>CAVNZG010000845.1:0-100585 GCA_963693315.1 Diogma glabrata
ATATATATATATTATATATATATGAGCAATTTCACGCAAGTTCAGCAAATTTTTGGGAAATTTTGACTTGACCCCTTTTAATTTTGGTTATTTTTTGTTTATAGATAGTCTTTCATAAATAAAAAATACATGTTCTCTTAGAATTTTTATTTTTCGACCAGGGGTCTTCACAGGGTGCCCCTCAATTTTTTGTTATTTTGTGATGTGAGTGCATTTTGACGAGCGATTGTAGAAAAACTACTGAATCGATTTTCATAAATGATATGTCGTTGAATAGGTATTAGAACAAAGTTTTTAAAAATGTACACTGTTAATTTTTTGAAATAATTTTTAACGGTGTAACATAAGAAAAAAACGGTGTAATTGAAAAAAAGATGGCATAGCCTCTTTTTTTTTTTTTTTTTTTAAACTAAATTTAAGCTTATTTTATATCTAACCACTTGTGAAAGTTGAGGACACGCGTTATTTTTTGTTTTAAAGATAAAATTCGTTGTGCATATGACTGTCGGGAATCAGTTTTTTGTTCTGAAGGAAAATTATAAAAATGGCGTTATAAACTAAGAGATTTTTTTTTTATGTTAAATATCAAATATTTTATTATTAGATGAACTTTTTAAAATATTATAAAAATTATATATGTAGTACAATAAATAAAATAAATACAATTGTTAAAAATGATTTACTTATTTTACAAACAGAAGTTTCTTTTGAATAGGAAAGCACTTTTGCAATTATTTTCTTTGTATTAGATGGCATAAAAAATGAAATGTTTATTTATCACTTTTAGTAATCACTTGTCACTCTTATAAAAAATAATTTGACAGTCTTGACTGCAAACAAAAAAGCCGTATAAACAACTAAATCTATTTAGGAACTTTTGACTGGAGAAGTATTATGTTCGTATTATGTTATTATGGAATCATAAAGTAAAAGATTGTTTTTCAACATTAAATTACAAATATTTTATTATTGAATAAACTTTTTAAAATATCATACAAATTATATATGTGAAAATAAATATAGTTATTAAAAATTATTTACTTATTTTACATTCAAAAGTTTCTTTTGAGTTGGAAAACCTTTTTGCATTTATTGTCTTAGTATCTACTGGTACAAAAGAATGAAATTTTTGAGTTCCACTTGTAGTAATCGCATTTTTATATCGATTTTGTAATTTTTCTTTTGTTAATTGATATTCATTTTTATCGGCGTATCCAAAGTTCATGATAGATTCCAATTTTAAAGCCCATTCGAAAAGTTTTTTTGGTGTATCAATAATATTATCTTCGCTCGCCATACTATAACGGTGTGCAGCACGCTTCAGTGTACCACCAATTCCATCACAAGGTCCCTTTCCATGGCTGGTAGCATGAAAATGCCATTCAGCGTCAACCTTAAAGTCTTCTTTATGGTGGCATAAGTTAATTAGTTAATTTAAGGTTGACGCTGAATGGCATTTTCATGCTACCAGCCATGGAAAGGGACCTTGTGATGGAATTGGTGGTACACTGAAGCGTGCTGCACACCGTTATAGTATGGCGAGCGAAGATAATATTATTGATACACCAAAAAACTTTTCGAATGGGCTTTAAAATGGGAATCTACCATGAACTTTGGATACGCCGATAAAAATGAATATCAATTAACAAAAGAAAAATTACAAAATCGATATAAAAATGCGATTACTATAAGTGGAATTCAAAAATTTCATTCTTTTGTACCAGTAGATACTAAGACAATAAATGCAAAAATGTTTTCCAACTCAAAAGAAACTTTTGAATGTAAAATAAGTAAATAATTTTTAATAACTATATTTATTTTCACATATATAATTTGTATGATATTTTAAAAAGTTTATTCAATAATAAAATATTTGTAATTTAATGTTGAAAAACAATCATGATTCCATAATAACATAATACGAACATAATACTTCTCCAGTCAAAAGTTCCTAAATAGATTTAGTTGTTTATACGGCTTTTTTGTTTGCAGTCAAGACTGTCAAATTATTTTTTATAAGAGTGACAAGTGATTACTAAAAGTGATAAATAAACATTTCATTTTTTATGCCATCTAATACAAAGAAAATAATTGCAGAAGTGCTTTCCTATTCAAAAGAAACTTCTGTTTGTAAAATAAGTAAATCATTTTTAACAATTGTATTTATTTTATTTATTGTACTACATATATAATTTTTATAATATTTTAAAAAGTTCATCTAATAATAAAATATTTGATATTTAACATAAAAAAAATATCTCTTAGTTTATAACGCCATTTTTATAATTTTCCTTCAGAACAAAAAAAACTGATTCCCGACAGTCATATGCACAACGAATTTTATCTTTAAAACAAAAAATAACACGTGTCCTCAACTTCACAAGTGGTTAGATATAAAATAAGCTTCAATTTAGTTTAAAAAAAAAAAAAAAAAGAGGCTATGCCATCTTTTTTTCAATTACACCGTTTTTTTCTTATGTTACACCGTTAAAAATTATTTCAAAAAATTAACAGTGTACATTTTTAAAAACTTTGTTCTAATACCTATTCAACGACATATCATTTATGAAAATCGATTCAGTAGTTTTTCTACAATCGCTCGTCAAAATGCACTCACATCACAAAATAACAAAAAATTGAGGGGCACCCTGTGAAGACCCCTGGTCGAAAAAAAAAATTCTAAGAGAACTTGTATTTTTTATTTATCAAAGACTATCTATAAACAAAAAATAATCAAAATTAAAAGGGGTCAACTCAAAACGTTGTTGAATCTTCGTGAAATTGCTCATATATATATATATATATATATTTTTTTTTTTTTTTTTTTTTTATTAAAGAGGGGGGGAACACTCATGTACGAAGAAAGGAAGATCCTTTCAACAGTGTAAGACTCGTATGGTGTCTTTCAACGTGCAATCATACGCCTACTTACTAAAACCCCAACCCTCTTTCCTTCATCCTGTCCTATGGCACTGCCGTTAGGTATTACTTCACAGGCAGGATTATAAGCCGCTTTCGGCTCCTTCGTTTTTATCTTTGTACAAGCATCTCAATTTTTTTTATAATTTTTGTGCAGAGGGTACTAACTGCGTTCCAATTTCTTGACGATTGACTCATCTGCCATATAATATTCTCCGGAGTTGGTTCTTGTTGGAGAACCAATTTCACCTCTTGTCTTTCTTCATTAAAACGGGGACAGTAAAACCACACATGCTCCGCTGTCTCTATTTCTCCCTCGCAATTTGGACAGTACGGTGTATCCTTAATTTTAAATCTATATAGATAGGCTCTAAAAGTTCCGTGTCCTGTAAGAAACTGGCTCATGTAGTAGTCCACTTCTCCGTGTTTTCTGCTCAGCCAGATCTCAATACGTGGTATAAGGCGAAACGTCCATCGTCCTCTTTCCGACAGCTCCCATTTTCTTTGCCAGACTTCCATAGCAGTTGCTCGAGCTTCTTTTTTGGCTTGCATGATCGTGTCTTGACCTTTAAGATTGTACACTTTCTGTCACTCCTTTGCCAATATATCGATTGGGACCATGCCTGCCACTACTAACACAGCTTCGTTTGATACTGTGCGAAAGGCACAGACTACTCTCAGCGCACTCAGTCGGTAGACTGCTGATACCTTCCGTTTGTATGACTCAAGTTCTAAAGAGTCAGCCCAGATAGGAGCTCCATACAATATGATAGAAGCAACTACACTGGCTAGCAGAACTCTTCGGCTTTGTCTTGCTCCTCCTAGGTTTGGCATGATACGTGAAAGTGCCGTATTAACTTTAGCTGCCTTGGCCGCCACTGCCTTAAAATGCTCCTTGAATGATAATCTAGCGTCGATCATAAAACCGAGATATTTAATTGTTGGCTGGGATATGATTTCTTGCTCGCCGATGTTTAGCGTAATCGTCTCGCGAGTTTTCCTGCTGGTGACAAGAACTGCTTCAGTTTTATGGTCAGCTAGTTGCAGCCCCGCTGTAGAAAGCCATCTTCTGATGAGGCCAATGACTGTGCCACATTTCCATTCCACCTCCTCAACGTATTTTCCCACCACGACGACTGCTATGTCGTCTGCAAATCCGACTATATTTGAATCTTCCGGTATTTTAAGTCTGAAGACATCATCATACATAAGGTTCCACAGTACCGGTCCTAGAACTGATCCTTGAGGTACGCCTCCTGTAACCCTATATTCTTTTAAGCCATCATCCGTATCATACTTTAAAACTCGATTGCAGAAGTAGTTGGCTAGAATTCTCGTTAAATAGCCAGGTGCTCCAATTTTGTGAAGTTCTTCCATTATAAGAGTCCATCGGGCTGAGTTAAACGCGTTTTTAATATCCAATGTAACAATGGCACAGTACTTCTTAGCGCCCCCTTTCCACTGCTTTCCTGCGATTGCTTTCCTCGCTGTATCAATTACAAACTTCGTAGCTTCAATTGTTGAACGGTTTTTTCGGAATCCGTATTGATGTTTTGCCAGATCTCCATGTGCTTCTATAGCTTGCTCTAGTCTTTTGCATATTATTCGCTCCAAAATTTTTCCAGCCGTATCTAGCATACAAATTGGGCGGTATGAAGATGGCTCTGTTGGCAATCCTTTTCCCTTAGGCAATAAAACAAGACGCTGCTGTTTCCATCTTTCAGGAAAAACCCCTTCTTTCAAGCAGGCGTTGTAGACTTCAGTAAAGTTTTCAATTTGCGTTAGGATGGCTGTTTTTAAAGCCACGTTTGGAATACCATCCGGACCAGATGCCTTCTTGTTTCCCACTTTACGTACTGCAGCGAGTACTTCTTGCTGCGTTACTGGTGGCACATCCTTTTCATTAACTCCTTCCGACAAAAAGCTTTCAATTGCGTTTGGTTGTTCTGGGAAGAGTGTTGTTACAATTCTCAGCAGCAAATCTGGGCTTGATGGTGCCGATGAATCGATCCTCTTTAGTTTTTTAAGAACAATTCTGTACGGAACACCCCATGGGTCTTCATCAACCTCCATACACAACTCCTTGTAGCAACGACGTTTACTGCATTTGATTGCATCTTTTAGTTCTCTGCGTGCCTTCCGATACTGTTCTTGGAGGGCACTCGAGTCTCCTTTTTTTTGGGCTCGTTGGTATGCTCTTCTGGTTTGATTACATGCTTTACGTAACCTCGCAATTTCTTCGTTCCACCAGTAAGCTGGTGGACGTTTACTATTGAGTAGTCTTCTAGGCATGGTTGCTTCACAAGCTTGGGCCACGCCGTTCATCAGCAACGAGACCTTGTTTGATGCTGATCCAGCTAGATGAACGTATTTAAGCATGAACTCGAATATAGCGTCGTCAAATGATTTCGCACTCCACCCAGTAAACCTTCTATTGACTCCTTTGGTTTGTTGAGTCTTTTGGTTTATCTCGAACTGTATCGCTTGATGATCACTATTGGTGTAATGCTCACTAACGGTCCAGTTTGTTTTTCCTCTAGCTAGGGAGCCACTTACGAAGGTAAGATCGATCACGGAGCTGGCACTGCCTCTACGAAATGTGGGAGCTTTTCCGGTATTCAACAGCACTAAATTCAGTGTCGCAAACGCTTCGAGCAGCACTCTTCCCCTTCTGTTGGTCTCTCTGCTACCCCATTCTATACCCCACGCATTGAAATCACCTGCTATAAGTATAGGGCTTTTACCCCGAGCATCGTTTACCAACTTATGCATGAAACTTTGGAATTCTTCTATCGATGCACTTGGCCGAGCATAGCAACTGTAGACAAAAACTTCATCCATTTTTGCACTGACGAAACCCAGTTCAGACTTATTAGCTTTTTCTTCCAGGGGCCGTTCTCCACAAGCCCATATAGCTGCTCCACCGGTTTTGTCCACTATCCATTTACTATCTTCCACTATTCTATATGGCTCGCTTAGGATGGCTATATCCACTTGTTCTTCCCGTACCCTCTGCACTAGTAGGTCCTGTGCGACCTCGCTCCGATGTAGATTAAGTTGGATAACCTTCATGCACGCATTTGTTTAAGAGCCCTCTGTAACGCTGGGCAGGTTTTGCTCCCGGCAGCATGCTTTACATTCTCCTTATTACCAGCCACACAGATCATGCAGTTGGGGTTATTGCGGCAGTCTTTAGCTTTGTGTCCAATCTTTCCACACCTCCTGCATAACATAGACCGGTCCTCATTCTGGCATCCCCTAGCTATGTGACCATAGTCTAGGCATTTGAAGCATCGGGGTGGCTCTACTTTTTTTCGAATGCGGCAGATCACCCAGCCTATCCTTATTTTAGATTCTGTCATCGCTAAATCTGCTATCCTGCTCGGAAGTCCTATTACTGCTGTTTGCGTCCCTCCATACGCCTTACGCAAGGATTTCACTACTACTCCCTTAGTAGCATTAAATTTCTTCGCAAAAGCCTCACGTTCTGGCTTAAAGTTCTTACTTCCGCTTCTGCTCCCAGCACTCTCTATTTGTTCTTGGAACACTGAAGCTGGTCCTCTATCTCCTACTGTTTGTAGCTCCAGCAATAGGTCCCCTTTACCTGTTTGCCGTATGTGGGTAACATTTTCTCCTAGTTCCGTCAGATTTTCATTCGCCTTAACTTTTTTAAGGATCTCTGCATGCGAGAGTGAGCCTGTTTTTTTTATCAGAAGAGCATCTGGTTTGCATACAGGTCCACATTGTATTTTGTGATGCTTTTTTTACGCCTTTTCTTCCGGTTTTTACTCACTTGCCACGGTATTTCGTCCTCTGCTGCAATTTTGTCGTCTTCCTCGTTAACCAACTGGTTTTGAGGTTGAACTTGTAGTATTGCTGGCTTGCTTTTTACCCTTCTTTCTATTTCGGTGGGTGTTGATCTTTTCCTTTTAAAAGCCGCTTTCAATGGTGTTTCAACGGCTTCTGCTAGCGGCACTGCTTTTTTGTTTTGGTCGCCATTTATGTCCACTTTAGAAGGGATTCCATTTTTTTCACCATCTTCATTATTATCACTATGCTTAGGTTTCTTCGTCCGCGACTCTATTTCTGAGCTGGCCGTGTATAGTCAGCGCTTATCGAAAACACCAGTCTTCTGATGTTGTGATGCACATTTGATCTTGGTTTTAAGAAATTCACCAACTCCGTTATTTTGTCACCTAAGCGAATCCAAGTATCTACTTTGATATTTTGCTTCACCGGGTCCTTATCTGACCCGACCGTCAAGTCAACTATCTCGGTAGAAGACGGTTTCGGCTCCTCCTGTACTTTAGCGCAATTTTCCAACGCTTTTTGCTGTTCCTCGGGTGATCTTGCCACTTTCGAGCTCCTCATGAATGGGTTCGATCCTGCTGCTCTCTTGCTATTGCTTGTAGTTCTATCTGGTACCCTAGCCAAGTTTCCCACCGGGGTAACATTGCAGTCGCTTGATCTCGACGGCTGGGAGCCTGCTTGCTCACTCCCCGAAGCCGCCGGTACTGGGAATCCGTCTCCCTGCACCGTAAGTTTTGATCCTATCTTTACGTCCATGCCAATTTCGTGGCGAGGTTTTGTTCCCCGCACCAGGTTTCATTCTAGTCTACCACCTGGAGTAAAAGACTGTATTTCGACCGCTCCTGACATGGAGAACAGACGTCGTTCTGTGCCGCTCCCCCTTGGAGTACAGACGCACACATTGTTTCACGTGGTTTCACTGGTTTTGGTCCACCCCAGGTATTTCATTTCCCCGGTACCAGTCATATCTGACAGGCATTCCCCCATCCGCCACCCAGGGGAGGCACCTCATGGAAGTCCAGCAACTCCACAGAGGATATATATATATATATATATATATATATATATATATATATATATATATATATATATATATATATATATATATATATATATATATATATATATATATATATATATATATATATATATATATATATATATATATATATATATATATATTGCCAGACTCAGAGGTGTGTGATATCTCTAGTTGACTTATACGTCAATCAGACAATTTCACAAACTTATTTATCGTGTTATTGTCGTGTTTTACACGACAATGCGTTAACCAGGTGAATAACGTGTAATATAATAAACTGATTCTTGGTTCATTCTAGGCATTTACAACTGTCCCCAGGGTGGTTATTTTGTAGTGTTATCTCACTAGGTGAGATAAATAGTGAGATAAAGAAATTATGTTTAAATGATTTCTTTTATCTAATATAATCGATCAAAGACAAATATTTTATCTCACTTTTTATCTCACCTAGTGAGATAACACTACAAAATAACCACCCAGGGTTGCATTGATTTAAATCATTCGATTTAAATCAGTGATTTAAATCAGATCATTGATTTAAATCAATTAAAGAAATTTCTTAAATTTTAAGCAAATTCAAAACCAAAATGCGTTTTTGTGCGTTAATTTTTAATAAAATGTATTGTATATTTTACACTTTTTGCCGTAGGCTCTTGGCGTATTTCGTTGAATAACATATTTGTTTTGCACTTGTTTTATACGCAAGTTAAGATTAACGTGCGTATAAAACAAGTGCTAAACAAATATGTTAAAATGTATTGGGGTAGGAATTTCGACATGTATCACAACAACACATAGAAACCTAAAGACCAAGGTCCCACAACAACATGCGTTCTAAGAATTTTATAAAGAAAATAATTAATAACGGTTCATTACGCTCCCTTCCAAAAATAATGAAGACATAACTTTTTTTGATAGTCAGAGTAAAGTGTTGTATAAAACTTGAAAGAGACTAAAGAGCAATTGTAATCTAAAGCTATAAACAAAATTTATTTTCTTATTCTAAAATTATTCTATTATCATGAACAAAACCTTATATTGAAATAAGGAGTAATAAAAACTGAAAGTGTTATATCGTGGGTTTTACTAAATAAAAAGTTACGTGTGATTTTCAGAGTAGAAAAGTTGTCGTGTCAACCAAAGTTGTTTTTGTGGAGACCTACAGTAGATAGGTACCACAAGATGATGAACGAAATACGGTCACCATTTTTTTAACCTACACCTGAGCTATCTTCACCTGACCAACGGTATCTTTATCAACTCACACTATGACAATTGCATGGTATTTGCGACTGGAAACAACTGAGAATAACTAAGATGTAAGCCTATTGTTATAAAACTTCAACAACAAAGTCACAGGTGGTTAATCCACAATTGGAAGTATTGACAAACCCACATAAAATGCATGAACAGATTCTAGAAATTAATCTAGAAAAAATAAATAATTCAATGGATACAAAATAGGTTGTAGTGACCGAATTTTTTCTTTCAGTGTATTCAGGAGTACTCAGGGTAGTGTACTAGGTCCCTTGCTTTTCCTGATATATATTAATGATATGGCTAAACTCCCACTGAAAGGTATTCTATTACTGTTTGCTGACGATTCGTCCCTCTTTTACCCAGGTATAAATGTCAATGAAAATATAGTTAATATGAAAAGCGACCTCGAAATCATATGTGAATATATGAGAGCAAACAAGATGACACTAAACATAGCAAAGACTCAATTGATGAATTTTAGGTCACCCAATAAGAATCTCGATAAAATACAGCTTAATTTCAAGGGACACATAATTGAAGAATCAACTTCAGTTAAATACTTGGGTGTATTAATCAATAATTGCTTAAATTGGAACGAACACATGGAATATGTTATACAAAAGATCTCACCAGCAATTGGCATTATTGGAAAATTTAAAAAAAAAAAGTGCCACCCGATATACTAAAATTGATCTATTATTCTTTAATTCATTCTCATCTTACATATATGATAGAATTATGGGGAGGTAGACGAGGTAATATTTATAAATCGCTACAAATACTGCAAAAAAAAGCCCTAAAAAACGTGTATAATCTTGAACCCCGTTTTCCAACATGGACACTTAAATTCAATTGCTCTTGGTATACTTCCACTGCGAGCCATGTATTTTTTCCGTATCTCTACATGGGTTTTCAAAAGGCAACATAATTTAGTCACATGCAACATCTCCTTTAGTAAGCCAACACATCGCCAAAATCTGCGAAGGGAACATAATCTTACGATCTCATGGGCAAAAACGGAGTATGGAAAACAAAAAATGGGGTACATAGGACCTATGATCTTTAATGAACTACGGGACGAAATCGAAAATAAACTTAAAGCTTGGATATTAAATGCGAAGTTGACACAGTTTCTTAAGCAAACAAAATAAACACAAAAAAATAAAAATAAAAAAAAAAAAAAAATAAAAACAAAAACAAAAACAAAAAAAAAACCTACATTAACAATAGTTTTAAGTATAATTTTATAACTTTATTTGTCTGCTGTGTGACAATATATAACGCTCCTTCAAAGTTTCTACACTGGAGCTAATTATAAGTATGTAATAAATAATTAAATTGTTGTAATAAAAAAAAAACAGATTTTGATTTAAATCCTAAACACTTTCCTGAAACAAATTATTAACAGTTGTTCCATATGAATTGCCATTTAATGTTAACCAGTTATCTACATGTCCGAGGAACTTTTCGGACCTGCAGAATTGGATATCTTTGATAACGCTCTAAAGCAGTGTATAAGTGTAAAAGTTAGTAACTAAAAACTGTTCCTTTACTTTTGTCTAGCCTCGCCTTTCAAAAAATACAACTAAAGCTAATGATTTATATAAAGTAGTTAACGTAGCCATAAGGATATCACCGCTTTTTCAAAAATTATACATTTAAAAAAAAAAATTGATTTAAATTAAAAATCAAATAAATCCCATTTTTTTTAAACAAACAGTCTGTCCCAGACTGAAACCGAAGTTAACTAGCCAATGATGGGCTCACCAAAACGGACCCGAGTTTGGTCCGTTGTTTAATATTGGGAGTTTATTTACCATGGCTAAATTTCGGCCCCTGGGCGATTCTATTATTAGTAGTTCGATAAAAAAACATTACAATATTTTAGCAACAACCGATAAAATTGAAATGGGTATATATTTTGTAGAATTAGTCTTACTCTCCTTTTTTTGTACTCGCTGTACACTAGCTATTTTCCATATTTCAGGAAAAATCCCTTTCTTTTATGACAAATAGAAGATTTTAGTGAGGATTGATGCGAGCTTCCTAGCAAATATTTTATGTATAATTGGATGAATAAAATCAGGTCCTGATAACTTGTTAGCCTTACTTTGTAAAAGCATTTTTCGAATAATGTTTTTACGAAAAATTATCTGCCTCATTTTATAAGAAACTAGGAATAGGTTTATGTTGGCAATTAGGGTCTTTTAATGTAGAATTTATAGTGAATAATACCCGAGCAAATTAGCTTTCTGTTTTGGGTTGATGATAGGTACATTTCTATCAACAAGAGCTGGTACGGAAAATTTAGAAAAATTGCCTTGGATAGCCTTTTCGGCTCTATAGAAACGAACCAGTCGGATGTTTTGCGAATTTAGACGCTTTTTCCCATTAAATAGATGTTTCTCTTTATCTATTAGTTTACGACATAAATTTCTCTCTTTTTGATGTTGTCTAAGGTTTTCAGTTTTGTCTTGGTTAAAATTTCGAAAAGCATTTTTGTTAACTTTTATACCTTTTTGCATTTACTCGAAAACCATACATCAGCCTTCGGAATGATCAATTTATTTGAAATAAATCTTCGCATACCCTCGATTATAGATTCAGGAAAAATTTGACCCAGCTATGTCTTGGTCTTAGTCGGTAAGGCAATCATGTTTCCAAGGCAACCATTTAAAAAGCTTTAAAATCCTTGCCAATTCGCAGCTTTGTAGTTCCAAACATGACGAAGATTCGATTTATATTGTTTCGGCGTTTGTATCTTTAGTTGTGTGGAGATCAAATTATGATATAAACCACCCAAAGACTCTGATATTCAGTTTTAACTCTTCAGTTTTAAAGCTGTGTGTAAAGTGTAAACCATTCTTGATTGTGGACATCAAGATATTCAAGAACTATAAACATGGCATTAGAATACTCAACCAACTTATCTATCATTTCAGATAGGCTATGGAATAAGTTAATGTTCCCGGACAAATTGGCCGAATGATAGAGTTCAATTTAAACACAAACAGCGTTTGATTTGGACAACTAAATTTTAATGAAACCATATTGTAAAATTTTGTATTAAATTCAAATTTGTTTAATCTCACATATGCTAGTATGCCTAATAAGTATAAGCACAAACTCCAATCTTAGTATAGAAAGAGGATTCGAGCGCATAATTGGAACAAAGATATCTACGTTTATCTAAGCCGCACACTGATCGTTTCCGTTAAAAACAAAATATCAGGTTTGATATTTTCAAGATAAAGATGGACTGTATTAAGGTTAACGTTCAATCTTCTTATGTTCGCATAACTAATAGATAATTTTGCTATTTTAATTCAAAGCGAAACGCAGTTTTAGTGAAACACAACAATAATACGAAAATTAATAAGATCTAAATTGGTAAAATCCAATTTGACTACTTTAACAGCAGGACAACAAAATTTACGTCCTCAAAACAGCATCTTATGCATAGCCCAGTTAGGTTAATAACAGGTCGTTCAATAAGTCCGTAGGATAAGTAAGAAAAAAACAACATTTTGACAAAACTCGATTTTTTTATTCAACATAGTTGCCTTCGAGGGCGATACAACGAGTATAGCGATTTTCCAACTTTTCTATACCACTTTTATAGTACGATTTCTCTTTCTCGTCAAAATAGGCCTCAGTTTCAGCGATTACTTCATCATTGGACTTAAATTTCTTTCCAGCAAGCATTCTCTTGAGATCTGAAAACAGGAAAAAGTCGCTGGGGGCTAAATCTGGAGAATATGGTGGGTGGGTAAGCAATTCAAAGCCCAATTCATTCAATTTTGCCATCGTTTTCATCGATCTGTGACACGGTGCATTATCTTGGTGAAACAACACTTTTTTCTTTTGCAAATGTGGCCGTTTCTTTGCGATTTCAGCCTTCAATCGATCCAAAAGTTCACAGTAATACTCGCTGTTGATGGTGGTTCCTTTTTGGAGATAGTCGATGAATATTATTCCGTTCGTATCCCAAAATACAGACGCCATCACCTTACCGGCCGACTGTTGCGTCTTTGCTCGCTTTGGATTCGGTTCGTCGACTGCTGTCCACTCAGCTGACTGTCTTTTGGATTCTGGTGTGTAATTGTGAAGCCATGTCTCATCCATTGTCACATATCTACGATAGAATTCCCTTTTATTGCGGTTTAACAGTGCCAAAGACTCCTCCGAAGCATCGATTCGTTGTTGTTTTTGGTCGACTGTGAGCTCACGCGGCACCCAATTTGCACAGAGCTTTCGCATACCCAAATGTTCATGTAAAATGGTAAAAACACTACCATCTGCTACCTTTACAATGTCAGCTATTTCGTGCACCTTCAATTTGCGATCGTTCATAACCAATTTGTGGATTTTTTTTATGTTTTCTGGAATAACAGCCTCATTTGGGCGTCCACTGCGCTCTGCATCTTTTGTGCTGGTACGAATTTATACACGTATCGTTTGAAGGCTAGTACTAAATAAAAATCATATGGAAAAAATTCTAGTAACGCCATCTATGTGTCATCCTACGGACTTATTGAATGACCTTGCAGGTACAATGATAATTTGTTCATTTAATAAGTAGTGCTTCTTTAATTTATTTTCTGGTTGCCCAAATAGCATTGTTAGTGTACTAATAACCATTGGAACGGTGTATTTAAAAAAGAAACATACTTCTAACCGATTGAGTTGCAATGGTAGATGAATTTTCTCGTTTGAATATTCGCATTTGTTCGTAGAGTCGAGAAAGGTAATATTAAATATAGGCCATTGTATCGGGATGCCATAAAATACAACGGGCTTTTAATTAACAATACATGCTCGTTGATATTTGCTGGGTGGTAAGTTACATTCTAAAGAACCTTTTGTTTTACTACAATCCGGATTTTGCTCAAGGTCTTGCAATGTGACAAATTGATTTGTGGTCAATATGCCAAGTAGTTTCTGAAATATCGTGTCCACAAACAGACATATGCCATTTTGACATTTTGACCCCCATATCGCAAGTCATAATTGACTTGCGGATCTGAAAAATCAACGCCTAGATGTATTGTCGGATGTATTTTCCTAAGATACTTGTGTACTAAGGGATCAATAGGTCAAGTAGTTTAGTTTAGTTAGTTTAGTTTAGTTAAGTTCCGTAGTATCACAAAAATGATCAGAGGTGTTCAAAAACTTGTCATTGTTGTCAAAATTCAACATACACCAAATTTATGTGTTTTGCAACAAAGATGCGATATCTGTATTGACATTGAATCTATGTATGTTTGTCAAACGTGTAAATTGCTCATTATGGACAATCTTTTGATCATCAATTTAGTTTAAACTACATTTTAAATAAAACTAATGTTGAATCAAAACTAATTATGAGAGGAACACAAATTATTTTGATTTTGTTTGACAATGTTAAATTCATCGGTTCTCCTAATTAATTCCCGATGGCACTAGCAAGACTATCAAAAGCCTTCAATTTGCCCACAGAATTAAAAAAAGAATGTTTTCCGCATTTGTTTAATAAAGTAAAAATTCTTTACCACTAGAGTTTGTATTTCCGGGATTTTTTGCTCCACAAATCCCGGGATCCCGGAATACGAACTCTATTTACCACCTATAAAGTACTACAACCCAGATGTTATAACAGACAGCAAGAGAAATCAGTTTCTATAATAAAAGTTGTGAATTTAATATGTCTAGGTAAATAATTGAATATTGCAGCAACGTTGATTCATTTTTAGAAGCAACGTGGCTAGAAAAAATTTTCTTCTACCTAACAAAATATTTATTATTCCAAGAAGTGGTTATAGATTGATCGACGATCAATCTAAAATTGTCATACAATGGCTTGTATAAGAACAAGCCAGTCGAAAAATTAATTTTCAACATGCAGCAGAGCAATTTCACGCAAGTTCAGCAAATTTTTGGGAAATTTTGACTTGACCCCTTTTAATTTTGGTTATTTTTTGTTTATAGATAGTCTTTCATAAATAAAAAATACAAGTTCTCTTAGAATTTTTTTTTTCGACCAGGGGTCTTCACAGGGTGCCCCTCAATTTTTTGTTATTTTGTGATGTGAGTGCATTTTGACGAGCGATTGTAGAAAAACTACTGAATCGATTTTCATAAATGATATGTCGTGGAATAGGTATTAAAACAAAGTTTTTAAAAATGTACACTGTTAATTTTTTGAAATAATTTTTAACGGTGTAACATAAGAAAAAAACGGTGTAACATAAGAAAAAAACGGTGTAATTGAAAAAAAGATGGCATAGCCTCTTTTTTTTTTTTTTTTTTAAACAAAATTGAAGCTTATTTTATATCTAACAGCTTGTGAAAGTTTAGGATAGAAATATCGATTTTTTGTTTTAAAGATAAAATTCGTTGTGCATATGACTGTCGGGAATCAGTTTTTTTTGTTCTGAAGGAAAATTATAAAAGTGGCGTTATAAACTAAGAGATTTTTTTTATGTTAAATATCAAATATTTTATTATTAAATGAACTTTTTAAAAAGCAATTTCAGTCAAGTTCAGCAAAATTTTGCGACATTTTAATCGAAACACACTAATCGAAATATCTTTGGCAAACTCGGTCGTTGATCTGGCAACAATCAATAGTCATGTTTTGGCTCAGTTAAAATTGAACATATTTCAGTCACCCCAATTGGAAACTTTCAGGCTATCATTTACATTTATGGCAGAGTCTCTCCGGGCGGGCTTTATTCGTTCATGTTCGCTAATGTGGAGTTTAAAAATAAGTTTCCTGATGTGAAAATAGGATTTACTAAATTCACGTCCCTTCGACCACAAGAATGTATAAAATTATCCCAAGGAGTTCATAATGTGTGCGTGTGTACCATACATCAAAATATGAAACTAATGATTCAACACTCTAAGATGTCTTGGATTACTGATGCTGCTTTCCAAAATTATAAAACATTAATTGAATTTGTTTCATGTGGTAAATTAACAGAAGATTGTCATAATTTGAAGTGCAATGAATGTTCAAAAAAACTTCAACAACTGAAAGAAAAATTACTAAATGATTTTGACGTTAAAGGAATCCTTCAAGTCAAATATCAACAATGGAATACTACTGATCGATGCAATTTGGATACTTTAATAGAAACTGTAGAAGAATTTATGAAAAAATTTATTTACCGTTTACAAATTTTGATACCACACAACTTTATAGCAAAACAACAATCTACATTCATTGAGGAAAAAAAAAAAAATTTAGAAGCAGGAGAGTGCTTCGTTCAAGGGGATTTTTCTGAAAACTACGGCTTCATAATTCAGAATGCGGTTCAAGGCTATTATTATAATAATTCACAAGCTACTATTCATCCATTTGTCATTTATTTTAAAAGTGCCACAAGTGAATAACAGCACCGAAGTTTTATACTCATTTCGGATATAAACGATCACAACAGTACTACAGCCCATCTTTTCATTACAAAACTTATTGAATTCATCAAAACGCATATAAATTCTAATATTACAAAAATAATTTATAACACTGACAGTGCACCTTCTCAATACAAAAATAAACATAACCTAATTAACTTATGCCACCATAAAGAAGACTTTAAGGTTGACGCTGAATGGCATTTTCATGCTACCAGCCATGGAAAGGGACCTTGTGATGGAATTGGTGGTACACTGAAGCGTGCTGCACACCGTTATAGTATGGCGAACGAAGATAATATTATTGATACACCAAAAAAACTTTTCGAATGGGCTTTAAAATGGGAATCTACCATGAACTTTGGATACGCCGATAAAAATGAATATCAATTAACAAAAGAAAAATTACAAAATCGATATAAAAAAGCGATTACTATAAGTGGAACTCAAAAATTTCATTCTTTTGTACCAGTAGATACTAAGACAATAAATGCAAAAATGTTTTCCAACTCAAAAGAAACTTTTGAATGTAAAATAAGTAAATAATTTTTAATAACTATATTTATTTTCACATATATAATTTGTATGGTATTTTAAAAAGTTTATTCAATAATAAAATATTTGTAATTTAATGTTGAAAAACAATCATGATTCCATAATAACATAATACGAACATAATACTTCTCCAGTCAAAAGTTCCTAAATAGATTTAGTTGTTTATACGGCTTTTTTGTTTGCAGTCAAGACTGTCAAATTATTTTTTATAAGAGTGACAAGTGATTACTAAAAGTGATAAATAAACATTTCATTTTTTATGCCATCTAATACAAAGAAAATAATTGCTGAAGTGCTTTCCTATTCAAAAGAAACTTCTGTTTGTAAAATAAGTAAATCATTTTTAACAATTGTATTCATTTTATTTATTGTACTACATATATAATTTTTATAATATTTTAAAAAGTTCATCTAATAATAAAATATTTGATATTTAACATAAAAAAAATCTCTTAGTTTATAACGCCATTTTTATAATTTTCCTTCAGAACAAAAAAAAACTGATTCCCGACAGTCATATGCACAACGAATTTTATCTTTAAAACAAAAAATATCGCTAGTCCTAAACTTTCACAAGTTGTTAGATATAAAATAAGCTTCAATTTTGTTTAAAAAAAAAAAAAAAAAAAGAGGCTATGCCATCTTTTTTTCAATTACACCGTTTTTTTCTTATGTTACACCGTTAAAAATTATTTCAAAAAATTAACAGTGTACATTTTTAAAAACTTTGTTTTAATACCTATTCAACGACATATCATTTATGAAAATCGATTGAGTAGTTTTTCTACAATCGCTCGTCAAAATGCACTCACATCACAAAATAACAAAAAATTGAGGGGCACCATGTGAAGACCCCTGGTCGAAAAAAAAAATTCTAAGAGAACTTGTATTTTTTATTTATGAAAGACAATCTATAAGCAAAAAATAATCAAAATTAAAAGGGGTCAAGTCAAAACGTTGTTGAATCTTCGTGAAATTGCTCAGCAGCACTGTAGAGATAAAGTAATTGGTTGTGTGAAAGTAGATGGTTATTGTGATAAAACCAAAGAAATTTTTGAGTTCCATGGTTGTTATTATCATGAACATCCAAAGTATCTAATCCACAAACGGAACTTTAAATCAGGTATGAAAGAACAATAGCAAAAACAATAATATTTCAAATCTCATGGATACATTGACTGGAATTTGTGCATTCGAATTTCGTGAGCAAATGAGAAAAAAAACATTTTTGATTTACAAACCCATTCTTTAATTTTTACTGCTGCACTAAATCCACGAGATGTATTCTATGGTTGAAGATCCGGTAACGTATTTACTTATTATAAGTGTTGTACAGGTGAAAATATGAAATACCTAGACCGAAACGTCTTCGTTGTACCCTTGGGTTTGTAAATACGGTAAATTTCCCATAAAACAGCCAAAAGTTCACGTTGGAAACTAAGTTTGTTCCGGTATCGATTTATAAAAAATAAACGGGTTTAGTAAATGTAAAATACTTTCACCAGAAAATCGATTTCACCCAGTTTTACCACTTAAACAAAATAATGAATTAGTGTTTACATTGCGTAAAAGTTGGAGATCAAAAAAATCAAAATGCATTTTGCTAACACTCTCTTATGATGAAAAGGCAATGTCCGGAACAGCTATCGAAAATTAAAAATTATAAACTGTTAGTTACATATTTACGAAGTTTTGGAATACGAAATAGGAAAATACGATAAGGTCAACAATGAAGAAGAATTATTCACAGAGATGATGAATAACTTTCTAAAAACTAAGTAAGAAGATTTGGATTGGCCGAGGGGTACCTATGCGGTACATTTGGTCAACAAGAAAACAAGGAACAAACAACTATTATAAATCAACCGTTTAAATTAAACGAGTTCTTAACAAATTCTTCATTAGAAGTGTGTCAAATACTGCCAATAAATAAAGAAAATGTAATTTTGAGTAACTTCTCTTCCAACAATTAATGTTTGTATAACTGCTTATAAAACATCACAAGCGCAACTTCATCTTTACAATTACCTTGAAAATATAACGAAGTCAATGCAGTTGCTGACAAAACAATTACCAGCCAAAATCTGAAATACATCGGTTTTTAGAAGATCACAGTTCTGTAGGTACAAAAAAATAAATACAAAAAACCTGTAAATTAATTTTGTAGTCATTTAATAAATATATATGTAACAAACTTTCAAACAAAATTGTTTATTTATTTATCGGTGTTAAAACTATCGTTATTTGTGTGTTTTTAAAACAATAATAGTATACCCTTAGTATATAAATTCCCTTAATGTTAATACATATAGAACTACAAATTGACCAAGTGTCAGCCATTGATTTCACATTGATTGGAAACAATCAATAATGACTATACAAACGTGACTTAGGATGTTAATTAGAATAAAAATGTTCCCCATTCTATGAATTCACACAAAGTATTGTCTAGAAATTTAATGCAAAAAATCCCATATAATGTAAAAACATTTCCATAATATGGAGTCTAATGACAGTGGAAAAATTCAACTTAAGTAAAATAAATAAGTGATGAAGTTTCAACTTTGAAATTGTCATCGCCTTAACGGCGTAATCGATAGCGTGTCTGCCCAAGGATTCGAGCCGGGCACTGACGAGGGTAGGTTCGAATCCGATCCGAAACACGAAAAATGTGAATTGGAGTTTTTTTCTGAAAAACTTCAAACCATACCTTTAAATTGAAAAAATTCCAATTACTTCTTTACTTACTTGAGTTTAATTGATCTCAAAAATTTAAAATAAATAATAGTATACATTTTTGTATACATTCTTACATTCACGAATAATGAAAATTGTATTGTGTCAAGCTATAATTTTACAGCGCAACACAATAATGAAATTTTGTTTACTGTATATGAACATAGTACATATAAACAATTTTAAATAAAATCGCATACTCTGATTTAAATTTTTTTTGATAATTGTATGCAATTTTTGCTTTACTCTTTATCAGATAAATACAATTACTCATTATTCATACACAATCGCATGATTCAGCAGTTATATAATTTTTACGTACAATTTGTTTAACATTCATCCACAATCGCATGATTCAATAGTTTTACATTGCTACAATTACTCATCGTTCATCAACCATCGCTCGATTCAACAGTTTTATAATTTTTATCTTATAAGTGGGCTGAGAGAGAGAGAGATGATCGTCTAATCCGACAGGGAAAAAGGAATGGGATCTACTACTAGCAAGGGGTAAGTTCACACTTATCTCTACTTATATGTTTTATTCTGATTTCGAATAAATTATTTAAACGGGATGAGTCTGCCTAAGATAAATGGTTTTGTGTATGCTTTCTGTATAAAATAAATAAATTATGGGTTTCGTGGCGGTCGTGACTTCTTCGAGCTGTAGGGCCGCCAGAGTCTGCTTTTTCACTTTTCCTTTTAATTTCTGAAGTGTTTCATAAACGATACACGCGTACAATGCAGGTAATTTGTACTGGACGGCAGGTATAATCCCTAGTTCCCACAAGCTGAAGCTAGCTTAGGATTTGTAACCTCACTAGGTACGCGGCCTGTCATTACGATTCCATTGTTTACCAATGGATGCAGTTCTCCTTTACAAATTTGAAATCAAATTAATACATGTATTTTATCAAATGGATAAAATAATCATCTCAGCAATAAACTACTATTTTATCTATCCAAGAATTGTACGCTTTGTCAAATCTCTGCCACTTGACAAAACCTTTTACCCTTTTCTTTTTAAAATCTTTTTTACAAGATAGGTATCTGACTGTTAGTTCCGCTTCATTATATCCACCAGGTATTGGGGAGATCGTATAGTCAGTAAATTGTTACATTTTATGTAATATCCTGTTTTATGTTAATATCCTTATCCTGTATATAGAAATTGTAAAGCATAGATTTTGCATTTTTCTTAACAATACTTTCTGAAGGTGATTTAACTAATTGTTCTAACCATGTTCGACCAAATCAGTTTGCCACGTATTATTTAAACCTTTTTGAATGAATTTTCTCCTAGAAAGAAGGTAAGAAGGTCTATGCTGTTCTGATACTATTTGTTTGAATTTCTCTTTCTTTATATAGAATTCAGAAATTGGTATAAATAGCTCGAATAATTTACGGAATTCGTAAGTTGCAAAACATAAATCTATCCGAAATCATCATCACTATAGAGGCTGATTTAAAAACATATCCATTTACTTGTAGCGAATATCACTTATTAAATGATTTAAACGAGGGTTAGATTACAAATAATTTAAATAGCCTTCAAGGTAATGAACTAACATCTACAATCGATGAAGAAGAAGCAAGCCTATCGTATCATCCAGATTATGTTTTAGATGAAGATTTTATGCCATCCCTTCAAATATCTGAATACGAAGATCGTCATAACTATATTGACAACCAACAAGGAATTTTTCAATAGAGAATAAACATAAAGAACAACATAATGCTGATCAGCATGATTATGCTATTTCGAAGATTTGATAAATTTCTGTATTATTAAATCAGTGCTAAAATAATATAATATAAACATTAAAAACTGTTTTATTTGTTTAAATGTGTACAAAGTTTATCTCTTAAAATTTCAGGTATCTCGAAAAATAGTCTAGATAACTCACATTGCTTTGAGATGTAAATTTCTTCGTACAACTTTTTCACTTATTTCTTTTCACAAATCTTTATGTATTTTTCAACATATTCTGTTACATTTGGTTCAGTAATTTTGTAATGCATCATTATATTTTGGATAAAATCAATTAGATTGATTAATAACAGTTCTTAATCCAGTTTGTAAACATAACTTGGTATTCGTTATTGTTTGATTGCACAACAAACTTTTGTATAGATGGAAAAAATCACACCACCAATTACGATATTTTAGAATAATTGCTTCTTTTCCATCTGGTTTCAAACGATTCCGCAGCAACCAACAGAAGATCTAAATAATTGATTTTTATTAAGAAAGTAGGTATGGTAGGTTTAACAATAACCACATTGTGTTTTGACGTAGAATTTCCATGATTCCAATTTGCTCTTCGATTACAAAACTGTAAAATATTATATTTTCCAAATAATTTGCGATATATTTTTGAAATCAGTCTGTCATCTCCCAAATGATTTTCGTCATTGAATGGTTCTTAGTACCAAATCCTCTACCTCTCCTATCATTGACAGTGATTTAATCGTCACTGACCCAGCAAGAAAAGCCACATTGTTCGCGGCACACTTTGTTTTGAACTCGACCCTAATTTAAAACCCAAAATTGTCGAAAAACTTTTAAGGGGGTTAAATATCAACAAAGCCTCCGGACTTCCAAAAACATTTTCAAACAAACTTGCATCCACTCTTAACAAATTTTTCTACAAATCATATAAATCTGGTATACCTATAAATAATCCTATAAACCTTGGTACTGCCAGTTGGCCAACCTACTCAAAGCAGGAACAAAAGGTAATTTTTCAAATTATAAAACAATAGCCTTACTCCCCCCGTCCTATCTAAAATATGTGAACATTATATTAATTAAATATATGTACAATTTAGACATGACCTAACTTATGAAGTTGTTATTTTTATGCCTCCCACCGACTAATTATGTTCCATTTGACTCGAAAATGAAGTGTATGCAGTTTTACTAAAATCGGAAAATAATTACCCACCGCGCAGTGGCGTCGAAGATAAGAAAATTAGCAGAATAATAGGATTTTTTATTTTTATCAGATATAATCATCTTAAAACGTAATATATCTCATAATTTCGATGTTTTTATTAAAAGCTAATTACTTTACGATTCCAACGAGCCTAAGTATGTAGAAATCGATCTTAGGAAAGCGTTTTTATCGAATTTCTTCTTCTTAAATCCAAAAAAGAAAATTTCTGCGAAAATTCAGAAAAAATAAATTTTTATCCGATCCGAAACACGTAAAAAATGTGAATTGTAGTTTTTTTCTGAGAAACTTCAAACCATACCTTTGAATTGAAAATATTCCAATTACTTCTTTACTTACTTGAGTTTAATTGATCTCAAAAATCCAAAATAAATTTTTATGTTAGATTTAAGCCGGGCATTCACATACAACGGAAACAGAAACAGAAACCGAATTTCATACAAATTTAACAGCAACGGAAACAGAAACCGAATTTAGAAACGTAACAGAAACGTAAAATTCGTCTGTTTTGTCTGAAACGGAAACAATTAAAATTGAATTGTTTCAGTACCGAAACTGTCACATGACCAGAAACTGTCACATAATATTAATTATTATTTTGAATTGTGGTAACAAAAGCTTTGAATTTTGAATTTAATAAATAGGTTTAATTATTTGTTTTTGTTATTCTTCAATTTTATTATTCATAATGGATAACAAATTCACAAACTCAAACAAAATTCGGTTTCCGTTTCTGTTTTATTATTCACCACCGTCAACCAAATTAGAAACAGAAACAGAAACGGAAAATTTTCAGTTTCGGTTTCTGTTTCCGTTGTATGTGAATGCCCGGCTTTAGACTTTGTTTGAGTAACACAAATTTTTATTTTGGGATACATTGCTAGCAGAATTAACTGGACATGGTAAAGTAGATCGTTTGCCAACCATAGAACATTTGGTAATATTGAGAAGTTACTAACGGTTCCATAATGCGAAGAAGGGAGCGGCTTATCGATTGCGAATGCGATATATGAATGCCTTAAAGAATGAGATCTTACTGATAAAATCGAAGCCATGTGTTACGACACGACATCAAGTAACACTGGACCAGAAAAAGGTGGGAAAAAAGATTGGCCACAAATTGATTTGATTCCCATGTCGTCATCACATACAGGAGATTAAACTACAAGCTGTTTATGATCTCAAATTTGGAAAGACTACAGCACCCGATGTTTCGCTGTTCAACAAATTTCAGAAAGCATGGGACGATGGTAAAATTAATCCAACAATGTTCAAAAGTGGAATATCGGACAAAAAACTGGGAAACAAACTTCCAAAACACTCGTGAAAAGCTCTAGTAATTTTTTGTCATAACGAGTTGGAAAAATCACACCCACACAGCGACTATAAAGAATTTTTGGAAGTTACATTGATTTTTCTTGGCGAAACCATTGAGAATTACAAATTCAAATGCCCAGGTCCGACAAGTCACGCCCGCTGGATGGCTAAAGCCATTTATCTCCGGAAGATATTTATGTTTCGTAATCAGTATGATATTGCAGTTGGAGATTTAAATAAAGTTCGAGACGTTTGCATTTTTCTGATTATGTTGTATGTAAAAATTTGGTTCAAATGCATAGATGGAACAGCAGCCGCAAATCACGATTTGGATTTCATCAAATCGGCCATCACTTATAAAAAAATTGACCAAAGAGTTTCAGAAGAAATGTTGAGCCAAATTTTTTATCATCTTCACTATTTAACGGAAGCAAATATTGGCTTGGCTATTTTCGACCCAGAGATTTCGTTTGATGAAAAACGAAAAATGGTTCAAAACCTTGATAGACCGGGAGGCAGCGTTGCAAATGAAAAAGTCATTTGATGCCGGTTGATTTTTATTTATTTTAATTAATTAACTCCAGCTGATGATAAATTTGGCGGTCAGCTGCTAAAGTAGTGGGGGGTGTGGTTGTGGGAGACTTTTAAACTGGTAAAAAAAACGAATTCCAAAAGTAATTTGATGCCACTTCAAAATTTGTATGATGCATGTTTACACCATAACAATTGAAAAAAAAGTCGTCAGCTGATTGGCGGATGGGGGATTATACGTCAGCTCCTCGTATACATCAGTATACAAATGCAATATAGTCAAGACCTTTCTGCATAGGATCTTGATGAAACTTTGGCAAATGATCCAGGTTCACTTGAAAATGGAAAATCTGAATTAATTTTAAATTTGGACAAAATGGCGGGGGGTCTCCCGAACACTTCTAAGTTTAAATCTTCAATAACTTCTAATCCCGACTTATGATCTTATGGAAACTTGGTATATAAATTTTTAATACTGTTTCTAATATTTTTGCATACTAACTTCCGGTTTAACACTTCCGGTTAAAAAGTTTTTTTTCCAGGTATTTATCCCTACTGTAGCCTACAATTACCGATCGATTTTCATGAAACGTTGGTAAACGCTTTCAAGTAACATGAAAAACATTTTGTTAGCTTTGGGAGTACATTGGATAAAGGGTTGGGGGGCCCACCATACAACAGATGGTTTTTTCCACAATGTTTTTATGTTTGTTGGGAGCATAAAACATTCGTTCGGGAATGAATTTTGACGACACTTTGCAAAAAGATGCAAATATGTATGGCAAGAAACTGATTAGTTTTTGAGCGATAGTGAACCAAGTTGTGAGGGGTCAAACAAACACCTGTTTTTTTAAAGCTTAATAACATCTGCCTGATAATCGAATTGGATGAAACTTGGTATATAAACATTTGGTACGGTTCACAAAAGTTCTGCATCCCAACTTCCGGTTTTTCATTTCCGGTAAAAATGTTTGGTACTCCCAGCAAACATTGCAAAAATGGTGACACAATAAGCAGGTGTTTGGGAGGCCCTCCATCACTTATCTCAATATTGTCCAAAAACTAATCAGTTTTTTGTCATTTAAGTCTCCATATTTTTTCAAAGTGTCACTAAAATTGATTAATGAATGAAGTCTGTATGCTCCCAACAAACTTTAAAAACCAAGTGCGAAAATTCAGCAGTTGTATGGTAGACCCCCCCGCCACTTTGATCAATGTGTCCCAAAAGATGATAACTATTTTTCACTAATTGAAACTTTTTCCATAAGTTTCATCATAATCACTTCATTATTGTATGCACTGAAAAAACTTCAAAAAATTACAAACCAAAATTTTTTACCGGAAATGAAAAGCCGGAAGTTGGGATGCAGAACTGTTGTGAACCGTACCAAATGTTTATGTACCAAGTTTCATCCAATTCGATTATCAGGTGCAGATGTTATTAATCTTTAAAAAGAACAGGTATTTGGGGGACCCCCACCACTTTGTTCACTATCGCTAAAAAACTAATCAGTTTCTTGCCATACATATTTGCATCTTTTTCCAAAGTGTCGTCAAAATTCATTCCCGAACGAATGTTTTATGCTCCCAACAAACATAAAAAACATTGTGGAAAAAACCATCTGTTGTATGGTGGACCCCCCAACCCTTTATCCAATTTACTCCAAAAGCTAACAAAATGTTTTTCATGTTACTTGAAAGCGTTTACCAACGTTTCATGAAAATCGATCGGTAATTGTAGGCTACAGTAGGGATAAATACCTGGAAAAAAAACTTTTTAACCGGAACTGTCAAACCGGAAGTTGGTACGCAGAAATATTGGAAACACTACTAAAAATTTATTTACCAAGTTTCCATAAGATCATAAGTCGGGATTAGAAGTTATTGAAGATTTAAACTTAGAGGTGTTCGGGAGACCCCCCGCCATTTTGTCCAAATTTAAAATTAATTCAGATTTTCCATTTTCAAGTAATCCTGGATCATTTGCCAAAGTTTCATCAAGATCCTATGCAGAAAGGTCTTGACTATATTGCATTTTTATACTGATGTATACGAGGAGCTGACGTATAATCCCCCATCCGCCAATCAGCTGACGACTTTTTTTTGAATTGCTATGGTGTAAACATGCATCATACAAATTTTGAAGCGGCATCAAATTACTTTTGGAATTCGTTTTTTTTTACCAGTTTAAAAGTCTCCCACAACCACACCCCCCGCAAGTCTGACGGCTGACGCATATTTTCTACATCACATATAATTAATCTATCTATAAAAATTAAATTCAATCGGCATCAAATCACTAACCAAAATGCAACGCTGCCTCCCGGTCTATGAGGTTCCAGCACGAGACATCCCCATCGCACCCCAAACTCGCAAAAAAGATTTTGACGCAGTCAAACATATGCAACATTTTGCTAATAAGAACATTAGTGATTTTGTCACAGAAAAAACTCAGAGTTTTGTTAATCGATTTTGAATTTGTATTGATTTTTTGCTACATGACCCATCGGAATGAGGATTTCGTCAACGCCACGTTTCGCCACGTTGTTTTGCCAAAGTTTGCATGTTGTTAATGTATCGCCGAACTCGGTGTTAAGTTGATGACACGGAATACAACAACATTCTAACTAAAGACGAGGAAGGTACACAATACACCATTCAGGTGGTCGAAAACTACAGATACAAATACCCATCATATAATAAATCTTGTAACGGTTAGACTAAATTCGCAAGAAGGTGGTAAAAGTGAAGTCCACTCCGGTTTTGAAATTTGAATTCAAAAATAAAATTGAGTATTGTACAGTAAAATATTAAATTTGTGTCATTAATTTATTTTATTTTAAAGTAGAGTCAAAACTATTTAATTGTAAATAACTATAGTCCTTAAGGTTAAACAAAGAAAAACAAAAAAATATTAAATTTATCCAAATATAAAAATTGTATAGTTAGTTGATTTTATATTAGTTGGTTGTATAATTAATTCTATATTAATTTTAAGAAAAATCTATTGGTAGAAAGGCTGTTTGATGAGTTGTCCAAAATAAGTCCAGTTGTGTCATATGAAGTAAAATCATTGATTTATTGAGACCTGGGAATGTATTCATTTTATACAATATCAAATCGAAGATATAGCAATTTACCGTTAGTGGTAACGAATAATAGAACTACAGCAGCTGTTGAGCAATCCGCATCTGAAGGAGCAGATGCACCACAAAAGAATGAGAATGATCTATTTAAATCATATTTGTTAGAAAATAATGAAAAGCAACGAAAGTGATGGAAATGTTGTAAACAAGTCTAAAGCTTTTCAACGATTTGAAGTATATTCGTGACAGAAGAATTAATGCTTATATTTACGAAGGTCGAACCCATGCAGATATTACTGGAGGATGTTCTACTTGATCCATCACTATCATATTCATCAACCAGTATTAATAGATTGCAAAGCATTCATCACAAATTATGCTAAGTATAACTTATAGAAACCAAAATTTAATTAAACTACAAATATTTAAAATATTAAATAATTTAATAGAAATTAAAATACAAAAATTAATTAAAACAAAATTATTAAGTTAGGGCTAGATGACAAATAAAAATTATAAAGTTTTGTGAAAGATTATTTGTTTCATTTTCTAATTGTGTTGTGTTCGTAATTGTTTTTAGAATTGTGAAGTGGAATATAGAGAGAACCTTTTTCTGGAATTTACTATGCAAGGCTCCATCTCCGCACCCGTATAAAAATAGTGTCGCGCGTGTCAAAAGGTCATACGTTACAATCTAATTTAATGTATTGATTTCTTTTGGAAAAATGTTGCTTTTGAATGAAAAATTATTATAATTTTAACCATAAAAATTAATTTTTTCTCTTTGAAAAAGGATTATTATGGATTAGTGAATTTTCGTATATGTAAGAAGAAAAATTAAGATAAATCGATATCCAAAGATCGATTTCTACATACTTAGGCTCGTTAATTTATTAGCTTTTAATAAAAACATCGAAATTATGAGATATATTATGTTTTAAGATGATTATATCTGATAAAAATAAAAAATCCTATTATTCTGCTAATTTTCTTATCTTCGACGCCACTGCGCGGTGGGTAATTATTTTCCGATTTCAATAAAACTGGATATAGTTCATATTCGAGTCAAATGGAACATAATTAGCCGGTGTGAGCGAAGAAAAAGATGGTTTGAAAATTGTTCATACATATCTGGTCATGTCTAATGTACATCAAAATTTTCAGAACACAACCATTTAATATCTGATAGCCAATACGTTTTTCGAAAGAAAAAATCAACAACCGATGTTTTACATTATCTTGTATAAAGATGTAAACCATAAACAAGATCCTAATTGCCCAGGCTTTTTTGCAAAAATCCCGGTGAAAAATTTACGTTAGTGGTTGAAATATTATTTTTTGTTTTTCATTGTTTCCTTCCATAGTAATGAAATTATACAAAGCAAATGGTTTAGAAACAAATACTATTTGAGTTTCAAGGCGAATTTAGTTAAGAAAAAGAAAAGAACGCATCACTGTCCTTCACAAGATACACGCAAGTAGGATAGCGGAAGTTGAACTTTTTAAGTGGCCATTTTGTTGTGTTATCGCACGTAATTATTTCTTAATTTTTTTATCTGCACTTTAATTTTTTTCTTTATTTGTCAAAATCAACAAGCAATATTTTGTGCATAAGCGAAAGAAAGACAAAAATATATTGCATTCACTTATACAGAAAAACTTAAAATCTCACAAAACACAACAAAATGGTCATCCAGTTTTGCTATTTCCATTTGTTCATTTTCGATTCATATATGGGTAATTCTTTTATAAACCGAACACATTTCTGACCGACCCATTTTTAATTTGACTGAAATTTTTTTTGCGGATTCTTTGTCGAAAAAAAAGATATACGTGTTCGAGGATTTTTTTTTTTTTTTTTGAAAATAGAGCTGTTCTAAATTTCGTGAATTTAGTGATTTTTTGCTTGAAGACTTATTTTCAAAAATTCGTAGTTCCGAATCTATAAGAGCTACAAAATTTTCACCGACTACTTCTTTGTAGGTGAAAAATTGAACTTTGAGGAAAAAATATTTTTTATAAAAAATATTAACAAATTCATATTATTATAAACAATTTAATTGTTTAAATCGATTTTTAACAATTGCCCCCAAAACGAATCCAGTTCTTAGTATTTTCATTGTATTCTCCGTTAAATTTTACGTCAAAAACATGTTTTTAAAATATGGCACCTTTTCAATTATTCTTAAAATATTAATTTATGTAGCGCGTAACGACCCAAAAAACGGCTTTTTGCTAATAAAATCAAATCTGTAACTTGTATCAAAAAAAGTTTAATATGAAAGTTGTAGATAATTAAAAGGTCTACAACTTTTGTCTGAACCAGTTTTTGACATTACCTCAAAATTTTAAATTAAATTGCAAAAAATGTTACAAATCATCTTTGTAACAATTATTTATTGAAAATTTGCATAAAAAAAAATTTATGGGTTATTCGTTTTCAAACCGAATCTCCTGACTTGTTAGAAAACAAATCTTGATTGAAACAAAAAATTATTATCAAGCGTTTGGAAAAAAAAATCCATCCAGTGCACCACGTAATTTCAACCTGTCTGTTGTATTAGCCACCACTGCCATGACAAACTTTGACAAATAATAATAGATGGTAAAAAATATCTTAGTAAATAAAAAAAAACAAGTAATGAAAAATAAAGTAATAATTCTTAATATTACTAATATGTACTTTATTGGAATAACCACATTTGTATAGTAAAATCAAAAATGAACACTCTCCTTGACAGATTAATAATAATATTTTTTAATTGAAAATTTTCACAAAATTTTTTTTTCATGCAAAGAAAATATCTTAGCTTCTAATTCTTGAAAAGATATTGGAATCATGCAATGATATTTTTGAGCTCCCTTTATCGATTTCGCTTTTGTAAATCGTTTTGATAATAATTTTTTTTCTTCTTCGTAATCATCATTTGTAGAATAGCGACAAGTAATGTTTGGCAATGATTCTGTCGCCCAATTAAATAGTTCTCGTGGTGTTCGAATAGGATCATTTATTCTCTGAAGACTCGCTCGCAAAAATAGTTTATGAGATCGAATTTGTTGAATGGGATGGAAATTTTAGGATTGTTTTATGATAAGAGCTTATGATTTATTTGAAAAGAAATGGTCTTTATGACAAAAGAATCTAGGCGACGTCATGCTGGATAGAAATTGGAGCATGACACACGAAACGAAGTAGAGAGTAATTAATAATGAATTCTATTACTTTAAACTTTAACTTTAACCAATATTTAAAAAAACGAAAAGAAAAAAAACGAAAACAAGTTACAGATTTGATTTTTGTAGCAAAAAACCGTTTTTCGGGTCGTTACGCGCTACATAAATTAATATTTTAAGAATAATTGAAAAGGTACCATATTTTAAAAACATGTTTTTGACGTAAAATTTAACAGAGAATACAATGAAAATACTAAGAACTGGATTCGTTTTGGGGGCAATTGTTAAAAATCGATTTAAACAATTAAATTGTTTATAATAATATGAATTTGTTAATATTTTTTATAAAAAATATTTTTTCCTCAAAGTTCAATTTTTCAGCTACAAAAAAGTAGTCGGTGAAAATTTTGTAGCTCTTATAGATTCGGAACTACGAATTTTTGAAAATAAGTCTTCAAGCCAAAAATCACAAAATTCTCGAAATTTAGAACAGCTCTATTTTCAAAAAAAAAAAAAAAAAAAAAAAATCCCCGAACACGTATATCTTTTTTTTCGACAAAGAATCCGCAAAAAAAGTTTCAGCCAAATCGAAGAGGTGTCAATGAATTTTCATCAAAATCCGTTCGGTTTGTAAAAGAATTACCCATATTTGTGATTCTATTATTATTTTTCTATGACATTAACTGAAACTAATTTCTTTATTATTTATAGGAATGTTATAACGTAGGTGATGTATTTAAAATCGATAATAATCGTGTTGGAGAGATAGGAAAAATTAATCCAAATGAAAATGGAAGAGCTACGTTTAAATTTACTAAACCAAATTTAAATGTTTGTGATATAATAGGTCGATCACTTGTTATAATGAAAACAGAAAAAGCTGTATGCTGTGGTTTGATTGCAAGAGCAGCTGGTATAACGCAAAATTATAAAAGATTTTGTGCTTGCGATGGTAAAGCATTATGGGATATTGATGAAACACCAACAGAATAAGCACAAAACAAAGGATAATATACCAAACTGGCAATGTGGGTTAAAATGTTAATAAAATATTTATAAAAAAAATTTCAAATAAACTATCATAAGTGTAAAGGTTATCAAATAGTAGTACAATAATTAAAACGAATTAATGTATGTACTTTAAAATCAAATAAATAATATTAAGAAAAGAATTAAAAAAAATCTTTTTAATTAAGGTGTTGTGAAGCATCTAATAAAAAATCAAATATTACTAAAATTAAAGAGGGAATTGGATTCAACACAAAAGATGTGTATTGTTTTTTTAAAATTTGAGATCAATCACTACGTGGAGAGTGCTTTATTAACTTCCCGGTATGGGAAGTTATTGTTTTTTGGGTCGATTTTCGAAATCGGAATTTTTATGATATCTTTACGTTTCATGACCTACTGAAGCTGTTAAGACTATTTTTAGCTTTCAGTCTGTATGTGTGTGTGTATGTGTGTATGTATCGCTGTGTGGAATAATTTTTGCCCAACGCTTTCTCAACAACGGATGGGCTGATTTTAACGAAAGTGGTCCCAATCGATGTATCTTGGCGTAACTTAGAGCCCAGTCCTTTTCAAGCGAAATTAAATCATTTGTTTTTAGTGGTTTCCACAAAACTGAAAATCATCTCTTGCAAATATCATGAGATTAAATAATGCTATCAAGGTCATGAAACTTCCATATTGTTTGTCATCATGTCAGACATTTATAATCAGAGTTTCGAACCGAAATGTTTTCCGTTTCGGTTTACGGTTTCGTTCCGACTATTATTTCGTTCCGGTTTTCGGTTTGGTTCCTTAGTTTATTTTTTCGTTCCGGTTTTCAGTTCGGTTCCGGTTCAGTTCTGATGTCAAAATCAAGGATTTTCAGTAATCTTTTGCAAAAATTCAAAAGAAACAATTCAGTAATTATTGAATCTAGAACATCGATACAGGCTTCAGTAAGAAGTTTTTCAGACATAGTACCGTAATATTTTGAGGTTTAAATTTCATGTCTAATAACGTTGGAGTAAGCGTCATTACACTACTTGGGCTTAACTTTAATGGCAGATTTCGTTTACATGAAGCTTTTGCTGATATTTTAAGACATTTTAAAATTTTAAATTCTGTTTTATGAAACCGTTCCCTATGCCTCTCAAAATTTGCTGCATGGTTTCATGGTATTTTAAAAAAATGAAATAAATTTTGGAATAGATTAGAAACCAAAATTGTAGTACCTATAGCTCATTTTAAATGCAAAATGAAAATCTTTTACTTATAATTTATGAGCAGCTTTTTGTTAGAATATTTTTTTTGTTTTTTTCAATGCAAACCGTTTTACATGAACCGTAAATAAAATGATTTTTTCGTTCCGGTTAGGGTTCATTAAATATAAAAAATTACGGTTTCGGTTACGTTACGGTTCAGCCCAAAATTTCGGTTAATAACGGTTTTCGGTTTACGGTTCGGTTCCGGTTCGAAACTCTGTTTATAATGAGATTTGTATAAACAATTGCTATCTTAGTTTTTGAGATTTTTAACAAAATGTAAAAAACTACGTGTTATTTTCTTTATGCAAACGCATGATATCTGGATGAAACTTTGTTATGTAAATGAGCTGCAAACGCATCCTTGTTTACTTGAATATCAAAAACCTGAGTTATTTTCTAAATTTGACAAAAAGGTCAGAGGTTCGAGAGTAGATTGCTTGGTCAACTGTTTATTAACTTCCAGATATGAGAAGTTACTGTTTTTGGGTCGATTTTTAAAATCGAAACTTTTATAATATCTTTACGTTTCAAGACCTCCTGGAGCTGTTTAGGGTATGTGCGTGTGTATCGTCGTATGTGAACAAAAATTTGTCCAACGCTTTCTCAACAACGGATGATCCGATTTCAACTTCAATGGTCACAATCGATGTATCTTGCGGTAATTTATAGCCCAGTCCTTTTCTAATGAAATCAGTTCATTTATTTTTTAGTGGTTTCCAAAAAACTGAAAATCATCTCTTGCAAATATTACGAGATTAAATAATGCTATCAAGACCATTTACCTTCCATTTTGTTTGTCACCATGTCAGCCATTTATAATGACATTTGTATAAACAATTGCTATCTTACTTTTTGAGTTTTTTAAGAAAATTTGAAAAATAGGTGTTATTTTCTTTACGCAAACGCATGAGATCTTGATGAAACTTTTGAATTAAAATGAGCTGCAGACGCATCCGGGCTTATTTGAAAATATGCTATTGTCAAAATTTGGCAAAGGAGTCAGGGAAGATGTCTGTGGTTCGTTGAACAACTGTTTTTTTTAAACTTCAATAACACTCAGTCCTGACATTTAATTTAGTTGAAAATTAGAGCATAAGGTTTTTGTAATGTTTATAGTAGTTTTGCAACTTGTCACTTTTGGTTAAATAGCTTTATCTTATTCTTTTTAATATATCACAACAACAGCCACAGTTATTAAGTACTTTTGACGTATGTTTGGTAAAACTTTTTAGTTAACATGAGATAGAACAAATTTGCTTTTGAGGTGTCTTGTATATAGTGGTCGCGGTTCATCAAACAAATGCTGACCTTTTATCTTACCATAAGGTAGGCTGTTTTTTGGAGATCATTTTTGATATTGATCATTTTAATGATATCTTTACCTTTCAATACCTTCTGAATCGGTCTAGACAACTTAATTTAGTTTAGGGTGACCAGATCGAGCACTACAAAAAAGAGGACAAACTTTTATTAGGAGAGGGGTCGCGGTTAATATTTTTAAAACTCATCAGAAAAGTTTCACTTTATTTTCGAGCTAAGAAAAAAAAAATTTGTTACAAAAAGAATTACATTTACTATCTGAGCATGCATGCACAATGCAAAAACGTTTTTTTTGAGATAGCATATAAAAAGTCTATTTTCATGTCCTGTGAAAATGTTTTTTTTTCCACTAAATCCCAAATTGTAGTTGCATGGTATTTCCATGTAATTTGACAAAGTTTTTAAAACAAAGCCCTCATGAAAAAATAGAATATGAATTTTGAATATTGTCAATTTCTATAATTTAATAATTTGTAATAAATAAATATCGTTTATACATATTTTAGAAAAAATTTCATTTCCTGAACGCTATCACGTCTCGTGAACAAATTTTCACTCACGAAAAACAGTCTCTTGTAGCATTCCTTTTTCATTGCTTTTTCCTTACTTTTTCATCCTTTTAATTTACTTTTTCATTACTTTATCCTTACTGTTTCATTACTTTTTCGTTAGTTTTCCGCTATTTTTTCGATAATTTTTCGTTACTTTTTCATTACTTTTTGATTGTTTTTTATTACTTTGAAATAAACAAGTAATGAAAAAGTAATTGAGTAAAACAGTGCTTGAAATGAAAAATTAGTGAAAAGGCAAAGATAAAGTAATGGAAAAGTAAAGAAAAAGTAATGAAAAAGTAACGAAAAAATAGCGGAGAACTAACGAAAAAGTAATGTAAAAGTAATGAAAAAGTAATGAAAAAGTAATGAAAAAAATTCAAAAAGTAATTTAAAAGTAATAAAAACGTAATGAAAAAGTGAAATAGTAACGAAAAAGTAACGGAGAAATTGCGGAAAACTAACGAAAAAGTAATGAAAAAGTAATGCAAAAGTAATGAATAGACTTTATTTCTTTATCATTTTTTTATTTCTTTTTCATATCTGTTTCATTTCTTTTTCATTACTGTTCATTTTTTTTCATTTCTTTTTCATTTCATTTCCTTTTGATTTCTTTTCTGTTATGAATTCAGAAACTCTTATTATACCAAACTGGACGAGATTTGATTTTAATTGGTGATCACCACACATATTACTATTGTTGGTATTAACACATGGTCCGGTGATCCAAGGAGTTTTTGTCTGTGTTGGGTTCATGTGTCAAAAACAATTCGTGTTATGATCATTATTATCGGGTGTTTTTGTGGGATGCTCTATCATTTGTGTTAAACCATTGCAATCTTCAATAATTTATGACAACACTGTGTGAACGAACAACTTTGGCTTATTTCAACTCTTTTTCAAACATCCAAACTGTTGACTGTTGTTGTTTCCGGTGCATATGAATAACTACCTAGGATTTATCTGTTTCTCCAGTTGCGATGTTATTTATCAAATTTGATCTTCTTGAGTTAAATTAAGTCGTTCAATTTTTTTTTGCTCCTTTTAACACGACATTTTTAGTCTTCAGTTAAATTGTACGGAATTCATCGTGAACTGTATTAATAAGATCCAAATGCACTATTTTAATGAGATCCAAGTTTGTTTCAAAATTATTTTGAAACAATTTTTTTTTAAATTCTTTTTGCTCAAGGAAAACGATAAAAAAACTAACCGTTGCCTTATGGATAATAGAGATTTAACTACATTTGCGTTGTGCTAATACTAAAAATTAATAACAAAAAGTTGGTCAAATCTCAAGTTTTTTCATGCACGCTTGCTGATAGCTGGTAAAACTATCAGCGAGCGTGCAATGAAAACATATTTAGAAAAACATTATTCAAAATATAAATTAAATACCTAAAATGTTTGACGAATGGCCAAAAAGAGGACACAAAGCATTATTGTGAAAAAAGATACCGGACACATTTTTTTGGCTTCAAAAGAGGACTTGTCCTCTTAAAAGAGGACGTCTGGTCACCCTAATTTAGTTGTCTAGACCGTTTTACAACTTATGCAGTTTGAGTGTTAGTATTTTATTAAATTTAAATGTGATTACACACATTCAAATTCTATTTAAATTATTACAATTGATGTGTCGTTTAATAAATAAATCTTAATTTTACGTATTTTAGGCTTTAAAAACCCTAATTGAGCTAATATTCACTTTTTGTTGACTTTTTTTTCAAATTTGATTTAATATTTGTTTTGTAATTTTTCGTTTTTTATTTGTATTTATGTTCTATAAAACATATTTTTGGACAATGCAGTTAAATTATACTGTATAATTTTTTTATGTCTGGTATTTTAGTATACCTTATCTAGTAACTGGTTAGTTTTTAATCTTACGGGAAGTTGTTGGCGTGGCCCCTATGGTCACACCCCCATCCCACTAGTTTATTTAACTCGTTGTTGCATTTTAACAATAAATTTTCTATTCGTCTAAGTTGTTACACTAGCAAATTTTCGCAATTTAAGAAAAATACTTTTCTTTTAAGACAAGTAGAAGATTTTTGTGCGAATCAATGCTAGCTCACTAGCAAAAGTGTTTTACATAATATGTAGAATAAAATACATATAGAGAGTATTCTATACATCTATGATGGAGACTATGATCATGTTTCACCGTATATTAAATCAATTTTGGGAATGGATTTGAAATGTTATTACTTTTTTCATGTAGTCATTTATTTTTAAAATAATCCATTCCTAACATCCTTCATATTTATATTCATCACTCATTTTTGCCTCTTCGTACTGCACCAAGAACCTTATATTGCCTATGCGTCGCACTAACCTTATTTTTTTTTTTAGCGAGGCGACCATGTAGTCATAGCCTGACATGTTGACTGCTAAGTCCTTTATGCCATCCACATATTCAAGAGCTGAAGACCTTTTTGAAAAAAACCAACAAATTTGAATGGTCTGCTTAGCAGAAATCTTCTATTCTTAGATAGTTTGATCCTAACATGACGCTTCGGAGTCCTGAGAGAGCCAAACATTCTCCCACAATGTGAGGGACTGTTTCATCCTCTTCAAGACAAAAGCGGTATGTTGGATAAGTTTCTACTCGAAGCCGCACCATATGTTTGTTCACATGATGGTGACCTGTTAGTAGTCCCACCATTAACCTGCAGTCTGACCGAGTCAGATTTAACAGGTATTTGGTGGTTTGCTGGTTCATCTCTGGACTCTGGAGTGAACATCTTGGAGACCTTGCAGCCTTCTGTGCTGCTCCATTGAGAGTCACTGGACCGAAAGATATCTTGTTCGACTAGCGATCTTATCCTACCTTTCGATATACCAATTGCTGGTTCAGGACCTATGAGCCACCCTGCGGAGCTCTTTGCTAAATCACTAGCTTTTTCGTTCCCGAGATTCCCACTATGCCCTGGTGTCCATATCAGTGATATGCTCTTCTTGAGCCCGAGATAATTCAAAGAACTAGAACATTCTTGCACTATTTTTGACTTAATAGTATAACTTCCCAGATCTTTTAGAGCAGCCTGGCTATCAGTAAAAATGTTAATGATCTTGCCAGACCACTTAAGCTCCGTCGCTCGCCTGGATGCTGCATTTATGGCGAATACCTCAGACTGAAAGCCTGTGCAGTATTCGCCAAGTGGAAATTGCAGGTCTAGATCTTCATTACTGAAGTAAACCGCAGCTCCTGCACCATTTTCAGTGAGAGATCCATCTGTGTAGATGTCCAACGTGTTGGCCGCACTGTCCAATAGCAAATAAGCTGAGTACCGGTCCTCTATCGATGGAATTACAACTCTATACTGCTTTTGAAAGGCAGTTAGAGGTACTGTGTCAACAGTCGGCATGGACAAATCCGCAAGGTGTTCTTCCAGATCCCTCCATAGCGCTTGATGATTTTTCCTACAGCCCCTAGTGTTTCCCAGGAGTGCGAGCTTTTTTGTAGCCTTAAGAGCCTCCATTCTTACAAATATGTGCAAGGGAGGAGGCCCTAATAAGACCTGCAAACTCGCTGTGGGCGTTGTCCTGAAAGCACTAGTGATAATAAGCAAGCAAGCCTTTCCCAACAAAAGTTCTTGAGAGCCATCCAAGGGACCCATAGCTGACAGTGGAATGCTTTGCCTGAATCAATAGTCTCGAGTGCCTTCAATCCACAAAGATTTAAAAAAAAACGTCTACCAACACCTCAAGACGCATGTTGTTGTGGGACCGAGGTCTTAAAAGGTATCTATGTGTTGTTGTGACACATTTTGTAATTTCTACTACACAACACTTTTTATTAAAAAAAAACAGCTTATGTGTGGAGTGCTTTTAAACCAGTTCTATATGTTGACTCATCAATGTTACCAGTAACCTGGCTATCTCTTACTTCATGCAAAAAGCATCTTGCTGTCTTCCTCATGTCTCTAGGTGGTTCAATCATTGATAAGGTGTCATTGCAAGGATGTTGCTCTTTGTGACAGGACAATAGATATTGTTTGGTTAGCATTTAATTATGTTCATGGATTGGCAGTATGTTACATTCTTCGCGCAAATGATCTCGGTGGGTCATCATATGACATCTGTTTGGGTTTAACAAGGCAGCGTTTTGTGTTGTTTGTAACTTATGCCAGTGAGTGTCGGCAACTTGGGGTGTCCATATGGATATTATCTTCAACAGTCTCGGCTTTTTTACTGTAGAAATGGGTATGTTGTCTATGCAGATGCCTAGTGTTGAATTTATCTCCTCCGTTGAATTCATCTCCCATGTGGTGAGAAATGTAGAAGTGGATTTTTCGGTGGAAAGTTTTAGTTTTCTGATTGTAAACCAATTCAGAATGGTAAGGTAGGTATTTAGAAACTAGGATGTTTGTGAGATTTTCAACTGCGTTGTGGGGTCTTTTATTCCACAGTTCACAGTGATCTACACTCAAAGTGCATTTTTTTGTTTTATTACAACTATTGCATCATATTAGTATGATTATAACAAAATCATAACGAAATGAAAAATGAAATAACACATGCACAACCAAATTCCTTTTGTTTTTATTCGCAATTTGGTTGAAATAAATACGACAAAACAAATTCATAATCCAAATAACAGATTCTTCATTAACTTAAACATTTATTTTCTTGCAATCAAAGCACCACCTTTGGTTGATGGTTAAATCAATCATTTGTATTAAAATCTCTTTTGTTTGGGCTATTCTTGAATCAACAACCCTTAAATAAATTAAAACCATAGGTCCATTATACTAAAAATAAATACTTCACTCCAAAAATTTAATACTCTTCTTTAGATATTTATTCAATCTTATCACTGATAAACAATAATACGAATACAAATTTGTGAAAAAACAAAAATAGATTTGAAGTGTTCATCTTGTATATTCAAATAACCGATTTTTTTAAAATATGAAGTATAATCTATTATAACATAGATGCCACTAGACAATTAATATTCTATGCGGGTAAAAAAATTTGAATCAATTTGTTCTACCTACTTACAGTGTCTTAACACTTAACATAAAAACTTCTCCAGTCAAAAGTTATCGCCATGATGAAAATGCCGATCTAAAATATAGTCGTTAATTATAAATTTTTGCTTTAAAATAAAGAAAATTGGTTCTCACCCTCCAAATTGTGGCTTATTTTGGTTGCTAGTTGCATTTTGCGCTAAATTTCCAAATGTCATTGCGTTATCAGACGAACCAAGTTGTTCAAACAAACTGTTTTGTGGTGCTGCTCCACCAAACGCAGGAGATTGTTGTGGAGTTGGTGTTCCAAAGCTTGAACCAAATGCCGATTTGGTTGGGCTGGAGAAAGTAGCCCCACCTCCGAATGCTGGCGGACCGCCGAATGTAGCCGGACCTCCAAAGGTCGGCGATGAACCAAACACTGAGGATGACCCGCCAAAAGCCGGTGGTGACCCAAATGCTGGTTGACTTTGTGCAATTGCTTGAGAAAATGGCCCTCCGGTTGACGGCTGTGGCGATGCAAATCTTAAAGCAAAAAAAAAAAAATAAGATAGATATTTAGAAATATTATTGACCCAATAAGTACTTACCCAGATGTGTTTTGTTGCCCGAATATAGATGATCCTCCAAAGGGAGATGCTGGTGTTGAGGAAGACGATCCGAATCCTGACCCAAAACCCGTTGCCTGTGGAGATGTGCCTCCAAAAATTGAGCCGGATGGTTGAGTATTGGTGCTACCAAAAGCAGTTCCAAACAATGAACCGCCTGATAACGGATTGGTACTTGGACTTCCAAAAACTGAGTCTGTTGAAGGTTTCATATCAAAACCTGAGGTTGGGTTTGTATGTGAACCACCACCGAAAATCGAACTATTTCCAACCGAAGTTGGCACCGATGCTCCAAAAATAGAACCACCAGATTGTGTTTGTGTTGTTATAGACCCACCAAACGGCGACGCAACACTTTCACTTCTTGGTGTACCAAATGATAATGCAGAGCCAAATAATCCTCCTGTCGAAGACTGTTGTGGAATAGAAGTACCACCAAAAACTGAAGCCTGATTTCCAGAACCAAATACATTTGTATTTTGACCAAATGGATCTGAGGTGTTTGATGAACTTGAATCAGGTAATGGTGTAAACGAGGAAAAACCACTAAACGGAGAAGATTCTGTTTTTGGGATGGTAGCCGTTGTTACCGTACTAGACGGAATCGTTGACACTTGTCCAAACATTGCAGTACTCGTAGCAGCATTACCAAAGATTGATGAAGTTGTTGTAGGAGCAACCCCTGAGCTAAAAATATTTGCCGGGTTCGGTTCTGCATTTAATGAAGTTTGAGGATCACAAATATTTAATCCTTGAAGTATACTATCCGCTGTACTTTGAGCTGAATGTGAAATATTTTTAGAATCAGCAAATGCGGAACCAAATGAAAATGTGGTTGCTTGTGATGAAGTTACTACTGGAGCCAAATTTGTTGGATTAACAACTGCAATGGTGGTTGGGATTGGCTTATTTATGGTTTCAGTCGATGAAATTTGTACATCTTTTTTCGATTCCAAACTACCAACTGTTTCTGAAAGCGTTACTGTTGTTTTATTACCAAAAATTCCACCACTATCCAGTTTGGTAGATTCTAATGGAGTCATTTTGAACGAGAATGCGCTTGGTTTCTTAGCTTCGGATTGTAGAGCACTCGCTGCATTTTCTGCAGATTTAGCTATCGCATTAGTAAAAGAAAACGAACTAGAAGACGACGAAGGACTTTCAATCGAGCTAATTTTAAACGGTTGGGTATGCGTTACTTGTTGTATTACTTTAGGAATTATTACATTTTCTTTATTACTTTCCTCAACTTTTGATGTTGAAGTTGCCGGAGCAATTTTCGACACTGCTTTTGATATATTCGCATCAATTTCTGGTTTCGTTCCCGCAAAAACAGATGGATATTTATTTAAATTGCTTATCGTAGCGCTTTGTTGTGTTGTAGTCCCTGGTCTAATTTCTTTTGGTTTAAGTTCAATCGGTGGTTTAGAAATAGTTGTTGAGCTTACATTTTCTGGAACAAAACTACTTTTTGAATCAAACATAGATTTTTGATTTACGAATGAAAATGGTTTTGTTTTTTCGATGTTTTTGTTCGAATCGATTGTGTTTATAGATAAACTTAAAGGTAAATTAAAAGCCGACACATCAAATGATTTACTTGAAACGGGTGGTTTTGAGATATTAATATTATGTGACTGTTGAAAATGTGATTGTGTTTTTGGAATAACTGGAATGGGGTGTTGTATTTTCGGAATATTACTTCGTCCAGTAATCTCGATTTTATTATTGCCACCGGTTGTTGACGATATTTGTTTTTGTACAGGTTTTTGTTCAATTTTTCCTTTTTCTGCTATCAATAACTTTTCTTTAAATAATTTCTTTCTTTCATTTATTATTTTTGAAGTAAGATAACAATTTTCTGGCCGTGATTGTTTTATTGTTGCTATTTCACGATTAACTAAAAATTTACATAGGTTTTTCTTTTTTGTTTCGGTCAAACGGGCATTTTCTTTTTTAACACGTTCGGCAACAGTTAAGGAAATGAATTTATCGGTTAGCGATTCTACTGTCCTGAAATAGATGAAATGGCTTTTAGTAGAAAAACAAAATGGATGGCTAGGATGAAAAAGAATTTCAAACCACCCAAAATATATCGGTTTTTGGACACAATCTACTCAATATTTCAATATGATGTTTTCCAAGAACAATTATTGGTTCACATAAATTAAATTAAAATTATTTCAAAGAAATCACTATTATTTTCAAAATAACGAATTTCAAATCACCCTTTAAAAAAGGGTGAACCATAATTTTTGTCTGTGAAAATAAATGTTTCCTTAATATAAACAGATTCTATTTTGGGTGATTTTAAAAAACTTAGTCTTTCTAGCATCAAGGTGTACGTGTACTAACTCATCATTGGTAGAATTTGAAGAACGAAACGTTGATACGTTGATTCCAATTTTTTGCTTTAAATTTGCTAATAACTTCTTCTGATGATGAATTATGTCTTGTTGCTTATTAAGAGATTGATATATTTTTTCTAGGGTTGGTGTTTTTAGACTTTTTCTGTAAACAAAAGAAATTTTTATGTTAAATTTTTGTTTTTAGAGTAAGGAAACTTTTGATGCATTTGTGATAACATTCCACTACGCTCACTTATTTCACTAATTCACAAAATTGCCCGAATTAATGTTATTGCCAGATACTGTTTAACGTATGAATTTCTTCACAGTTATTTGAAATAAAATAGTTGACTAAATTGCTAAATCAATTTAGTCAACTATTTTATTTGTTTCAAAATAATTGTGAAGAAATTCATACGTTAAACAATATTTGACAACGTTTAGTATAATTTAGTATCATTTGAAACGATGTATACAGGTAATATAATTTAAACAATTTTTTTTGTTTGTAAACCGGGATTATTTTTGAGATGGATTATACTCTTCACAGGGTCCATGGAAGATACCAAAAGGAATTAAGGGACAGTAGCTCTACACTTCAATTCCGCTTTTTTCCATTATCTTTTAAATTTCCATTAAATTTTATACAATACATCTTCTGGTAACGCACGCCCGTTCATACCAAAACAGTTTCGTTAATCGCTTTTAATAGGCCACACAATTTATCCCATCCAGAGATCAACAGTCCTATCAATAGAAACTACTTACGGATGTTATTTAGCCATCCATTAAAAAGGAAGTCAAACAAATGACACAGAACTCCCTGGCTTGACACAAGGCCAAAGTTTCTAGGCACAGAATCTCCTTTAAGTAACTATACTCCAACTTCACAACGATTTGCCGAGACTTCCTACTTTTGAGGACAAACGTTATTGTGTCACAATTATTGACCAATAAACTCGCTGGTCCGGGCCATCTTCATCGCGGATATCACTGATGACGGTAGCCTCCGCACTCTAGTCTAATTGCACCGCTCGTTTCGGAGTACATTCAGTAATCGTCAGTGACCAGTGCTCCAAATCCGAATTCAATCTTTTCAGTGGGTTGACTAAACTTATAGATTACGAACGCAAACGCACCACCAGTCACAATCCTAAATGTAACAATCTGATTGAACTTAGGCGTTCAATGAGATCGTTAAATCACGTTACACTCAAATCTGCTTTTATAGCTTACGACAGGACAATCTGGACATGGTTATTACCTTCAAAACCTACTTGGTTTACGAACCACTTTTCGTGAAAATCTTAATTTGCAGAACTAGTTTATGGTACGCAAAATGCTGACTTTTTTCCACTATCTGAACTTGTTGCCCTGGTGAAACAACATTTTGATCACCTGGCTTTTAGGCTTTTCGAAAGTTTAATCAAAACAAAACTGATGAAAACCTTAGTCAGTACCGAAAAGAGAGAAATTTATGTCGTAAGCTAATAGATGAAGAGAAACATCTATTTAATACGAAAAAAGCTTCTAAATTTGCTGAACATCCGACGGGCTCGCGCAATTTCTATAAAGCCGCAAAGGCTGTCCAAAGCAATTTTTGTAAATCTTCCCTACCACCTCTTGTTGATAGAGATGTACCAGTTATTGATCCAAAAGAGAAAGCTAATTTGCTTGGGCATTATTTCTCTATAAATTCTACTTTATAAGAACCTAATTTCCAACCTAAAACTATTCCTAAAGTATCTTATAAAATGAGACGGATAATTTTTCGTAAAAACATTATTCGAAAAATGCTTTTACAAATTAATACTAATAAGGCAACAGGCCCTGATTTTATTCCTCCAATTATACTTAAAACATTTGCTTAAAACATTCACTAAAATCTTCTATTTGTCATATAAAAAAGGGATTTTTCCTGAAATATGGAAAATGGCTAGTGTACAGCCAGTTTCAAAAAAGGGCAGTAAGACTGATCCTACAAATTACAGACTCATTTCAATTTTATCAGTTGTTGCTAAAGTATTTGAAAAATATGTAAATTTTAATTTAATGAGCTTCTTAGAGTCTTCGAAATAACTTAATGAAAGACAATACGGATTTCGAAAGGGAAGAGCGACAGGAGATTTACTGTCTTTTGTCACTCATGTCTGGAATAAGTCGCTTGAGAACTTTGGAGAATCTTTCGGTGTTGCTCTTGATACTTCCAAGGCATTTGACAAAGTATGGCATAACAACCTTATGCAAATTGAGATCCTATGGTTTAGACGAACAACTTATATCCTGGACACAGAGCTTTATATCTGATCGAAAATTTAGGGTCAATGTAGATGGTGTGTCATCGAATACTTTTTCAACTAATGCAGGAGTTCCTTAGGGTTCCGCTGTGTCACTTACTCTTTTTCTTATCTATATGAATGATTTGTTAGATTGTACGGTTCATCCTATACATAGTTTTGCTGATGATAGCACGCTTCATGCGTCTCATGAAGCACCAAAATTATATACACCCTTAGCGCTTAATGACTGTAGATCAAAATTGATAGATTCGCTTAACACTGATCTTAAAACAATTATGGATTGGGGTATTGCTAACAGTGTTGAATTCAATACAAGCAAAACACAGGTTTGTCATTTTTCTAGAATAACGACACCCAATCCTTTTCCATTGCTCCAAAAATCTTTTGGAGAATGAGTCTGTCAGACTTCTAGGAGTTGAGATTGAAAATAATATGAAGTGGAATTCTGGGGCGATGTCGTAGGTTTTTCAATAGCGAACAGCTTCTTTTGGTTTATAAATCTTTTATACGTCCCTGCATGGAATACTGTTCTCACATATGGGGTGGAGCATACTTGAGTAGTCTAAATTGCCTTGATTCTGTACAGCGAAGAGCTATTAAACTTATCGGTAACTCAAATCTTACTAACCATCTTGATTCTTTGCAGCACAGAAGAAATGTTGCTGATTTGACTATTTTTTACAAATATATTATGGATGAACGAACTTCTGAAGAGATTAAATCGATTTTACCTAACTCTGCAAACCTATCGTGTCACACCAGAGCAACTTTAGCGGCCCATCCTTATACGGTTCAAATAAGTAGGTGTAGAACTGTAGCCTTCCAACGTGACTTTTTCAACAGAGTTTCTCATCTTTGGAATGCCTTACCTTCGTGGGTTTTCCCAGATGACTTTAATCCTCAGAGGTTTAAAGTTGGCGTTCATAAATTTCTCAGAGAAACCTAATTTGCATTCGATTCTTATCCCTAGTTGGCATGGTATCATCGGATATTCAGAGACGTTAACTTATAATTTATTATAATTAACACTAAACATGCCTAACAGAATAAAAAAAAAAACCTTTCTTTATTAACACATCAAGGCACTCCTCCGAAAGTTTTCGTTTTAAAAGCCCTTAAATCTTGCTCACATGTATTCTTACACATTGCTATCGTCAGCCTATGCTAAATTTCTTTAAATAAAAAAAGAATGCATGTAGACTCGCCTTGTATTATTATAAAAATTTTTAAATTTACTATGGCAATTTTTAGGGCAAATTTGTAAAAATTATTTTTTATTTTGGAGATACAATTTTGTTTATACATACAAAAGATATATAGACCCCCTTAATAAAGCAATCTCATTGCAAGTTTAAAATTCATTTTGTGAGCAGCAAAATTGTATTATTACCATACAATAAAAATATAAAACTTTGTGATATCAAGTTACTTTCTGTAAATTAAATTAATATAAAGAAGTTTCAATTAAATAAATTTCACTAATAAATTAAAATAAAAACGCCAATTTCTTGTTAACTAATAGTTTTTATTTACTATATACGTATTTCGAAAGCTATGCTTTCATCGACAGTAGTATATATCAAAACTGAAAAGTTTAAATTTTTCTAATGAATAAAAACTATAAAGAAACAAACGAACAACTAATTTGTTTTTCAAATAAATAGTTAGTGCCGTGTTTTTTTTTCTAAACCACAATTGGTGAAAAAGGTTGGTTTACAAAAAAAAATTCTTTTGATTAAAGTAATCTTAGTTGTAATTTTTTTATATATTTAAAGGAATAAATAAAAGAGAAACCAAATCAAACCAGAGGGGTTGTTAAGGTTTTATTGGTATATTGAACACATACGATTGAAAGCTTTTTTTTAAACCGTTAAAGTTAAGAACAGTCACAGAGTACGCGAATGAAAAAAAAGAATTAAAAAGGACAAAATCTAAATTACAATTCAGTTTTTTATATTAGATATATAATGTTATATTGTGTATATAGTTTTTGGTTACTGTTCGATTTATGAACAATATTTTTCGTAAATTTGTTTTGTTTAATTAATCAAAAAAATTACGTTAGGTACAGTGCATCAACCATCTATCAAAATTTTCAAGCGCTTGGAAGATGATGTGATGGAAGATACGCAGTAAGATTCTTTTCATAACTTTGTTTTAAATTATTTATTGTTTATTTGCTTAAATTAAATTGGTAATTACTCTAAAATCAAAAAAATTATTAAAAAATCTCTAAATTAATTTTTGTTATGTTAATGTCGATTATATATGAAGGGTACAGGTGAAAAACAACGTAAGTCCATAAAATCAAATTTCGAGAAAATTGAATTTTTGCGTTTGAAGTCTTTAAAATGCAAGAAAATTTGTGAACTCGGATTAAACAATGAAAAGACATGGTTCATAAAAGTGTTTTTAGTGAAATTATCATTTCACGGTTTTTGGTAAAAAATGGTGGATTAAGTTCTTTTTCCCCTGTAAATTGTTGTATTTCCCCATGTATGCGAATTCTTTTCAATTGATTTTTATGGACTGGGTTTGATATTCACCAAAATTGAATATACCAGCTGAAAGCTTTTGTATTTCTTCAATAGATAGCAGCACTAACTTGATTTCGAAAAAAAAGGACTTACGTTGTTTTTCCCCTGTACCCTTTATATTGTTACGATTACAGGAAAATCCAGACGATTACAGTGACTTCCAGAAAATCAAATCACAACAAAACACAACAACCAATTAATGAAATGAATAGTGCTGTTGTTTGATTTCGTGGAATTTGGGTCAACAATAAATAAAATTAAATGATTTTATAAATCAAATCAGCATAACGTAAAGTAATCGAATATTCTACTATTTTCTCAAGGTTTCTAAAAAGTGACCTCGAATTCTCTAGAAATTAAGCAGAATAGTATATAAGCATTTGCCTCTTGTAGAATAATAGTTAGTTTTATTTTAAACGTGTGACGATAAAGTAAAAATTATAAAAGTAAAATTTAAAATTAGTTTTTGTTAATAAAGTTTAAAGTGTTATTAAGTAGAAAAAATTTGTATATTTTTTTAAACGTTGTATTACTGGAAATTTCTAAAATCAACCGTTGGAGTTTCTGAAGCTGTTGAAAGAATATTCTAGTTAGGAATATTGTTTGTTGTATTGTTTTCCTGTTACTGGAAATTTCTACAATCAAACGTTGGAGTTTCTGAAGCTGTTGAAAGAATATTCTAGTTAGGAATATTGTTTGCTGTATTGTTTTTCTGTTGTTGTGGAACAATTAAGGTGTTGAATACTTAATAAAACCTGGTGTTTGTGCTTACTAATCAGTGATCGAACTCTGAAGATTTGGGAATTGCGTTTATCGAATTGTGAGTTAGGCCAATTCGAAGTAAGGTTAGAAAAAAGTAACATTGGTGACAGCGGCGGGATTAGTTTGCTGTTTAAAATGGTTTTCTTAAGTGAATTAAAAGTTCCTGAGTTAAAGAAGGAACTATAACAACGAGGTTTGTCAATAACCGGCAACAAAAGTGAATTGATGCTACGGCTTCGAGAAGCTATGGAAGCCAATGGAACAGAAGTGGAAAGTTACCAGTTTAGAAGTTACAGCAAATACTGATTTAATAACAGCTGATGAGGAGAAAAGTTTTGTTGCGGAAACAACTTCATTGACATCTGGAAATTTCGATTTTACACAGTTAATGGCTAAGATGCAACAAATGAATCAGCAATTAAATACAGTAAATTTGAATATGAATCAAAAACTGGATGATGTAAATACAAATATGGCTGCTACCAAGGAAGAGATTAGCTGTAACATTAATCAACAAATGGCTTCAACCAAAGAAGAAATTAGTGTCACGATCAGCCAGCAATTAGCTTTAAATTGCGATGAAGTCAAGCAAATACCGCATGGAGGGATCAGTTTTTATTGTTTTAAATTTTTATTTTTTTTATTTTTGATCTACGGGTGAGACAACTCTGCGTACTCCAGTCCCATCTATTGACATACGTGTTAACGTGAGATATCACATACCACTGGCAATAGCAGTTATATATCACTAGCCAAGGTGACATCTTAGGGGTGGTGGCGGATGAACTGTATTCAGTCAACGGTACCACCCTCAATCTTAGCTGTGAAATAATCCTTGATGATGAAACGCTATTGCTTCCTTGAAGAAACGAGCCTTCATATAACTATGTGTGGGCTTTAATCATTAAGAAAGACAGTGTGTCACAGGATCAAGGAATACGCAACCGGCTGGATTATTGGCAACTACATTTTTGTTTTGTTTCAGCAAATTTTTGAAAAAATTTGCTATTTGCTATTTACTTTTTAATTTACTTTTATTTTCTTTATTCTATCATAAAATATTGGCCTATGTCATATTTTGTCAGTGATAGGATTTTTTGTTTAGTTATCCATTCTTTAACAAAAAATAAAAAAAAAACAAAAAAAGGAAGATTTACGTCCATCAACACCTTTGAACGTATGTTGTTGTGGGACCTTGGTCTTAAAAGGTTTTTAAGTGTTATTGTGACACATATTGTATGTAATTCCTACTACACAACACATTTTATTCAAACAAAAAATATGGATGAGAAACTTCTCCAAATCTCGACGGCATTTGATGGAAAGGTCGGGAAGATTCAAAGTGAAATTCAAGATATTGAGCATAAGGTTTTATCGAAAGTCGATGATTTCGAAAAACGGTTGCAAGATGTTGAAACGACTAAATTTACTTCCCAGGTGGTGCATCAAGTAGCAAATATTAAACTAAAACCACCATCATATAATGGAAGAACATCGTTCGGCATCTTCAAGTTCCAGTTCGAAACCGCAGCAGATCAAAACGTTTGAAACGCTGAAAATCGTCTAGCAGCATTGATAGTTGCTCTTAAGGGGGAAGCAGCTGAAGCATTACAGGAGGTACCAGAAAACGACCGCAAAAGTTATGCAGAGGTGATGAATGCGTTGGAGCGTAAATATGGCAGCGACCATAAAAAGGAGTTATACAGAATCGAGTTAAAAGGTCGCGCGCAGCGGAGTGAAGAAAGCCTTCAGGACTATTCCTCGGCTGTAGAACGCCTTGTTCATTTGGCACACGCGAACACCACCATATTTTATGGAGAAAATGAAGATCGAGGACTTCATTGATGGTATCCGAGATCCAGAAACCAGGATAAAAGTAATGACTACACCTAAGGCGACTTTCCATGAAACAGTCGCATACGCAAAGCAATATGAGATGGTACAGAGGATGTGAATGCCATCTGGTGGATGCAGAACAAGGAATGTCGAGGGGAACATCAAAGGAGAAGTATTGGCACACAAAAGTGGAAGCGAAATCAAATGCTGGGTATGTGATGAAGAGGAATGGGAACGGGAGTGCAAGAAAAATGGGGAAGCAGAGAGATTTGCGTGTTATGTGAAGAACAGAGGAACCGAAGAAACGGAGCACGTAGGGTTCAGGAAGAGCAGTAGGAAACTCCTGTGCTGGATATATAGGAAATCGGGCCTTATCTCACAGGACTGCTGGAACAGGAAGCGTGAAAGACTTCGTCTCCTATTCAACGGAAGCCCGTTGAAGATAGAACTGTAAAGCCAAGAAGGAGAATGTTAGCTACATTCCAATTTCGAGAATTGCTCTATTACAGTTCTTTAAGTTAAAATAATTAGCCTGATAGCTCTTAAACGTAATTAATAGTGATTCACAGCTTTAAGCCAAATTTACAATGCTCTAATTCATTGTTGGCTAACAGTTCTAGCTCTTTTTTCCTTGTAGAGCATTTAGCTTTATTAATGAGCTCTATAACCACTTTTAGAGCTTAAATATATAATCTTATAGAGCACGGTATATATTGGAATAAAAAAATTCCATGGGCATAAAATTATCTCATGTAAGAGCTGCATGCTTAGAGTGTTTTGGTTTTTTCATTTAAGTGCTTTAATACAAACTTGTTTTACACACATTTAATGCTATTGGGAGTTGCTTTTTCCTTATGTAGAGCTGGCAGATAATTTTAATTTAAATTTAATTTTTTTCTTTCCTCAAATAATGAATTCTTTTTTCAAATAATGAAATTGAATTTTTTAATCAAATGGCCATTGGTATATATTGCGCAAAAGGAAAAATAATAGATTTACACGTTTATTAAAATCAGTTTGAGTACGAATGTTAGGATCTTTTGAAACGTGGTACACAATTCATCAATTAAATGCACAACGCTTTTTATTGTTTGAGGTTATGATTTAGCTAACCGCTCTATTAGAAAGAATTGACCTTTTTACCAGGGTGACCAATATAAATTTTAGCCAATCCGGGACAAAAAAAAACGATAAAGTATTGTATGTGTTGTATTGTATCTACTTTTTAAAGTATTTGTATTGTATTTTTTTCAACAAATTAACGTTTTGTGAAAGTTTGAGTTGAAATCTTCGCGCAAGACAAAGCGATATTCCACCCTGAAATAACCATTGCTTTAAAAGTTTCGATCCCTTAGTGAGATTTTTTGATGTCCATAGTGTATAAATTATTGAAAAAACTCATTCAGTTGCTGCATTTGTCCCGGGCAGGCACGAACATAGTTCCACTAATTTTTGGATATTTTTGAATGGAATGTGATTATCCGTCAAATGGACGGTCCATTTTGCATCAATACTCAAGTTGTTGTTGTTTTTTCTGCTAGTTTTTCAGTATTCACATACTGTTTAAGGTAGGTCAAATCATCGAATAAATTCTTTTCTATTTCGGTAATTTGGTCCTCATCAAAATATTTACGAACACATTGAAATGTTTTTTCTATGTCGTTACATTGAACATCACTAATGAGTAGAAAAATCCATTTAAAATGACAAATCTCTGAAAACTGAGTGATCCAAAACTCCAAATATTCCACAAAATTGGAGTAAAAATTTACGACATGACCAATAAACCGTTCTGGAGTTACAGCACCTTTATTGACGATATTTTTTTTTTTTTTTAATAAGAAGTGTTGTGTAGTAGGAATTACAAAATGTGTCACAACAACACATAGATACCTTTTAAGACGTAGGTCCCACAACAACATGCGTCTTGAGGTAGAGGTGGACGCTTTTTTTAAATCTTTGTGGACTGAAGGCACTCGAGACTATTGATTCGGGCAAAGCATTCCATGTGCACGATGTACGCACAAAGAAATCTCTTTGCATTCTATTACTATGAAAGTGAGTAATCTCGACAGTTCGACCGCCCGCACAAACCGATTGACGAGTAAAACGGGGAAAAACATATGTCTGAGGCATTATGGACCTGATTTCATCCGAGCACTGCTGGTGACGATATTTATAAAAAAACAACGAGATCAGCAACAGTGCGACGATGTTGCAGGGAATCAAGACCTAATGTTAAATCTCGATCACCAACAATTCGTATAGCTCGCTTTTGAACAGAGTCCAAAAGAGCCAGGATAGTAACAGATGCAGCGCCCCAAACTTGACAACAATACTCCATACAGGGACGAATATAGGACTTATAAATGTGGAGTAATTGATGCGAAGTAAAATATTTTTTACATCTATTGAGGAGGCCGAGTTTTCTTGACGCGCTCTTTGCCATGGCCATTATATGATCGTTCCAGAGTAAGTCATTGGATATTGTGACTCCTAATAAACGAATGCTTTCACATTCGTCTATTTGGTCGTCACACATATTAATTGAAATATCGTTGGGAAACTCGGTCTTTGATCTGGAAACAATCAATAGCTGTGTTTTGGTGGAATTAAAATTGACCAAATTTTTGTCACCCCAATCGGCGACTTTTTTTAGGTCCTCGTTTACATTTATAGCAGCGTCTCTCCGGACGGGATTTATTCGTTCATGCATTTTACCCTTTGAAGATAGGGGGACGAATGACTTGTGCAGTGTACTATCATCTGCAAAACTATTTATTGGGTTACTGGTGATTTGCAACAGTTCGTTGATATAAATTAAAAATAAAGTGGGAGATAAAACTGAGCCTTGGGGTACACCAGCGTTAATTAATTTGGACTCAGAAGAAAAGCCATCTATAGATACCGAGATGTATCGGTTAGACAGAAAATTTTGAATCAACTTGACGACTGCGGGATGAAAACCGTACGCAACGAGCTTGTTGATCAAGTTGACATGCCAAATTCGATCAAATGCTTTTGAGATGTCTAATGCGATCACGTACGTTTCACCACCTTTCTCAAGTATGCTATTCCAAATATGTGCCACATAGTTCAATAGATCGGTTGTTGATCTTTTGTTTCTAAAACCGTATTGGCTGTCAGATATCAAATGGTTGTCTTCCAAAAATTTGGATATGTTTGAATTAATATAGTGCTCGTATATTTTAGACATGACTGGGAGTAAGGCTATTGGTCTATAATTTGAAATATCACATTTCGTTCCTTTTTTGGGACAGGCTGGACATTGGCCAGCTTCCAGCAGGATGGATAAATATCAGATTTATAGGATTTATAAAATATTTTGGTGAGGGTTGGTGCAAGTTCTTTTGAAAATGTCAGTAATGATTGAGTCACCATCAATGATAGGAGGGATAGAAGATTTAGTACCACAATTTAAAGAATTAATGGCACTGTAAAAACTTTTGTCAGAAATTGACATAGTCGAAAGTTTTGCCGCTTTCGCTCTGTCAATCTCTGCTTTTTCGTTTTCAATAATCTGGTTTGATATTTTATTAGTCTTTAAATATTGGGATCGATTAACAGAGTTCTTTTTATAAATCCAAATATTTAATAATCTACGTTTGTTTCTAAGAGCCAATTTGGCTGCTTTCGAAAACAAATATTTTTGTTGGGGTTTCATTATTGAAAAGGGAACGAATTTGTTAATACCGAATTGAATGGTTTCAGTAAAGTTTTGAGCAGAAACACTTACATCGTCAGTATAAAAACAATGACGATCAAAACTTCGGAGGCCATTGGTGTCCATTTTTGAAAAGTGAAATATTTTACGGGATTTGGGAACTCTAGTTTGTGGCAAATCAGTTTTGTTAACTGATGTGATTAGATATGGTCAGAATTTCCAATACTACCCTTATCGACATCGACACTCGTAATATCTGGCATAGATGTGAGATAAAGGTCTAAGAGAAAACTTTTATCACCGCCATTACGAGGAGTGAAAGTTGGGCTTTTTACAATCTGCGTCAGGTCGTGCGATGCAGCAAATATTTCTGCCTGCCTTCCATTGTTGTCGTCGGTCATTTTGGAAAATTCCAACCACGATTTGTTGTGGACGTTGAAGTCACCGGTAACGATAACCTCACAACTTTGAAATTGTGCTCTAATTTCGTCGACAACATTAGTCAAGTCATTAAAAAAATTGGGATTATGTTTGTTTGGGGACCGGTATAGAGCTATTGTGAAAAAAAAAATTTCAGGTAGACAGACCTTTAATACTACTGTACTGTAGCCATCACCATGTACTTCATAATTTGGAAAGCGTTTATATGCAACACTCTCATGAATGTATGCACATACACCTTGATGGAGTTTAAAAGCTGATTCAAGCCTATATTTGGGATTTAGTGTTACGTCATAGGGATAGTTTTCAGAAACTTGTGTTTCTGTAAGAAAAAGAATATGCGGTTGGTCGTGCTCGAGATGATGTTGCACGGCGTCCCGGTTTGCATTCAATCCACAAATATTTTGAATGTGTATTTTAAAAAGTTTTTTATCAAATGTGATAGTCATTTGATCAAAATATAATTTGTTTTAAAAATGGGTAACTGAACAATAAATCCTATCATATAATAAAATATGACATAGGCCAATATTTCATGATAGGATGTAAGAAATAATAAACAGGTGAAAACAAAGTTTTTAAAAAATTTGAAAGGTTGATATCAAACTTAACGTACGAGAAAGGAATTCGTGTTCGAGATCACGTATCCGTTATGAAAAACGGAGGCTTGTATGATAAAAAGTATAACTTTAACCTTCATTTCATCCAAGCCAACCATCATGTTTTGCTTGCGCCAAGTAGTCCATGAGTCAAACTCATGCAATTTAAAAATTAAATTTTAATGCAACTTTTTCAAATATCTCATAAAAAAATTTTGTATGGTATTTGGTGCTAGAAAAACGGAACAATTCGGGACATTTTTCATATTCCGGGTCATTCTCAATGCGGGACGGCAGACATAAATCTGGAGCTATCCCGGAAAATTGGTCACTCTACTTTTTACTTATATGTAAATAATCGTAGTTTGTTGATGTGGTTTGAAGTAAAAAGCATTTGTATTTGTTTAAATTCTATGAAAAATAAAAATTTTTATCAAAGCAACCCTTAAATTCAAAATTTCATTATCCAATTAAAATAGTTGTTATCATTTGTTGTCATAGCTACACAATAATTTGGAAAAAATAATAAATATTTTGTCAAAGGTTACTTGTTCCACATATTTTTATTTTAAAATTTATGAAAATTTATAATTTTAATTTAGAATAAACAACTTTTCTTAAAATATTTTACTTGCGGCGAATAAAAAATAGTATATGATGCACGGACGTAAGCTATTTTGAACTTAATGTGGGTGCAAATCTCGGCTAGCGCCTCGATTTGCAAACTCCATATCCGTCCAAAATCATAATCATAATGTACTATTTTCGCCAACATTGAAAAAATGTAGTTGCGTAAAGTAAATAACAAATATAAATTTTTGTGCTTATTATTTACTTTACGGAATATTGTATTTGGATTGAAATGATTTTGTTATTTATATTTAAAAACAATTATGAGGAAATGATAATGTCAATCTAAAAACAATTATGAGGAAATGATAATGTCAAGACATTTCATTTCCATGAATGATATTTGCAGGTTGAGATAAGGAAGTAGAGATGTATATAAAGTTAGTATTTTAGATATAAGATATCAGTCATTAAGGAGAAGGAGATTCATTATGTAATAAAAGATTTATTAATACTATAGAATCATAGAAAAACCAAAGTTTTAGTTAATAGTTGATAAATATGTAGTCAGTTTTTTTTGTAAAAATAAAATGATGAGTACCAAACAGGTACAAGTGAAGAAAAAACAGAAGTCCAATTTTTTATTTTAAAATTCACATAGACACCTAACAAGTTTTACCTAGGTGAGAATTAACCCCATCGGTTATCCGTTTCTATATGAATTTGATATCACATGGTGTTGGAATAGCTGTACTGAAGAGATAAGCAACACCAGTTTACCTTCATACAGTGAACTCTACCATTCTGAAGATAGTAAAGGCGGCTGAATTGAAGAGAGTGTTCTTACTACGTACGCAATATATATCACAGTATAACATTTCATCACCACTTTTAAATCCAATCTACGACCGCTAGTTTAATTACAATAAAATATAAATTTGTCTCTGTATCACCGAAGATACCATGCCAACTAGGGTGAGGATTCTGAATTAAACTTTCTTAGAGGAATTTGTGAACACGGCTTTAAAAAGGATGTGACGCAAGAAGTTAGCCGACTTTATATTTTTATTGGTAAACAAATTGATTTTCGTAAGCTTTCCACAACTCAGCAAAGGAAAATCGAGGGTAAATTTCGCTATTTATAAAAAGTGATTTCGCTTTAAAGTGATTTCGTTTTAACATAAAAATGATTTAACACAGTAGAAAGTATTTATACGTATATCCTACGTATAGAACGATTCTATAGACGCATCTTTCCTTGGAAAATATGAATGGTGTGCGTCCACAACTGATCTATAAACGTTAACATTTATAGCAACGCATCCACTGCATACAGCGCACCAACTGCAGTAGTCGATCTCTTAAAAACGCAATCTAACTATTGGTCGAATAAAAACAGACGATTGTACCGCGATTCTGAGTTTTGTTTTTAAATATAAGTTCTCATAAAAAGATCAAATATAAAAGGGAGGAAAATCTCCCCGGTTTCATAGATTTGATTGGTTTGAATATTTTTCTCAACAAATCTCAGAGTGAAGATAGTCTTCACTGGAAGAAGCTAGTTAGCTGGGAAAAAGCAAGGCATAGTTTACCAATCGATCGTCAAAATTTTTTCTCAAATTTAAAAGAATTTATTTAATTAAAATTGTACACTTTTAGCAATAAAAATCTACACTAACCTTGCATTTTGTTTTTTCAATTCATCAAAATTAGCCCATTCCGAAAATACAACTTTATAAATCGCATTTAACTGTGTTTCGTTATCCCGCAGCATAGTTTTTAATTTAGCCAACTGCCGTTGATTTGTTTGATTTTTTCCAGCGTTTTCATAAAGATGAATATAACTAGAAATCGAAATAAAACAAAAATTACTTTAACATTACACCAAAATCGATAAAAAGAATAACGTACTCTGGATTATTAAACATTTCAAATTTACTTTGAGCTTCTGCATGCATTGCGAATGCTTCATTTAAAACAATTCGTAATGATTGTACTTCAGAAGTTAAATCACGAGTTGTTTCTGTGGCCTCCTTACTTATGTCTTGAAGATCAACTAAGTTGGTAACCATATTTTTATATTTTGAATTAAAAAACTCTTCATTCCCTCCAATATTTATATTTTTCGAACGATTGACAAGTTCGCACAGTTCACGATCGAAATTTTGAATTTCATCAATAATCAAACTTGTTATTCCACTTTCATCAATTTGAGTTGTAGATGTTTTGGTTGTTGGTTGTTGTTTATCAGGTTGAAAGGTTGGCTTTGTATAAGTTGGTGGTATGAGTATAATCGGATCAGCTTGTTTTGTTGGTGGTACTTTTATGATTGATGTAGATGAACTACTGGTGGTTTGCTGTATTATTTTAGGAGATGGTGGATTTGTAGAGAGTCCACCCATTAAATATTGCATGTTTGGTGCAAACTGGTTTGAGTTAGTTGAAGCACTACTGAACGGTGTAGGTTGGATTTGCCCGGGTTGGGTTCCACTCGTACCATATGTAATACTTCCGAATAAAGGTTTGGATACTCCAGATGAAGCTTGTTTATTTTCAACCGGCATAAAAAAAGTTTGTGCTTTCTCCGGCTAAAGAAATTTAAAACATAAAAATAAAATCATAAACCATTTTTTTTAATACAAACCGCTGGTGTAGATGTTTGAAATGAAGTTGTTTGTTGAGATGATGGATTGAAACTCAAATCTTGAGATTGCGTAGGATCTGCATCTGATAAAGTTTCCCATTTGATTGTACTAGGTAGAGGTCGTGGTGGTGAACAGATATCTGTGTAGGTTGGCTTTAAATTTATAACGTTGAACGAAACCAGCTCACCATGAGTGGAGAGTAAATGCAACATTGGCATTGGTGGAAGTTTGTTTTCTCCTATCAAAACGTTATGTGTACAACCGAGTTCCAAACAAAATCCAACTGGAAATGTTTCCTCTTTATTTAATGATAAAGGAAGTTCAGCTCTAGCTTCATCAGATGTGATCCATTGATGCCATGTTGGAAAATCTCCAGTTTCATTGGTACCAAGAAGACCAACTTCCATACTGTTTGCTGAAGCCATAAACATTAAATTCCATTGTGATAAATGTATTAAGAAGACCTGTGCTTTCCTTGGACCTGGAGAACTATAACATATATCTTCGTATTTGATTAGAACTGGTTCTGATGTTTTCGGTGCGTTTATTATGTGAAGTGCTAAATATTTAAAAACAGATTAGTGGTTAAGCGATAATGCATTCGTAACAGCATTCCTCGTAATAGGGATTGGACGATCTCGAACACCACAGTGGTCTTCCACTGTGGTGTTGGAGATCGTCCAATGTCTTTTATTATTTATACAAAAATGACTACAAGATGCCAGGAGAAGTTTGAATTCTATATTTAAATTTTCCGATTCGCTTCTGTGAACGAACATCTCTTTTGAATTTCTCTTTTGATAATTTAAATTCGTGCAGAAGTGTGTTCGAATATTTATGAAATTATTTTATAAATAACGATCACTTAGTATATTTGAACACATTGTATGTCTAAAATGTTGAGGGAAAAACAAGTTAGATTTTTGATACTAATAGATACAGAAGAAAAACACAGCTGAGCTTCTGCCAGCAAAATCATGAAAAATTCTTCTATTTGGAGTCTTAGTTTTAAAATAATACTTTGGCTCCACCTTTGAAGTAATATAAATTCTACCAATTCTAATATATGTAGCTTTAGTCTAGTAACCGTTTAAACGCGTCTAATATCTGTTCAAAATATGTTTTCAAACAAAAGATTGTGAATTTCATTAAAAGTTTCCACATGGATAATATAGTACAACCAGTAACTGGATCGAGGACGAGTGACAAAGAAAACATTACGTGTTGCACAATAGAATACTTAACATATATAATATAGTATAACCTGTAACTGGATCGAGGACGAGTGACTAAGAACACATAACGTATTGCACAAGACTTTTAGGTGGCAATAACTTCTAGGACTGATCGGTTTAAGGCTCTCCAATAAAAATCGGGCATTTTCAATCTATTCCTGTTATTCGAAAGTGGATAAGTTAAAAAAATTCTCAGAAAATATCTTCATTTAAAAGATTTTACGCTTTTTCCCCTTTCTGAGAGATTTTTGTATTAAAGCCAGTTTCAGTTAGTTCCGACTAGATTCTTACATAACATAAACTATTCAATCACTAAAATCCTATTTTTAAGGTATTAGTTCATGGTTCAGTATCCAACCCAATGCCACGAATTCGCTCGTCAAAGAAACAAAACCCACGATTGCTGTTATGTTAACTATTTAAAAAAAAATATCATCCTTGTAGTAATACAATTTGCATTTTTTTTTTGTACTTCGTTGTACTATAGTAAAAACTATCATCAACCAACTATGAATATTTATCAAGTGGCCACTTATTTATCACAATTAAGCAAATATTTATTTCAAATAAAGATAACAGTTGTATAAAAGAAAAGAGGTTTGTTTACCTCATTTATAGTTAAATCAAATCGATCTCGATAAGAAATCAGATTAATTTCCAGCAAAATGAAATCAATATTCATTATAATATTCTTCACAATTTTACTTCGAACTTATGAAGCCACCGTCATTGCAAGCTGTAAATCTGGTTTACTACCAAAATCTGTTCAATTGGGTAATTGTGAAAGATCTCCATGTAAAATACAAAGAAAATCAAATGTTACATTGGAAATAAACTTTGTCGCGAATCAAGTAGTAGAATCGTTTGGGCCAAAGCTTATTGCAAAAATTTTAGGCCAACCTATTGAACTAAATATACCAACAGAATTAAACGATGGTTGTAATTATTTAATTAATAAAACTTGTCCATTATCAATAAATGATGACGTGATTTATTGTACATTGATTCCTGTCAGTAAAGATACACGGTTGGTAAGAAAATGTATTTATTTTTAGTTGTAATAAAATAATTTAAGTTCATCAAATATGATTCCAGTTACGAATCAAATTGGAACTGTCCTTAGTAGACGACAAAAACAAACCTATAGTTTGTGCTCAAGTTGAAGTTAATATTACTAATTAGTTAAAACAATAATAAAAAAGTAAGTCAAGTGCGAATCTAATTCGCTCGTCGAGAGTTCGGTTAATGTAAAGGAAGTTTATCAATAAATGTTATAAAAAAATTTTGAATTTACCTAAATAGTATAAAATTTATTTTGTTGGTAGTAATATATTTTCAAAAGTATAAAGTTACAACATAGAAATACGTCCAATTATGACAAGGTGAGTTTTCAACTTATTGTATGATATGTTTGCCTAAATTTTTGTTCAGCTTATATCTCAAAATAGCTCCATTTTTACAAATAGGAAATATGAAATTTTAAATACTTAAATTCATAATATATTTGTTAAGCACTTGTTTTATACGCACGTTAATATAAATTTAAAAAATGACTAAAAGATTTAATTTTATTTTCCATAATCACTTAATATGTCTCGTCTTATTAGGACATCCTCAGGAGTAATGGAGAGGAGATTACTCCTGAGGATGTTAAGTGATCATGGAAAATAGAGTTATGTAAATGTTTTATTTTTTTTAAATTTATTTTAACGTGCGTATAAAGCAAGTGCTAAACAAATATGTTATTCAACGAATTATGCCAAGAGCTCACGGGAAAAATGTAAACCAAACTAAAATTCATCTTTAATCTAAATTCAAGCAATTTTTTTTAGTTTTAGTAACTTCATTAACATACTTCTTAAGAATTATAAGGCACTCGAACTAAATGTACTAATTTGAATTAAATTGTATATGGGTAATTCTTTTATAAACCGAACACCTTTCTGACCAACCCATTTTTGATTTGGCTGAAATTTTTTTTAGGGGTTTTTTATCGAAAAAAAAAGATATACGTGTTCGAGGATTTTTTTTTTTTTTTTTTGCAAAATAGAGCTGTTCTAAATTTCGAGAATTTCGTGATTTTCGGCTTGAAGACTTATTTTCAAAAATTCATAACTTCCGTTTTATAGAAGATAGAAGGTTTTTCTTTTCTTTATTTGAAAGTTAAAAGATGGAACTTTTTAAAAATAAATATTTTCAACCAAAGTTATTAACAAATTCCTATTGTTATAAACAAATAAAATGTTATAAGCAAATAAAATTCATCGTTCAATTTCCTATAAAAAAAGTATTTTTTTAATGGAGAAATGATATTTACTGTTAGAAATAAATTAATTTATCGAGCGCGGGACGACAAAAAATTCCATATATGGGTCATTCTTTTACATACCGAACAGAATAGGACATAATGTGACTAAGACATTTTTGATTCAGCTGAAAATTTTTTTGAGGGTTCTATATAAACATTACGATATACTTGTTTTCGGATTTTTTCTTTTTTTGTTTTTTAGGGGAAATAGAGCGGTTCTAAATTCATTCCGAGAATTTTGTGATTTTTGGCTTGAAGACTTGTTTTCAAAGATTTATAACTTCGGTTCTGGTAGAGATAGACACTTTTTGTTTGTTTTATTTTAAAGAATAGAGATGCAATTTAAAAAAAAAATTGTTAATTATAAAAATTATTAACAAATTCCTATTGTTATAAACAAATTAAATTTTAAAATCAGTTTTTAGTAATTATGTAAAAAAAATAAAGAGTGTTTAATGTAATCATCGTCTTCTACGTTCAATTTTCAATAAGGAACGTATATTTAATTAGTAGAGAAATGAGTTTTATTGTTAGAAATGAACTAATTTATCGAGCGCGAGACGATAACAAATTTTATAAATTTTTGTCGTCCGGCGCTGGAAAAATTAACATATTTGTAACAGTAAAACTCATTTCTTCATTAATTAAATATACGTTTCTTATTGAAAATTGAACGTAGAACACGATGATTACATTAAACACTCTTTATTTTTTTTTATATAATTACTAAAAACTGATTTTAAAATTTTATTTGTTTATAACAATAGGAATTTGTTAATAATTTTTATAATTAACAATTTTTTTTAAAATTGCATCTCTATTCTTTAAAATAAAACAAACAAAAAGTGTCTATCTCTACCAGAACCGAAGTTATAAATCTTTGAAAACAAGTCTTCAAGCCAAAAACAAAATTCTCGGAATTTAGAACCGCTCTATTTCGCCTAAAAAACAAAAAAAAGAAAAAATTCGAAAACAAGTATATCGTAATGTTTATATAGAACCCTCAAAAAAACCCTTTTCAGCTGAATCAAAAATGTCTTAGTCACATTTTGTCCTATTCTGTTCGGTATTTAAAAGAATGACCCATATATGGAATTTTTTGTCGACCCGCGCTCGATAAATTAATTTATTTCTAACAGTAAATATCATTTCTCCATTAAAAAAAGTACTTTTTTTATAGGAAATTGAACGATGAATACGATGATAATATTAAAAACTAATTTCATGGGTGGGGCAATGGTTAAAATTTAGTTTTAACATTTTATTTGTTTATAACAATAGGAATTTGTTAATAACTTTAGTTGAAAATATTTATTTTTAAAAAATTCCATCTTTTAACTTTCAAATAAAGAAAAGAAAAACCTTCTATCTTCTATAAAACTGAAGTTATGAATTTTTGAAAATAAGTCTTCAAGCCGAAAATCACGAAATTCTCGAAATTTAGAACAGCTCTATTTTGCAAAAAAAAAAAAAAATCCTCGAACACGTATATCTTTTTTTTCAATAAAAAACCCCTAAAAAAAATTTCAGCCAAATCAAAAATGGGTCGGTCAGATTTTGTCCAAATGTGTTCGGTTTATAAAAGAATTACCCATATGTATATGAGCAATTTCACGAAGATTCAACAACGTTTTGACTTGACCTCTTTTAATTTTGATTATTTTTTGTTTCATTGATTATGTTTTGATTATTTTGTCTTTCATAAATAAAAAATACGAGTTCTCTTAGAATTTTTTATTTCGACCAGGGGTCTTCACAGGGTGCCCCTCAATTTTTGTGAGTTTGTGATGTGAGTGCATTTTGACGAGCGATTATAGAAAAACTACTCAATCGATTTTCATAAATGATATGTCGTTGAATATGTATTAGAACAATTTTTTTAAAAATGTACACTGTTAATTTTTTGAAATAATATTTAACGGTGTAACATAAGAAAGTAAGATAAGTTTTATGGCTTTACTAAATTGATTAATTAATTTTTTAAACTAAATTGAAGCTTATTTTATGTCTAACTAATTGTGAAAGTTTAGGACACGCGTTATTTTTTGTTTTAAAGATAAAATTCGTTGTGCACATGACGGTCGGGAATCAGTTTTTTTTGTTATGAAGGAAAATTATAAAAATTATTATTATATTGACAATAAAGAAATTATTATTATATGTATGTACAATAAAGAAAATAAATACAATTGTTAAAAACGATTTACTTATTTTAAAAACAGAAGTTTCTTTTGAAAAGGAAAACACTTCTGCAATTATTTTCTTTGTATTAGATGGCATAAAAAATGAAATGTTTATTTACTACTTTCGCAGATGATTTTCATGTATAGAGTTTTACTTTTTTCAACCAAATGACGAGTAGCATTTCTTCAAAATGTATCTTGATTTTCTGCATTTTTATTTCTTGCGGTAAAATTGACAAAATTTTTTGTTTTTCAGCATAATCCACATTGTCAAAATATATCTTTAGGTTTCTAATAATTTCTTCATAACGTTGCCTTATTTTTGCATTTTCAGATAAATCTAATACTTCTCCAGTCAAACGTTCCTGAATAGAATTAGTTATTTGTACGGCTTTTTGTTTTCTGTAGTCGAGACTGCCACACAATCTTTTTTTAAGAGGTGAAAGATGATCCGATATATGCGGCACAATATGTATGTTTAAATTATTAATTATTAACGCTCTAAGTTAATCAAGTTTGGTGTTTGAACATAATCTTGATTAAAGCTGGTTGCACCAATCACTTGATCGGTTTGCGTTTCATCTGATGTTTCATTTGAAGATGCGTCATTGGATACTGCATCGTCACACACTGTTAGTGATGTTGATAAAGCTGAACCAGAAGGTAGTGTTGACTGTTTTGTTAAACTAAAATAACAAGATGAACATATTCGCTTATACTCCATTGCACTAATCCCAAGAACATCTAAATGATGTAAAACATTCTCGTAAGATGTCTATTGTTTATGATCAAATATAATTACCCTACATTTGTTTACCTTAACATCTGTTCAACCTTTTAAAATTTTTGTCTTAATTACAGCCATATATAATTTAAAATTCTTAAGATGGTTTTTATTTATTTTTAATCCTTTTTAATTCATATTAATTTACGCCTATACTCACCTTTTTCAATCATATGCATATCTAAAAAACAGCATCCTTTTAATGGGATTAACGGTGTACTGAAGAACAAAATCTGTTTTTTTTTCAAAATCTGTTTTTTTTTTCAAACACTTTTTACAAATCAGATTTTGGAAAAGAAATATGACGTTGTTTTAAAAACCTTTAAATTAGCAACCGATAAGAACCGTTTTGGCCTACTTTTATATACTACAAGTGTCTTATTTTTAAAACCAAAAATAACGCCTATCTTAAACATTCACAGTTAATTAAATAAAAACAAGCTTCAATTTTATTTAAAAAAAACAAATAAAAAAGTGGGTATAGATGCTAGCGCCATCTTTTAATTTTGTTTTCTTATGCAACACCTTTAAATAGGATTAAAAAACTAACAATGTACAATTTCCAAAATTTCTTCTTAACACCTATTCAACGACATATCATTTATAAAAGCAGTTTTTCTACAGTCGTTCGTCAAAATGAACTCTACATGATAAACTTACAAAAATTCAAGGGCACCCAGTGAAGGCCCCTGGTGAAAAAAGAAATTCTACGAGAAGTCGTATTTTTCATTTATCAAAGGCTATCTATAAACAAAAAATAAACCAAATTAAAAAGGGTCGAGTCAAAATGTCGCAAAATTTTGCTGAACTTGACTGAAATTGCTCATATTTTCTTTATTGTACACATAATAATTTTTATAATATTTTAAAAAGTTCATTTTATAATAAAATATTTGATATTTAACAATAAAAAAATCTCTTAGTTTATAACGCCATTTTTATAATTTTCCTTCAGAACAAAAAAAACTGATTCCCGACTGTCTGCACAACGAATTTTATCTTTAAAACAAAACATAACGCGTGTCCTAAACTTTCACAATTAGTTAGACATAAAATAAGCTTCAATTTAGTTTAAAAAAAAAAGATCCAGCGCCATCTTTGTGGCTTTACTTCGTTACTTTACTATGTTACTATGTTACTATGTTACTTTCTTATGTTACACCGTTAAAAATTATTTCAAAAAATTAACAGTGTACAATGTTAAAAACTTTGTTCTAACACCTATTCAACGACATATCATTTATGAAAATCGATTGAGTAGTTTTTCTACAATCGCTCGTCAAAATGCACTCACATCACAAAATCACAAAAATTGAAGGTCACCCTGTGAAGACCCTGGTCGAAAAAAAAATTCTAAGAGAACTCGTATTTTTTATTTATGAAAGACTATCTATAAACAAAAACTAATCAAAATTAAAAGGAGTTAAGTGAAAATTTCCCAAAAATTTGCTGAACTTGTCTGAAATTGCTCATATACAGAGTATATTTTTTTCTTTCTGTTTCATTTTTTTTGAGTTGTTAGAAAATAAGATTTTTAAGCAGGTTTAACTAATTTTATTAATTTATACAGTAAACAAAAAGTTATCTTAATCAGAGATAGTAACTCCTCATTTTTTGATCATCATCTGATCATCATCATTCAATGAAAAAAAAAATAAAGCAAATCCATGAATATTTTTTTCTTTTCCTTTTTGAACATATTTGCTCATTGAAAAGATATTCAAAAAGTTTATCCTAATTGAAAAAGATTGAATATTATCACTCATTTTTCATTTCATTTTGTTTTTGAATTGAGCATTTTTCATCTTTTTTTCAAATTGATGCTCATCGATCTTTTTTCATAATTTTTGTTGAAGAAAAAGAATGAGTTTAATCAGATTGAATTTTTTCTAATTCAGATATTGATGCTTGTTGTTTTGGTAAAATAGAATAGTATATTATGCTACGATCATGTAATAACCATTACATGAAAGTGGCATACGCTATTTTTTCTACACCCGGTAAATAACGAAGAACGAAAATTACAACGATAATTTTTTTTTACTGTCAGAAATTTTATTTTTCATTCATACAAACTATGATCTTTAAACAGTAGGCTTTGTTTTAACTGTCGGCAATTCTTCTTGTCGTCGATAATTTTGCTTTGTCGTTATGAGAATTCTTTGTTGTCATTTTTTGTTCTAACAAAATGAAATATAATTTCATCTTAGTAGGCGCATAAATTTGTAATTTATTTTTGACAAATAAACAAACATGCAAATATTTATGAATGAAAACGGACATTTTTATTATTTGCATTTTTACATAATTTTGTATTATTAAATAATTTGTAGAAAAATTTTATTTAGAAACTAATAATTCTCTTTTAAACAAAATTATAATTAAAAAAAATTATCTCATTAAATACCACTCTTCATTGAAATTTTTGTCTAAAATTTTTCAATTTTACTCATTAAATTATTTTAAAGCAACACTGCTCAATCAAACCACTACTTAAACCACTCGTCCTTCGGACTCGTGGTTTATTGTGCGCTTTGATTCGCAGTGTTGCTAAATAATTTAATTCGTAAAATCAAAAAATTTTCGAAAAAATTTCAATGACTCGTGGTATTACAACCGAAAATTTCAATTTTCAAATTTTAAAGCTCAATTTTTTTTCCCATACGAAAATTTTCAACAAACGTCAAATGCATAGCATGTTTGATTGAAAAACTATGGGTTTCTTTCTATTGATTAAAAATCTGTATCGTAATAAAATTTGTATCGAAATGATTATCATTATAAAACGGATTTTGGTCATATAAGTGTATTTTTATAGTACGGGTGTAAAAAAAATATATTATAGAATAAAATTTTAGGTTTATGGTTGTTTTTGTTTGTTGTTTATTAATCTTATTATTTAGTTTATTGGAATAAATGGACATTTGTGAGTATATACAGGACTGCAAAATCATTAATTATTTTTAATGGTTTGGTTTTAGATTTTGTTAATATCCAATTATGGTTTCGGTATTGGTTTTTTCTAAATGATAAGTTTTGGTTGTGGAACTGATTTTTCGAAACAATATTGGTTTTGTTTCAATTTTGGTTTTTCTAAACGATAAGTTTTGAGTTTGGGTTCGGGTTTTGGTTTTTATAAATGATAAGTTTCGGTTTTGACTTTTTGACTAAAATGTTATTGTTGGGGTTTTCGTCAGACAATTTATTAAAAATTACAATATTTGTAATAAACCATTCCAATGTTTAAGAAAAAATGCGGAGTCAATTAATAATGCTTAGGTAGAAAGTGTTTCATTTCATTGCGTAGCGCCAAGTAGATTAAAAAAACCAATGGCAAGACGGATATGAAGCTTTCTACCGAGGTTTGATTACTATTTTTTTCGAATTTGGTTTTGGCATGATGATTTTTAGAATGTGATTTCGGTTACAATTTGATGATTTTTAAAATGTGGTTTTGGTTTTGACGAATTTTTGAATATGGTTTTGTTTTAATGAGGTTGGTTTTGGTTTTGCAATAGCTGTTTGCATATCTGTTTATGTTACTATGTTGATGAGTGGTTGATTTATAAATTCTACGAAGGAGAAAAACCAAGATTTTAACATATATTGATATGTCAATTTTCGATTTTCTTGTAACTAATTCAACAATGAGTGAATGAATTTGTTGGGAAATAATATTAGAAGTTAATACACATAGGCAATGTATATCCAAGTGTGTTAAGAAACCATTAGATAAATATAATATAGCTGACGGTTAAAATCGTAGTCACCTCCATTTTCTAAGATTTGAATTACAGATGCGATTTAGATGCTCAGTAGAGTAATGGATATTCAAAAAGCTGAATAATAAGTTAGCTTACTAAAACAGCCTCTAGTCTTAAAGCTAACCAACTAATTGCTTATACAAATAAAATTAAATTTATGTTGATAACGGTTACCTTTGTAATTATTTTTGCATTTTTTAAGTGTTTCACTGTTAAGTTATTTTCATTTTGTAAAATTATAACAACATTTTTCAATGAATGTAAAACATACCATAAAACAATAATAATATACCATAAAACATCAATTTAAAATTTAGTCTTTTGAGTGTTCATCAAGCAGACTATATAGTATAACTTTCTTTAACTTATTTGGAAGGTTACTAAATGATTAAATATACTTATTAAATGCATATGGCTTACCATTAATTAATGGCCTAAGATTATCCGAAACCTAATGAATCACAGTATTGATTGAACTAAACATTTTATGTTATCAAAGTTAAATGAGACCTAACCAAATTAGCATTTCTTCTTTTCAAAATATTTCAATTGATACTAAACTTCTATTCTATGAAATATTGAACCTTTACAGCCTTACATACGACACCTTTCTACCGTTTTGCGGATGCCAGCGACTTCCATGGCTCTCAGGTATCTCCTAAGCTTCGATCACATGCAGCAGCTACCAATGATTGAAAGTTGTTCAATAATTTTATCATTTACCATAAAATGTATAATGCTGGAGTGCATTCTTGTTGAATGCAATCCAACCAAAAATTGTCACACCATTATTCGGTTCAAATATCCCTTTGTAGAAGAATTTCTTTTATCCACGACTACTAAAGAATATATGCTTTCCATGCGTATGTCTTCCATTGTAATTGTATTCATTCCACAACTAGTGAATTTGATTAAAATTATTTAACAGTTCTATAGTTTATTAAATATTCTCCTAACAAATTAAAAACTTCATTTGTTGGTATAGTAATATAAACAGGTTAAAACAAGAACAATACATATATAAAATATAAAATAAACAGCAAAATTTTTTTGTTTTTCGCTATCTTTGATTCATGACAATATGGCGATACAAATTTCAATATGACAATATGGCGATTGACAATATGGCGATACAAATTTTTGCAGGTAAACTGGAAATTAAACGAAATATTTTACAGTCGTGGATAAAATAGCATCTTGTATTCGCTTAGGATGATGGCAATTCTTCACTCGAATGATTCCCTCCACTCGCTACGCTCGTTTCGGCAAACTTCAACCTCGTGAAGAATTGCCTTCATTCTAAGCTCATACAAGAATCTACTCTTCATAACGATTATTTTAATAGGAATGTTAAGTGGAATTCATTGACTATTTCCGTTTTGCCTGATGCATTCAAACATTATTTTTAGACATTAATCATTATCAAAAAATGTCCATCACCATGTAAAACAAATAGCCTAACTATTCTAACTAAAAATATCCTCATTCTTTTCAATTACCCAAATTCTTTGCCGTTCTAGTTTGTAGTTCTACATTGTATTTAAACATGTCCAATTAATTAATAAAAATAAAAAAAAAATATAAAATTCCCAGTGCCAAATAATCACCAAAATAATTCTTTATCAAAACCAAATTTACATATTACATCATTATTTCAAGCTCAGTACCATAAATTAATTTTATTCAGTAATTTAATGTATCCATATATAATATCGTTCTTACAAATGTTTTCGCTTTCCATACAAATTAAATCATCCTCGAAAATGTAATATCGATTTTTTCTTCATTCATCAATTGAGTATCAAAATTGAACTCTTTTGAGTCTCAAAAGATAAAGGATGCTAAATTTGACGAGACAAATTTTGGAAAAAAGAGTTCACTTTATCTTTTTTATTTTGTTTTTACTACAAAACGAATATCAATCTTTAAAAGAAACGAAAAAGTTAGTGATCATCGTTTATTTGAAATTATAGTTGATCTTTTGCGAATGAGTGGAAGAAATGAAAAAAAGAATTAAACAAAAAAAAGTCCAAGCGGCACGTATATCCGCTAGAAATAGGTAGATTTCGAGATCAGACAGTTTTGTGTGCCAGTAGAATCTGATGTATCAGATTAGTTTAAACAAAACAAACTAATTTCAAACAGATATCAAACAAATTTTAAAAAGAAAATTAACTACCTACAAGCAAAATTATATCTATCCAATTTTGCAACAAACAAATATCAAATCTACCACAGAATATGTGTGTGATAATTTATGACACAAACCTACTCTATATCATATGTCGTGCAATTACTGCAAAATATCAAAATAGTTTATTTCTAAGAAAAAAAAATTAATTTCTTCCATTCAAATCTTTTATTTTTTGACTGTTATAAGGTTGACATTGACTGTTATAAGGTTTTTGGAAATTGTAGTTGGGGATTGTTGCAAACTTTTTTGTTGAAGCCTACAAGTCAAAAACCTCTAACTGCAGAGGTTTATATTTATAAGAAACGGATTACAATGTTTCCACAGATTCTAAATTTATGAGGATTTTAAAAATATTAGTATTCAAACGGCCGTTATAACGGATTAAAAAAAACACTTTTTTTTTAGTATAAAGCCTATAGTTCCTTAACCATGTGTCAGATTTTTCTGATGTAAGAACTTGTCCAAGATATTAATAAAACACACATGTTTTCGGAAGGTTTTTTGATCTGGCTCCACAAATGCAACCGTGAGAGCGCCGGTTGATTCAAACGCATTTTGTGTTTTACAAGCTTTTTTGTTGGAGCCGTTCACTCAGAAACCTCCAACTGCAGAGGTCTTTTTTTTCAAAGAAACTGATTAAAAAGGTTTCAAAGATTCTAAACTTATGAAATTTTTAAAAATATTAGAATCCAAACGGCCGTTATAACGGATCTAAAAAACAGAGTTTTTTTTTAGTATAAAGCCTCTAGTTTCTTAACCATGTGTTGGATGGGGCTGATTTACGAACTTGTCCAAGATATTAATAAAACGCACATTTTTAAAAAAAGTTTTTGGATCTGGCCTTATAAATGCGACCGTGAGAGTGCCGGTTGTTTCAAAAAAAAATTTTTTTTTGCAAACTTTTTTGTTGGAGCCGCTCACTCAGGAACCTCTAACTGCAGAGGTCTAGTTTTAAAACAAATTGATAAAAAAGATTCCAAAGATTCTAAATTTGTTAAATTTTTTGAAATATTAGTATCCAAACGGCCGTTATAACGGTTTTAAAAAATCAATGTTTTTCAGAAAAAAGCCTCTAGTTTCTTAACCACGTGTCGGATTTTGCTGATTCACGAACTTGTCCAAGATATTAATAGAACACACAAGTACAGAAAATTTTTTTGATCTACCTCAACAAATGCGACCGTGAGAGTGCCGGTCGTTTTCGTTATATCTCATATCGTTATATATATATATATATATATATATATATATATATATATATATATATATATATATATATATATATATATATATATATATATATATATATATATATATATATATATATATATATATATATATATATATATATATATATATATATATATAATTTTTTTTTTTTTTTGTTTTTTTGTCTCCGCTTATCATATATAGTCGTTTGGCATCAAAATTTTTCCGAAATTCCGAGATGAAGCCCATTGCAATAGGTAGATTTTTATATGAAATCTACCTAAAATTTCTTCACTCAAATGAATTGTATATGTATTCAAAAAAATTTCGTTTTGCTTTTTCATGATAAATTTAAATCTTTAGAAAAATGATAATCTTCTATCTCTGATCTTAATATCTACATTTGTACTATAATTTTTAAAGTTCGTGCAAAATAAAAAAAATATGTTTTAGTTTATATAATGGTTAAAAATTGTATAAAGCTATGTCTAAATTTGAATTAATAAAATAAAGTAAAAAAAAAATTAAAAATTGCTAAAACTCTTATCTCTATTCTAAAAAGGGAATCGAACCGGCATCCTTCTGATCAGAGTCAATAGCTAAACACTTGGAATCCTGGATCAGCGACAAGATAAAACAAGATTGTTTTTGGACGATCAATTTAACATTCCAAGTTTAAATTCACTAAATTTGAATTTTCGATAGACGTTGATTACTAGGCATTTTTTGAGCTACTGAACTCAGATAACTAAGAAAATCAGTTGAATTTTTCAATTCGAAACTATATTTTGGATTTTTCTCAGAGAAAAACTCCATTTCTATTATCTCAAATAATTCAATATCTATTCAAAATTCAAGTCTAGTGAATAAAAACTTCTAAGCCAGTTTATGTAAAAAACATTGTCTTTCGTATATACAGAAAAATACATTCAAATAAAATCTAGAATCACAATTCTGTTGTACCAATTTTAGGGTCTTTTTATGTCTTATGTTTTCTCGAGAACACTCGTTCTTTATACTTCAACTTCACTAGACATACTTTTAATCGACATTGTATGAAGAACATTATGCATCTACGAATATGGGCAATAAATTTAATTCATGATTTTATTGAAATTTTTATTCAGCCGAACAGGTTCGTTGCGATGTTTTAGAACCAGAAAAATGAAAATAATTTACTTTTTGACTTGTAGCATTTTCGTAAAAATTCAACTATACACCGGTACGTTACTTTAACTACTTATTACTTATTTTATGCAAGCCACAGCTGATTTACCTGTAGTTCCACAGACAGGAACCATGGTTTTAATCACAGAACACTATTTTCTAAAACACGTAAAATTATTCCGTTAGTTACTTCGGTATGAAAGACCTAATTACCTCGGACTAAACGACCTAAGTATTATATTCTCGAGCCAAAAGTGAAAAATTTACCCAGTTTTTTGGCATTTCTCGACGTTTTAGGTCATAACGATTCTAAAAAAGTCAAAGATTATAAGTGTGTCAAAAAAATATCGTTAGGTATGTCAAAAGAATGATTTTCATACACTTTTTACCCAACTTTTTTGACAAACATAAAATTGTAAACATTTTCGATTAGAAATATTTGATAAATAAAATTAATTATTCGTATGACATAAAATAAAATTAAACATGAAATTGGAAATGAAATATTGTGCTATCCAGCTTTAGATACTCCCGACTGATAGGAAAAAATGCAAAATATCATGTTGTTTTTATTTAGCGTATGGTTTTTGTTGTGACACATTAAAAATAAAACTTAAAGTAGGTATATTTTACTATGAAAACAAAACATGAATATAGATTAAATGACCTTACAACCGATTTGATTGCGCATATTTTAGTTAAAAAGTAAAAAGAAATATATTTGAACATTGGGCAGTACATTTGAACATTAGATGTTTACATCGAGTGAGTCTATCCATGCTACTACATCAGGAGTAGCCAAAAGGATGTCTGAGATGTCGCCATTGTAATGTCGAATTGGACACCAAGTTGCAATGTGTTTTATGGTTTGTTGTGGAGCTCCGCAGTCACACTGAGGGGACTCTGAAATGCCCCACTTGTAGAAAGAATCAGCACAACTGTAGTGACCATAAGAGTATCACTGTATTTGATATTATTTTAATATATGAGATGCTAAATAAGCATTTCATAATATGAAATAAATATCAAATACCAAGCTGCCCAGTCAGCGTTTTTGAATAACAAATTGTTTCAATAAAATAAAAGTAGTAACAGATAGGAGTTATTTATTTATTTATTTTTTATTTATTTATACTTTAAAGAAATCGATTCAGTTATTAACATTTATGATTTCAACATTATTATAATTTTATAAGACATAACAATAAAGATAAATAACAAGACTTTAACAATATTTACAAAAATTGGAGAATAATAAAAAATAAAAAGAAACTCAATGATAAAACAAAATACACAGATAAAATAAAACATGTACATTTAAGAGCAAATTTAAAAAGGTAAATTTTAACAACTAATAATTTAGAAAAAAATTTTTGAAACGGTTTTTCAGCTGACCCTTAGATAAGTTAAAATCAAACAGTTCTTCAGCAATATAGAAAGATTTGATTAGTCTATTTATGGGATTGTTATCCCCATAGTTAGTGGAATGATGTTCCAGGTCCAGAAGATGATGATGTCGCAAAGATTTAACCGGAACATGGAAGGATATTTTTTCTAAAATTCTCGGTGCATCGATTATGTTTAATAGAATGTTACTGATAAACATAGCATCTAACAATATACGTCTATTTTGAAGGCTGCAAATGTTGTACTTTTCACATTTGACCTTATATGATGGTAAACTGGCAACATTTTCATGGTAGGGTAAATTTCCGTCGTAATGCCAGCCATCTTTGTATAAAAGAAATATTAAAAATTTATTTTGAATTTTTTCTATTCTTTTGTTATGGTTTGCGTAATATGGGCTCCAGACAACAGATGCGTATTCAACTTGAGATCTAATATATGCAAAATATAGTGAGAGAAGTGTTGATGTGTCGGAAAATTCACCCGTCCATCGTTTAACAAACCCAAACAGTGAATTAGATTTGGCAATGCATTTATCTATATGGATTGTAAAGTTCATATTAGTTGTAAACGTTACTCCTAGATCTACGATTTCGCTGACCCTTTTCAATTCCGTATTGTTAATATTGTATGTGAAATTTATTGGGTTAGTTTTACGGTGAAATGACATTATTTTGCATTTATCATTATTTAATCTTATTGAGTGTTGGTCACACCAATTGCTAAGTCTATCAATATCTTCTTGCAGTTTGTAAGTGTCGCTCTGATCTTCAATTGTACGAAATATTTTTAAATCGTCGGCAAACATGAGTATAGATGAATATTTGATCACTTCATTTATGTCATTGATAAAGATTAGAAAAATCCATGGTCCAAGGTGAGACCCTTGTGGAACACCTGAAGTAACATTTATTTTCTTTGACTGTATATTATTGATTGCTACATATTGTATGCGGTCTAATAAATATGAGCTAAACCATTTAATAAATTTGTTAGAGAAACCAAAAGCACGAAGACTATTTATGGTTATGTTATGAGAGATAGAATCAAATGCTTTTGTAAAATCGGTATAAACTACGTCAACCTGGTTGCGTTTTTCGAGTTCATTTATAATATTACTGGATAATTCAACAAGGTTGGTAGAAGTTGATCTGCCAGGTATAAATCCATGTTGGTTGAAGGATATATGACGAGCTAAAGTTTCTTGAAAGCTGTTGCATACAACTAGTTCAAACAATTTTGGAATAGATGATGTTGTTGATATTCCTCTATAGCAAGTAATGTCGTCTCTTTTACCAGATTTAAATATCGGTGTTACTTTAGAAATTTTCCATGTATCAGGGAAAACTCCCGTTGATAAGGATAGATTAAACAAGTGGCACAATGGATTAACTAAAACTTCCGCAAATTTTTTTAAGAAACCAGATGGTATCTTGTCAGGCCCACATCCCTCACCAAATTCAAGCAGTGCCATTTTTATATCATCTTCCTTGATAGTTGGTATATTTATATTCAGTGTTTTGTTAGAATTCAAATCCATATTGTGTACATTATTGGTATTTTGTTGGTAAACCGTTTGAAAAAAATCAGCAAACATGTTTACGATTATTTTTCTATCAGATGAACATTTGCTATTATATGTCATATTTGTCGGATAGCCTTCAATCTGGCGTTTTGATCTAAAATATTTCCAGAACTGTTTTGGATTGGATTTAATATTACTTTGTATATTATCTAGATATAACGTATGTCTGACTTTAAATTGTGTTTGAAATTCTTTACTTATTTTGCAAAATATTTCCTTATCACGAACTGATTGACTCTTTATCATTTTAACGTATGCTTTAGATTTTCTATTTTTTAGGTTTATTAAATGTTCATCAAACCAAGGAGGATAATTATTAGATTTTATTCGTTCCAGTGGTATAAAATTTTCAAAGCCTACAGTCAGAATTTCATGAAATTTACTAGAATCATCATTAATATCTTGACTTTTAGTTCAAGCCACTTAATTTCCTTCAAATATTGATGAAGCCCTTCGTGGTTGGCTTTATTAAAGTTGTAATAATATTCTTGATCTTGAGCAAAAGATTGAGTAATAAGGTTTTTAAATTCAAATACTATTTCCAAGGACTTGTGGTTAATGTCATTTACGACAAATGGATAAAGCGATTCGGTGATACTAAGAAGTTCCGTTTCGTTAGTGAAAATAAGATCTAGATATCTGTTGCGTTCATTGGGTATACTGTTTATTTGTCTAAGATCAAAGCTCGACATTGCATCAACAAACAAGTTCTCGGAATCAGATGTTACATTGCAAGGCAGCATACAATTCATCGTTGGTTCATAGTGCCATATAACTTTTGGCAAATTGAAGTCACCTAGAACTAAAATTAGATCCAAAGGGTTTGTTGTTTTTAAAAATTGATCAATAGTGTTGATGCAGTCATCATAGGATTCAAAACCAGATTGTGGTGGAATATATGCAGCATAAATAAACAGATTCCTTTTATTGTTTAAAATAATTTTAACACAAGTTTGCTCAATTGAGGAAAGAAGTAAGTTTACAGATGCGCTATTGAGCATAGAATGTACAGCAACAAGTACACCACCACCAGATTGCTTTGAACTTGTTGCCAATGAACGGTCACATCTATATACAACGTAATCATTGCCGAAATATTCCTTACTAAGAATACCTGGGTTTAATGATGTTTCACAGATGACGTATATTAGGTAGTTAGTTTGAACTACAAAATTGTAAAATTTTGAAGCTTTTGAAAGCATTCTATTAACATTTTGATAGTATAATGTGCATATTTGATTGGACTTTAGAGTATTAGCATTTGAGTTGTTAGAATGTTGTGGTTTTTTCCTGCTGTTAGTATAAATATATTTTTGATCAGATGTTATCCAAGGTTTTTCTTTTGGCCCGATTTGGGAAAATTTTGACGACTAGTTCTCCATTTGAATTCTTTAATTAAAAGTCCTGTAGGCCATAACTTAGAATTTAACGCATCGTAAAATTGTTTTTCCGGAAGACTTATTCTGAACGATAAGTAATCATAGTTTATAATATTATCTTGATTATGTGAAAGATCAATGCACACTGCCTTATCCAGTTTCATTCCAGTTTTTAAAAATAGTTCAAATTGTTCCTTGGAAACAGACCGCGAAACTCTACTAACGAAGAGCCACTTTCTTGGTGATGCTGCTTTTATTTGATAAATATCAGACAGGTTAGAGTGATCGGTGTAACCGTCATTACTACTAGCTGTTGTTATAGGAGTTGGTGCTGAAGGTGGTAATCTTATTGCTTCTACAACCAGTTGAGACTTTGTAATCGATGGTGTATTAGTAATGGCATCAATCTGTGAGCTCGATATTGGTGGAGCTACCAATATTGGAGAAGAATATTTCGTATTTACACTACCTTTCGGTGTAGTGAGTTCAATAAATGGTTTATCAACGGTTGATGCTTTGGTAATCGACCGAGTCACACGTCGATCTTCAGCAATACAATAATTAACTGATTCTTTATTTTCAATTGAGATGTTGTTTGTTTGTTGTAGTGGCAATATCCCTTCATCATTATCTAAATGGTAAGCATTATGGCAGCTCGGATTGGTTTTGACAGTGCTTTTGTGAGTTAAGTTAATAATTGAGTTAAGTTGGTTCATTCCAACCATACATTCCGGGCAAAACCAATTCAAACCATGAACACTATCAAGAACAATTTTGACTGCTTTCTTAATTTCAACTGAAAATTTACTTAGCAAATGTTTAGTATTACGAGTAGCACAGTTATAATCGATTACTTTATTACACATAAAACCACTGCAAGTTAAAAACCATTCATCGATTATAATGATGTCACAATCTATACATTTTTTTAGAATCGACATTATCCAATTTTATAATATTTGTTTTTATTTAATAACAGTTTCTTGAACTTGATTTTTCGATGGCTCTTTTGATTGGAATAATATTTATTAATTTGCATAAAAATAGATGAAGATCAAGAGAATATTAAACTGTACATTTAACACAATAAAACAATGTTCTTTTTACTTAAAACTTTACAATAGTTAAAATAGTCCACTTTAAAATAAACTAATATATTAGAATGATAAAGGTTTTTCCATAAAAAACATAATCAAACATTTATAGAATAAAATATTGAAATAAAAACAAAAACACGTCTTACACAGTTGAATGCTAAAAACAAATCCCGATTTAACAAAGAGTTAACAAAGAGTTAACACAGAGATGTACAACACATACAAAATTATAAGTTAATAAATATATAAGTTATAGTGTAATAAAGTGAAAATTGGTGTTTTATTTAATTAACCATAACCAACAGGATATCATCCTTATACATGGCAACCTTGCCAGGAGACGAAAAAAAACCGTGAGTAAAAACAAAAAAATATAATTAATAAACAAGATAGACAAATAAATCGTGAAGAGGGAAAAATATATATAGAACAAGAACAGTGTAAAAAGTTAAGTTTGAAAAACAAAAAAGGTTTAGTCTAAAATTTTTTAATTAGATAGTAGTGCTGTAGAGTTTATGTTGTAAAGTTTAAGTTTCAAAGCTTAATAATTTTCAATTAGAAAATGCTATATACAATATTATTGTGTTGTTATTATTGTGTAAATATTATTAATTTATACCCGGTTATAAAATTAAGGCCATTAACCATTTTTTTTAAAGTACATATACAATACAAGGCTGTAGTAAATTTGAAGTCATTGTTAGACTCAGTTAGTATAACCGGCGACAATAAAGATAAAGTACTAAAATTATTATTTGACATATAAAGTGCTGCGAACTATTTTTATTCTGAATATAATTATTAAATGATTAATATTTTTTTTTGCCTAATAATTAATTAATAATAAATTAATATTTTTTTTTAAATTTAATTAAAATCTATATCTATAAATAAAAGGCTATACGCTATGGGTTCAAGTAACACAAAAACTGAACACCAAAGCTCTAATAAATTAATATTTTTTTTAAAATTTAATTAAAATCTATATCTATAAATAAAAGGCTTTACGCTATGGGTTCAACTAACACAAAAACTGAACACCAAAGCTCTAATGGACAAGTTAATAATAATGTAATTGTAGGAGATAAGCAAACTTTCAACGTGTACGTACAGCGTTGAAATAGTTGTATTACTTTTAACAATCGTGGTTATAAAAATTAAAAAGTTTATTATGCTGTTATATCAAAAGCAGAAAAAGGGGCTCAAGAAGAGATACGCTTCAACATTGGCAGTATGAATGAAACAGGATGAGTATAAATCAGTATCAAAACATTATTTTAATAATTTTAAATAAAATAGCATGCATAGTTACATGCATTAAAGCATACATTTCATAATTAAATATCAAAAGTATCAATTTAAAAAAAAAAAAGAAATAAGCAAAATTTAAGAAACATTTCTAAAAAAACATTAACATTTTAATTTTTACATAAGTTTTAGACTTACATGAATAAGTTAGAAGAATTGAAAGAAGAATTGAGGAATCAGTTGGGAGAATATCAAAAGGCAAAACAAAGCAAAAAGGCTTAGGTGCCAATCGAAAAAGTTATAAATGGTCTGAAAGAAGAAATAAGAATTTTAGAAAACCAAACTGGTGGTTTTAACGATAGCATCTGTATACCTGAAATAACACAAGAGAAAAATACAATGGAACCATTAAAGTCAAATGAAGTAATCGACTTGGTAACCAAAATTTTAAGAGATTATTACAACGGTGATCCTATGCTTCTTAATAGCATAGTCGACAAATTGAATATACTGGAATTATCATTTAAGCACGATGAGAACCAGGTAAATCTAATAAAATCGAAATTTTCTGTAAAAGCGAGGGAAGCTACATCGGAAGGATGCAACACAATAAAGAACATAATAGACAAATTAAAACAAACTTGAAAAGGTCAAGCGTCATGGGAGATAGCTGCGTCATTAGAAGGAGTAAGGGCTAATGGAAAAGATAGATATATGAAAGACATTTCAGAAATAACAGAAAAACTGAAGCAGGCTTATATCAATGAATTAGCAGCTCAAGAGACAGCGTCGCAGTATGTAGTCGAGGCAGTTGTGAAGAACATAAAACAAAACTTTCCAAGCAACATTGTATTACAAAGTGTGATGTCAACGAATTTAAAAATATCGACCAAGTGATGCATAGGTTCCAGTCGCTACAAAATGAGAAGGATGCGCAAGTGCTAGCTTTCAGAACTAGTTATGGCCGTGAGCAGCGACCAAAATACAACTACAGGTATAGAGGCAATCAAAATTCAAGCAGATATAGAGGTAATTTTGGCAAAGTTGGAAATTATCGATGAAAACATAATTTATATAGAATTCCCAATAATTTTAACTGTAATAAAAATTCAAATAACATGTATTGTAATTATTATAGTACTAAAAATTTTAATAAATATGAATATAGAAATAAAAATAATAAAGTTAATATAAGAAATTTAGAAGTAGAAAGACTAGATTCTCCTTCACAGGAAAACTAAAGGCAGTAGGAGCAATATAGAATTTTAAATTTCAATTTAAACTACTGTATTTTCATTAATCTGAGCAAGAATGAAAAATTAACAAATAATAATAATAATACAGGAGCAGAGGTCTCCTTAGTAAAATTTAATGATCAATTAATAAAAAATAACTTTATTAATATTAACAATGTAATTAAAATAAAAGGCATAACAGATGCCGATGTAAAAACGATAAGTACCATAAAGAAAGAGGTTTTTGTTAGAGGATACGCGATCAAACATGAGTTTCATGTGATCCCAGATCATTTTCCAATACCGACAGCAGGTATTATACGGATGAATTTCTTTACTAAATTCACGTGTAATATTAGTTTTGAGGATTTTACATTAGAAATAAATGAACGTAATATTTCGTTTAAATTCCGATTCAAACAGGACCAATAATAGATACAATTTATATTCCTCCTAGATTGTTGAATACTACTGATACAGGAATGATAATTCCTCACACTGCATTTTCTTTTGAAACTTTAGATAGCTTCGAAGTATTCCAAATGGTAACTAATAAATAAAACAATAAAAATTTTAATCCTAATATTAATACTGATATCCAAAATTTAAATTCAAATTATATTGATATATTTTCTAGCGAAAATGAAAAGCTTACAGTGAATAATTTTTACAGTCAAAATATTCATTTAAAGGATGATACTCCGGTATATACAAAACCTTATCGACTGCCCCATTCTAAAAAACAAGAGATCAATCAGCAGGTTTCTACAATGGTAAGAGATGGCATAATAGAGCCATCGATTTTTGACTATAATAGTCCAATTTTGCTAGTCCCTAAAAAATCAAAGGAAGGTATAAATAAATTTCGTCTTGTTGTAGATTTTAGAAACAAACAATTGCGGATAAATTCCCGCTACCACGAATTTCGAAATTTCAAGCGTGTAGGGATAAAAGTTTGAAACTTAACCCTGAGAAATGTTGTTTTTTCAAAACAGAAGTTATAGTAGAATTGTTTACCAGCGAATACGAAAATTGGTCGCTGTGCGCATATTCATATGCGCGCATATTCAGAATTTCAGATTAAAATATTAAAAAAAACTGTTATGGTCCCATTGAAATGGACAAAAAAAAACGCATAAAATTAATAAGTTACTATTGAAATTCAACCAATTATAATAGAAAACCAAAAACTAGTAAAAATATTGAGGATTTTGTAGGTAGTATAACAAAATTTTGATAATTAACAATAACGACGCCTATGTAAACAAATGTCCCAACAAACAAATGGTACGAACTAGTAGAAATTAAACTAATGTAATTGTTTTCAAAACAATTTTATTCCAAAATAAATAATACATCTCTGTTTTACTTTTTGTCTCATCTTTTATCTCTTGCTGCGTTCTATCTGTCAAAAATTCATTGGTAAAAAAATTCTACTATACCTATTTAGGGCATAGATGCACAAACGAAGGTATAATAATAGATAAATCAAAATATCAAATTTTGAAAAATTATCCTGCTCCTAAAAACGCAGACAAGACAAGAAGGTTCGTGGCGTTTGCAAATTACTGTCGACGATTCATAAAAAATTTTGCAAATATTTCAATTCCTTTAAATAAACATACGAGAGAAAATCAAAAATTCAAATGGAACAAAGAAGAACATAATGCATTTGAATCAATAAAAAATTCTTTGGTATCAATGCCTATTTTACAATATCCCGATTTTAGCAAACAATTTATCATAACCACAGACACAAGCAATGTGTGGAGCAGTGTTAAGTCAAATTGTCAATAATGTTGAAATGCCAATTGTCTTTGCATCAAAATCTTTCATGAAAGGAGAGACTAATAAGTCAACAATAGAAAAAGAGTTGAGTCATTCACTGGGCAGTTAACCATTTCAGACCATACGTATATGGTACTAAATTCCTTATAAAAACTGATCATTAACCTCTAGTCTATCTATATTCCTTAAAGAACCCATCTTCAAAACTTACAAGAATGAGGTTAGACCTTGAAGAATTTGATTTCGAGATAGAATATCTCAAAGGCGAGGCTGACGTGGTAGCCGACGCTTTATCTAGAAATAACACAAATACCCTATCAGAAATATTAATGGTACAAACTAGATCAAAAACAAAAAATTTAAACTCAGATAATATATATAATAATAACATTGATATTAGTAATACAGAAAAAGTTGTGAAAACAAATGAAAATAATGAAAATACAGATAGAAATATAATAAGTAATATTAATAATAATATAAATAGTAATTATAATTATACAGATGAAAATAAAAATTCGAAAGAAATTGAATTAAAAATAATAGATAATAATAATAGAAATAAGAATGGTATACCAATTATAACAACAAATATTGAAGAAAATAAAATAAATATAAAGGACATGACCTAAAAAAATAAAAATTTACAAAAAAAGATATATGAATGTTAGGGTTTCTCATTTTCCGTAGAAATTCAAATCCCGGGAGGCCGGGACAAAAAATATTCAAATCCCGGGATCCCGGGAAATCCCGGGAAACACTAAAAAGCTAGATTTTTCTAATTGGGTGATAGAAAAATGTGTAAAATTAAAACAGCACAAAAAATGCGCTATTGATTTTTAAATTTCCATTATTTTTAATTAAGAAAACTTCAAAAATAAATAAAAAAAGAATACATAAAAACAAAACAAAAATAAATTCATAATGCTAATTTTTAAACAATTTTTCAAAAAACCAGGTTGTCAATGGCGCCATCACTCAATTTTGTCCGAATTTTCGTGACGAAACGTACATTGAACCATCCGTCCAAGATAACCATTAAACATAAATTAAGAGAAATGAAGCGCAAGTTGTAGGTAGATTTCTCAGAAAAATCTACCTATTTTAAGTTTAATTGGTTTTAATTTGTTGTGTTTATATGTGTAAAAAAAACCCTACAAAAAAACCATGATACCATATGCTTCAGAAAAAACATTTTCCTAATTTTGAACGAAATTAATTACTACAGGGGGAAAAGAATTAAAAACTATTCGATTTCCGAGTGAGAAAACTTTTAATACCTTTGAAAAAAGTACAAAAAATGTTAATAAAAATTAGCGGGATACCCGGGATCTCGGGATGAAATCCCGGGAAAACGGGATGAAAATTTACCCCGGGATCCCGGGGAAAACGGTGAAGGTGAATATTCGCAGCAAAGCTTTAAGTAATAGTGAAAGTAATAATGAAAATAATGATGAAAATAATAATGAAAATGTTGACAAATATGAAAATAAGGAAACTAGTTTACTAACCCACCAGGAATCTGATAAGTCGGATCTCCGCATAAGTGGAAAAGTTGTAGGAAATATTCCAGTTTCAGCGTCCGCAGGAAAATATATGAGTCGCGCGCTACGATTTAATTTTTGATAATATAATTCTGTAGGTGGGAGGTAAACTACACCAAGTCACATTTTTAAAATTTTACAGGAAAGCCAAAAAACTGTTTGAAAAAAGACTATTTACTATGGACTTGGACTATTTAAAATTGTTCTATCTCGAAAACTACACTAGTTAGGACTCAGTGCTATTAACCTCTCGGTAGAGAACAAAATCCTGATTCTAACAGTATAAAAAAACGTATTTTGAAAAAATTGGGCTTGGTGTAGTTTACCTCCCACCGACAGAATTAAAAAACCAAAAGCGATATATGATGAATAAGAGAAAAATGATATCATGAAGACCCAATATAAGGTGGTCGGTCATACGGGAATAAGGAGAACTTATTTAAAAATTTCAGAAGTTTTCCTGACCATACTTAAAAACAGATATAGCAAATTTTATTAAAACGTGCAAAAGCTGTATGTGTAATAAAGCGAAACTAACACATAAAGAGAAACTAACAGTAACAAGTACACCATCAGAGCCTTTTAATACGGTCCAAATTGACACAATCGGACCAATTGACACTGGCAGTGTAACAAATATGCTGTAACGATACAGTGTGAACTCACTAAATATGTGATAGTTCTACCAATACCTGACAAATCGGGGAGAACAGTTGCGGAAGCAATTTTTAATAATTTTACAATGATTTATGGTAATTTTACAATAATTAAAACGGACCTCGGAACAGAATACGTTAATGAAATATTCAAAGGACTGAAAGAACTTTTAGGCTTTTAGCATTTTACGTCCACTGCTTACCATCATCAAACCTTGGGAGTAGTAGAACGTAATCACCGAGAGTTAAATACATATTTGAGAAATTATTTAACAACAAACCATTATGCAGAATGGGATAAATGGGCAATTCTATACGCATTTTTCTATAATACCCAACTAAATAGTATCCATGGATACACCCCATTCGAATTAGTCTTCGGTAGGGAAGCAAAACTCTCCCCCCTTACCAATAATATTGAACCAATTTATAATCTAAAGGATTATACCAAAAACTTAAAATTTAGGTTGCAATATGCAAACAGCCAAGCTAGAAAGTTTTAAATGTTTATACTAGTAAAGTTTTTAATCATATACTAGGAACATGTTGCTACCATCCGCCCATTCAGTCAGTTGTATGCCATTGTGATTGTTATTTGAGTAGGACCACTGAGTGTGATGGCTATTGAAGTCACCAGCATATATTGGGTAGTGAAATAATGGTAGAGTAGCAGTTGGCCATCCTATATTTGGAGGCTTGTATACGTTTTCAATCTTCGTGTCAGTTATATTAACAACAATAAGATGTATATCGTTGTCCGTCTGTGTAAGTACATGGGTGCAGTTCATGATTTCTGACTTAACATACGTGGCAGATCCATATAGCAACATACGCAGAAATTATTGCTTATGTTTTAACAAATGAAACTGCACAAGCAATTCTAAAACCATCGATTAAAATACGCCGGGTAGAGTTGGCTGATGACAACGGTTACAAACCAAGACCACGAGAGAGTGCCAGAAGTGATAGAATTCGATGCTGGTTATGTGGCAAGTTGGGTCATATTTCGAGAGAATGCAGAGATATTAGAAAAAAACGGGCAAGATCAGCATCGCCTGTGCAGCGACGTCTAGCAGAAGAACGGGTGCAAACTAGAGAGGACGATGGAGCAGGACCGCATCAGCTAAACTACAACGAGCGCAGCCTAAAGGGGCGTAAGCTGACTCCCACAACCGATTGCCCCATGACCTTAGTCCATGCTTCAAGATTGACAAGGGGTGGTGACAGCCTTACTGTTGGGCTAATGTTGATGGAAAAAGCTGTGTCGTCACATTGGATACGGGAGCAACAAATACAATTGTGCGCACAGATGTAGTAAAAGGGAAACTAAACTACTATAAACTTGGTCTTTCTATTACCGATCCATATCCAAACTATTCACTAAGATCGAATCGTCTATTTGTCTTGTGTAATCGCACAACTAATTTTGAGCAAATGCATTCATTCAATGGTTTGCTGAGGACATTCAATCAAAATTATCATTGGTTTGATTTTGGGCTCCCGTTATCGAATATTAAAAAAATATTACTCATGAAACTATCATTGTAAAAAGAATGAAAGAATTGAATATACTTTTCAAATTCATCAAGACGTGTTTATTGTATGAAGCATTGTTAAACTTTATTTATCTAATTTGGTACTGCGTTAATTTTGTATTAATATGTTTTTATTTTTTTTTAATTTGTTAATTTGTTACTCTTTATAAGGAAGCTTTATACTTTGGAATATAAATAACTTAAATAAATAAAAATAAAATAAAACCAGTAGGGAGATACGGAATGTAGACGGCAACTGGAGAAAGTGCAAGTATTAAAGGCAATAAAATTGTTAACATTGAAATCGGGAATACTCACTTTCAAAATGAAGTGGTTGTAGCTGACATTGTGGATGAAGTAATTCTGGGAATGGACTTCAAATGGATTCGTTATTGATGCTGGAAAAGGAGTACTCACGTACAGAAATGTTGAGTTGTCACTCCAATTTAATGGTGAGGATTCAAATTTTGTTCGCCGAATAATATTAGAACACAGGGAAAGGCTGCCACCCCAATCAGAAACAATCATTTGGGGAAAATTGGAAGGTTTTGGGTCACCCAGGTTGTAGAAGCCAACAAAGAACATCAAAATTGTAAAGAAGTCGTTATTGGGAAAACCTTAGTTAGATCAGACGCTGAATACAAAATACCAGTTATGGCTTTAAATCTGTCAGATACACAGAATACAATTAACAAAGGATCAATCATAGGGCAATGCGAAGAGGTAGCTAAAATAATAAAATGTGAGCAGAAAAACATCAATAGCTCGGTCAACACAAAACAACAAAACACAGAAATGGAACAACTTGTGCAGAAATGGATAGAAGGGCTTTCAGAAGAACAGAAGAAAGCAGCATGTCAATTGCTGGAGCGACACAAGTCTGTATTCTGCAGTTCACCTGAAGGAAACGGCAGAACCAATATGGTGAAACATCGTATTGACACCGAAGCAGAAAAGCCCATTCGCCAAGCACCAAGGACATTACCATTGGCGAAAAGAGAAGAAGCAGATAAAATGGTGAGGGATATGAAAGAAGCTGGTGTTATCAAGCCTTCAGACAGTCCCTGGAGTTCACCTGTGGTGTTAGTTGGAAAGATGGGAGTTTAACCCATTTCGATCCTCTGTTCGTTTCATCGAACAGTGAAATTGTTTTTTTTCTAAAAATTTTTTACCTATCATGGTAATAGTTATTCATGGTGCGCTTAGTATGGTTAGCTCCTTTGATGTGTTGTGTATTCGACAAAGAAATTCTATGGTGGCTCAAGCCTCCCTTTCCTACCACAACCCCTCTTGCAAAACACCCTTGTTTTTAGACGTATTTTTGAATAATTATATAAAATACTAAAGGAACAAAAATCGAAAAACTAATGATGACGAATTTGTGCCAATAGATGAGATTACTTATAGGAATAGTTTTCATATTTATTGGAAACATTGGGGTGCTTCCAGATGTACGTTAAGTTAAGTGTTCGTTTCATCGAACACTGGCACGAACCCTAGAATAATCAAATTTTGTACTAAAATTGCATTTCATCATTTTTATGCAATTTTTTCTTATTTGTTATCGCTATTTTGAAGAAAATAGACGTTTATTATTTCGTTCGATTTTGTTTTGTTAAAATTGAGTGTTTATACATAAAAAGGGTAAGTACAGATTTTATATAGAACATTTGTTTTAACGTTCATTCTTTGCATCGTATGTTTATTATTTGTATATAATTTGGAGTTACATAATGTCGCGTCGAAAGCTTTTGACAATGCGTGAATTGCAACAAATTATTGATAACTGGAGTGACGGAGATGAAGAAATTGATAATATTTCTAATATTAACATTCTTCCACCTGATCGGGTTGATGAATTAAGCGATGAAGAAGAAATTGATGATAATTTTATACTTTTAAATCCTGATGTTAATTGTAATATTTTTGGCGATGTGGCTGGGTGTGTTGAAGTTGAAACTTCAAAACATACTGTTGAAGATACTGGAGAAAATGAGTTCATCGTTGAAGAGCCCCAACCTGGACCATCTAATCATCAAGAACCAAGACAAAAGAAAGCAAAATATGATTATAAACCATTAACTTCTTTTGGTAAACCAAAATGGTCCAGAAACCGAAACCGAAAACAATTTAAATATAATATAGCACCTAACCCTGCACCTTTAGCTGATATGAAAACCGAACTATGTGAAAAATTAAAAGATTTATCACCTATTGAATTATTCAACAAGTTTTATGATGATGAAGTTTTGAGTCATATAATAACTGAAACTAATACATATGCTTCCCAGCTAAACAGTGAATTTCGTTTGGATGTTGTGCGATTGAAAAGATTTCTGGGTATTTTATCATTATCAGGATACCATACGTTACCATCAATCCCAAATTATTGGTCTTCAAAACAATCGTTGGGTTTGCCCATGGTCAAACAAGCAATGACACGGTCTGAATTTATGCATATCAAAAAGTTTATTCACTTTGCAAACAATAACAATTTGGATAAGAATGACAAAATGGCAAAGGTAGTTGTTTGAATATATACATGTCTAAACGAGAATTTCGGAAATTAAAATGTATTTACATATCTTATTTTATTTTTTTCCAGTTACGTCCTTTTTTTGATATAATTAATCGAAAATTTATGCAGTTTGGTATATGGTCCAATCTCTTGTCAATTGATGAGCAAATGGTTCCATATTTTGGACGTCATAGCTGCAAGATGTTTATATATGGCAAACCAATTCGTTTTGGCTACAAGCTATGGTGTCTTTGCTCTGCTGAAGGCTACCTATTTAGCTTTATACCTTATTGTGGACAAAGTAACAAATATAATACTTATGTTGGACTTGGTGCGGATGTTGTTTTGAGATTACTTCAAAACGTAGAGTTTCCTGAGAATCACGAGGTGTTTTTTGACAATTACTTTACAAGCTATCATTTGCTATGTTTATTGGCTGAAAAAGGAATATGTGCCACTGGAACTGTTCGTAGTAATCGTGTTGCAGGTGGCGCAAATAACTTAAAAACTGGAAAAGCTTTACCTCGTGGTCAACATGACTATATGTTTGATTCGACTAATAAAATTACTTTGTGTCGATGGCAAGACAACAAAGAGGTCACAATGGCTACAAATTATGACCAAATATTACCTCTACATTCTGTTGTCCGCTGGAAAAAACCAAAAACAAAAAAATCAAATGAAAAGTCAAAACAAATGCACTACGATCAACCGGCAATGCTTTATAACTATAATAAAGGTATGGGAGGAGTGGACCTGCATGACAATGGTGTCCAAAACTACCGTGTAAACATTCGTGGTAAGAAGTGGTATTGGCCGCTATGGATCTCTACACTTAATTCTTCAATGGTCAATGCATGGAAGTTGCACTGTCTCATCGCAAAATATAAGAATGAAAAAACATTGAGTCAAATTGACTTCAAGGTAATGGTCACAGAAAATCTTTTATTAACAAATGACAATATGGAAAATATGGATGATGACCAGGAGTTTGAGAGACCACGTCATTTACCAGACGTTTCTGGTGAGCACATTATTGTGCGTCAAATTGAAAATAAGCCTCGTAGGTGTAAACTAAAAGGATGTGGCAAGCCCACAATTTTCATGTGTCAAAAATGCAATAAGCATATTCATGTAGATTGTTTTAGCAAATACCACTTATCTAAATCTAATATAAATAAAAATCTAAATTAAATAATAAAATTATTTAAAACATAAATTTTTTGGTGTGTTTTTATATATGTAGACTCAGCGCCAGCGTTCGATGAAACGAACAGTAAACTTTTCCATTTTCCAGGAAAACGGTAAGAGATTATTTATTTTCTATCTCAGATTCGGGCTTATGAGCATCAAATTACTATAAAAAAGCATTTGGTTTTGTCTGAGAAAATAGTTTCTGCAACTCGGTTCGAAATGGGTTAAGATTTTGTGTTGACTACAGGAAACCAAACAAAGTTACTAAGAAGGATAGCTACCTATTACGTAGGATTGTGATACACTGGATACATTATTGGGCTCAAGATTGATTTCAACACTGGATTTGCAGAGTGGTTACTGGCAGGTGGAAGTTGCGGAGGAAGATCGGGAGAAAACTGCGTTCAGTGTTGGTAATGGACTATGGAAATTCAATGTCATGCCATTTGGGTTATGCAACGCGCCCGCAACTTTCGAGAGATTAATGGAACGGGTACTAAAAGGCTTGCACTGGACAACATGCCTTGTATCTTTGGATGACATCATCGTCATGGGCAAAGACTTTGATGACCACTTGAGGAACTTGGCGGAGGTACTGGAAAGGTTGCAAGCAGCAGGTTTAAAGTTAAGTGCCAAAAAGTGTTCACTTTTTAGGGAGGAAGTAAAGTATTTGGGACATAAGGTTACGGCAAAGGGAATTCATACTGATTCTGACAAGATTGCAGCAGTTATGAACTGGCCAAGACCGAAAAACCTACATGAACTACGAAGCTTCCTTGGATTGTGCACATATTACTGACGGTTTGTGCCAGGATTCGCCAACGTTGCCAAAAGCTTGCATGAGTTAACCAGAAAAGATAAGGCATTTGAATGGAATGAACCTCAGGAACAAGCATTTGTGGAGTTCCGAAGGAGATTATGTACGGCTCCAATTCTGTCCTATCCTATACCTAATGTGAAATTTATTTTGGATACTGATGCCAGTAATGAAGGTATAGGAGGAGTCTTGTCGCAGAAAATAGATGGACAAGAAAAGGTGATAGCGTATTTTTCCAAAATGCTATCAAAGCCGAAGCGGAATTATTGCGTAGCTCGAAAGGAGTTATTGGTTATTATGGAATGCGTCAAACATTTCCATAAATACCTGTATGGTCAGAAATTTCATCTAAGAACTGATCATGGTGCGTTAAGATGGCTACTTCAGTTCAAAAATCCAGAGAGATAAATAGCACGCTGGATCGAAAGGTTGCAGGCATACGATTTGGACAATACATTGAGCAACGAAAAGGTACTGCACATGGGAACGCTGATGCATTATCGAGACGACCCTGTCAAGTTGAAAGCAAGCATTGCAGTCGTCAAGAAAATAAGGAGAACATCATCGATGTACGATTACTACAAGTGCTACCTGATGATGAGTGGACTGCTGAAGCCATAAGAAGAGATCAATTAGAAGATCCGGATCTTGCACACATAATCGAGTTCAAGGAAAAGGGTTGCAAGCCGATATGGGGAGAACTTGCTGATGAAACTCCAACTTTGAAAGCGTACTGGGCACAATGGGACAGTCTCAAGTTAGAGAATGGATGTTTAAAGAGAGTGCGGGAGAGCTCAGATGGCAAGATAAAGCAATCCTTTACAGTGGTACCAAAAGGAAAAATACCAGCAGTACTGAAGGAGTATCACGAAGGAACAAGTGGAGGTCATCTTGGAATCAACAAAACTCATGCAAAAATACGACAACGGTTTTGCTTGTCAGTGACTCGACAATCAATCGGCGGTCAGGCACTCGGCAATCAACTCGGCGGCGGTGAAAGGACCCGCACGAAGAAGTCATGGGAAAATGAAGCAATACAATGTAGGTGCTGAATTTGAAAGAATCGCAATGGATGTAGCGGCACTATTTCCAAGAACTGATAATCAAAATAAATATGTGATTGTTATCATGGACTACTTCAGTAAGTGGCCGGAAGTGTGTGCGATTCTCAACCAGGAAGCAACCACAATCGCAGAAACTGATAAATCGGATTGGATTAGCCACTATGGAGTACCTATGGAAATCCACACCGATCAGGGACGGGACTTCGAGTCAGCTGTATTCCAGGAAAATGGAAAATGCTGGGTATTAACAAAACGAGGATGACAGACTTGAAGACATAATTTAATCAATTATTATTTATATAGATCAGCACATAGAGCTCTGCTTTTCTAATTTATTCGCAATATTTTTTGCCTTGCCAAATAATTAACAAATCAGAGTGTTGATAACCATAATGGTTTTAATGAAAAACACTTTCAGGTAGATTAGAATCGAACCCGAATTCTACAAGTTCAATTCAACTACTTTACCTTATTTTTTAAAATTATGGAATTCTAAAAATGAATAAATCTAACATTAAATAACATACATGGAACTGCATCTTGATCCCCTAAATCCAGAAAAACTGTTGCAAATTGGTATGTTGATAGCCATTGTATTGCAATAATATCATAATGAGTTGAAAATGCATTCTGTGGAAAGACTATTGTTCTGGCAAGCTTTAAATCTGGTTTGAACTGCATTAGTTTATTCGATGGAAATCCTGCTACTAATTGCTTTCCTTTTGGACTCCAACATGCACATCTAAAAACAAATATATTTAACTGTTGATTTTCAAAATTTTGTAATGTTAATTACAGAGCATGTTCTTCCGTGCTCAAAGAATTCATTTCAATTCCTTTTTCGTGTAGTGTATACGTTCCCATTCCACCATTGCTTAAAACAAGAGCAAAAATATTTTCTAATACAGGATTCCATAAAATTTGTTTGGCATTAACGTTGGGTTCCGGTGAAACACGAATTTGTTGAATTATTTTAGGATTCTGAAAATATTGATGTTTAGAGTTTTTATTGTAAATTGAACAAATATGATATTTCTTACATTGGCTAATATTGAGTCCACTACATAAATTAAAATAAATGGAGTTCCATGGAGGTCTACATCAACAGCTAAATAATTATCTCCACAACTAAGTGTAATTTGACGAGCCGTACTTGGTAGTTGGATTTTAAAATATAGAAGTTTGCTATCGGATAACCGGTTAGATGAGATAGAAGTTAAGGGAAATACTAAAAAAAATTGAATTAAGAAATTTTTTGGCGGAATTAAGATAAAATATTTTATTATTTGTTACCTAATAAGTTTGAGCTTGGTCCAGCTACAAAAACAACACCTCTAGAACTGGACGTAGCGAGTAAGCTACACCCATCTTTTGATTCATCCGATGGTTTTAATATTTGATATTTATTTTGTAGTTTGAATTGAATATCCTAGAAAAATAAACATAACCTCAACATGGAATGATTTTTTAATTTTAAAATTTATCAAGCTTACCGTTATATCGATAACATCCGGAGCTGGTTGAGACATTTTGCTTGTTTAAGAACAGTCACTTAATCAATAAACTTATGTGGTTTTAGGTAAATATGTTTATTGTTACAATTGAGTTCAACAATAAATTTGACGTTTATCTGTCAACTACCATTTAATTTCTTGTAATGGTATAACTTTAAAGTACACCAAACACCAATTTGTATTATCATATGGAAGTTGTATTGCACAAAATAAAACTGTCAGTTACAACTTTTACTAATCAAATCATCAATCATCAAATATTTATTATTATCTTTGAACTTGACAGTTGTAGGATTGAACTCGTTAGGTATTGAGTAAGGCAAAAGTAGGAGGTGAATTATAATATAATTCGATATTGGTTTCTGTGATTTTCTAAATTATATAGTGAAAATTAATAACATTTTATTGAATAAATATGGAGTCAGATAGCATTTTATCGAACTATGATTTGAAACAACAAGTAACTATTGTTCCACGGTATGGCGTTAAAGTAAAATTTAATCATGTTTTTCCTGAAAAAAGGACCCAGAACTTACGCCCATCGATAAAACAAACTATGCAGTTGTTCCCATTATTTTGCAGGTAAATTCAATAGTTTTTTCATTTAATCAAAATCGTAAAAATAAAATTTATAAAAAATCGATTTTTTTTTCTTTTCTGTAAGTTTCTTTAGGTTTTTGTTTTTCTCATTGTTGTAACTATTGTCTTGTTTTTCAATCTATAATTTTGCAGGTTTATCAAAAAGTTCAAAACCAAACAAGATATATTTGAAATTTTTTAAATAAATTGTGTGAAAATTTTAAATTAAGAAAAAAACACCCTTGTGAAATTGAAGTTCAACGTTGGAAAAACAGTTTAATTTAGAAATTAATTTACTTTGATCCAAGATTTCTATTTATGCTAGTCTAAATATTAACGGTTAATGAAAAACATATGGCAGTTATGATTGATATTTTTATCAGTAGAGTAGGTTTTGTCTGGGAACTTTTAAAGGGGTTTTCGATCGGTACGGACTTTTACCTCGGTATAATAGAACAAAGTATAGTACTCAGCGATTTTAAATAATATCTTATTCCCATTTTTTTATACTACTGGGCGTTTAAGTTTAAAACAAACAAAATCTGTTTGCCGGTTCTTCATAAATTTGTTGCTCTTCTGTGGTAAATTGGCAAGAGCGAAAGCCAAATCATTATATAATGCATTGTAGCGATCCCTTACACAAAATGACGAATCACATTTTTCTGTAGTTGAGGGTAGGATCCTACGCCACATATTTGGTTCACTTAAGACTGAACGATAGAGAGAACAGAACCCGATATAACTTTCAGATCAGAAACTTTCTTCAGGGTCCTGATATAATAGGTTGTATCCGTTCCAATACAATTGCTCGCTTTGCGCATGTTCTACAAGCCGATTCACAGTCATGAATGATTAGAAACTGTAGGTTAGTACCACAGGGAATAGATGACCGCGAGGTAGACCACGGCTACAATGGTAGACGAACGTAATGAACGACCTTTAAAAATCGGCTGCCATGGTAATTATACTGTTGTTGCAATTGACTGTTGTGAATATTCGAAGCTGATAAGCTTGGCAACGAACCTACATGGAGCATGGGCGCCACGAAAAAAAAGTTAGGTCATTGACCTTGATATCATTATTTATTCTCATGATATTTGCTAGAGATTATTTTCAGTTTTTTGGAAACCACTAAAAAACAAATGGCACTAAGTTATGCCAAGATACATAAATTGTGACCATTTCCGTTGAAATCGAGGCATCCGTTGTTGACATCGCGACAACAAAATTCGGTCCACATACATCGATACACACACCCACATATAGGCTGACAGCTAAAACAGCTTCAGGAGGTCATGAAACGTGAAAATATCATAAAAATGCCGATTTCGAAATTGATCCAAAAACAATAACTTCCCATATCGGAAAGTAAAAAAGGTGTATTTCTGTGGGTGGGTGGTTTTGTGACAAAAACGGATGGGATCTTGATTAAACTTTGGCATATGATCCAAGCTGACTTGAAAATGGAAAATGCGGGTTCATTTCAAAATTGGGCAAAATTTCGGGGGTGTTCGGAAGACCCCCCTTAATGTGGAATCTTCAATAATTTCTGATCCAGGATTTCAATCGTGCTGAACCTTGGTGTATAATGTTTTAGTGTATACTTGGTGTATACTGTTTCCAATATTACTGCACACCATATTCCGGTTTGTCACTGCCGATTAAACAGTTTTTTTGCGGCGTTTACCCCTACTGTAGCCTACTACAGTAACATATCTATTTTCATGAACCGTGGGTAAAAGATTCAATACGATAAAGATTTTATAAGCTATTGGGGACTGGGGTACATTAAACAAAATGTTGAGGATCCACCATACAACAAGATTTTTTTCAGTTTTTGATTTGTGTTGTCTGTTTGTTGCTAAAACATGCAAATATGTATGATAAGGAGCTGATTAGTTTTTGCGCGATATTGAAAAAAACTAGTGGGCGGTCTCCACCGAGCATTTGTTTTTTGAAAGCTCAATAACATCAAATCAAATCCTGATAATTGAATTTGATTAAACTTGGTAAATATGCTTAGAGCAGGGGTGCCCAGAAATCATGGAAGAGATGGCCAAAAATTTACAAGAACAAGAATGACTGGCCGCACGGAAAAAAAAATAAATAAACAGTATAAATTATGTTAAGATTTTTTATTCAAATTAAGTCGCGAACATTAAATTCTTGTGTAGTATTACTAATTCTTAGTTTGTTTTTCAAATTAATGTCAGTTAGTCTATTTCTATAGGAATTTGTTAGGAATATTTAAGTTTGAATTTAATACGTACCAAAATATTGTACTTTTTTAAACGGAACTTATTATTATTGGTTATTTGATATTTGGTGATATTTTTTATAATATTTTTACTGGCCGCACCAAATCATAAAACTGGCCGCATGCGGCCAGATGGCCGCAGTTTGGGCACCGCTGGCTTAGAGTATAGTATGATTTGCAACAGTTCTGCATTCCAACTTCCGGTAAATTTTTATCTTTTCTTTTTCTATCCGCACAAAAGATTTTATGTCTGTTGGGATAGTTCAGCTTTCTTTAATGACCTAATTTTGATGAAACTTTAGCAAAATATGAAGGTTTATATGAGAAGGAACTGATAAACTTTTGATCGATAATGTGAAAAGTGGTGGGGTTTCCGGAGTATCTGTTTTTTTATAATTAGATATGCGTGCAGTCTATAACAATAGTTAGCCATAATTTATTATTAAATATTTGATGTGTATAAGCTCACTATATATCCAGAACATTATCTTTCCAGAGCTGTGAAGTTAGCGTATGTATCTTTTTTTCTCATTTTGTTAAACATAGTTTTAAATTACTTTTTTTGTTTTGGCAATTTAGTTATGAAATTTATTTGTAATTATCTACGCTTAAAAATTAAATTTTTCTGTAGATTTTCCTATAATAAACAATAAGCTAAAAAAAAAAGAAAACAATCTTTATTAGTTCTATTGATGATTTACACCGACCAAGATCTAAGGTTTTTTGCAGACATCATTTCAGACTTCAGCACAATATAGTCTTTTCCGTAATCTCCAATTTAGGAGCATAGGGTCTACTAGACTAGACCATCTAACACTGTTGGTTGCAATCGCCTTTAGTTCTCCCCATGTCTTGCCAATTTGTTTTTTTTTTCGCTTCAACTAGTACCGTTTTCTTTCACGTCATTGATAGTCTTCCAACTTTCCTTTTACCTTGTGTATTCCAGTCTAAGGAGGTCCTTGTATATCTTTAGTTGATTTTCTCAATGTATGTTTTATGCATCTCCTAAAACATACATTGAACCTAAAATTGCTATGTAACGATTAAAATATTATTGTATTATGCGGCGAGCAGCATTTTTCATTCGAAACTTGAATGTGCCCCTGATTAAACAACTAAAGTGCCTTTAAAAAAATTGCACTTAATACTATTGGAAAAGAGAATAACCTATTCTCTAGAAAGAATAAAAAACAAGTTGAATACGATGGTACTAATAGTCACCAGACCCTTGCCGGTTTCATTTGATGATTACCTCATATTTTATAATTTGGGAGGCATCTGCCGTTGACGAGTCCGACAACTTTTGTATCTGCCATTTTTCTCGATTCGATTGCTTTTTCGTTCGGCAAATGCCGAATCACTGAGATTGCCCGAGGATCTTGTAAATTTACTACCACAATTTTTTTTTATTAGTGAGGGGTGGAAATTTGTTTTAGAAAACTAGGATAACCTTGTCCGACAAAAATTTGTCTTCTATTGTCGAGTCCGACAGTTGACATTTTGGCATGTCGGACTCGACAACAGCAGACAAATTTTTGTGACTGCAACAGCCTTTTCTAATTTTAAAGACATCCAGATATCCGAATCTACTGATGTTAGAAGTCATTCACTCCTTTTGAGAATATTTAAAATATAGCAAAGACAAATCACAAATGTTGCAAGATTAACAAATATTTATTTGCACTTTAATCCTATTATTGTTTTAATTCATTCATATTAAACACGATTTGATATTAAACACAAATATAATTAGCTTATCACTTTTAAATAGTTATCTAAAATAAATACAATGAAACCTGCCTAAACGGACAGACCACTCAAATTGAGCTCGATTAAAACTTCAGGTTACAACGGTTATACGTTCACAAAATCAATTGATTGAAGTTTCAAATAAACAGGTGCTCGGGTGGCCAACCACTTATCCCAATACTGTCCAAAAACGAATCAGTTCTTTTCTTTGTTATAAAGAAAAATATAATAAGCAAGAAAAATATATGTAAAATAAAGTAAAAAGACTTAACTTAATGTCTTGATTGGTGGAGTATAAACGATGATTTCCTGCTTGCATACGGCAATTAGTTCCAAACTGAGTTTTCTGCATAGGATCTTGATGAAACTTTGGCAAATGATACAAGTTCACTTGAAAATGGAAGATCTGGATTCATTTCAAATTTGGACAAAATGGCGGGGGGTCTCCCGAACACCTCTAAGTTTAAATCTTGAATAACTTCTGATCCAGGGCTATGATCTTATTGAAACTTAGTATATAAGGTTTTAGTACTGTTTCCAATATTTCTGCATACCAACTTTTGGTTTGTCACTTCCGGTTAAAAAGTTCTTTTTTTCAGGAGTTTATCTCTACTGTAGCCTACAATTACCGATCGATTTTCATGAAACGTTGCGAAAAGCTTTTAAATAACATGAGAAAGATTTTGTCAGCTTTTGGAGCACATTGGATAAAGGGTTGGGGGGTCCACCATACAACATGTGGTTTTTTCCACAAAGTTTTTATGTTTGTTGGGAGCATAAAACATTCATTCGTGAATGAATTTTGATGACACTATGGAAAAAGACGCAAACATGTATGACAAAGAACTGATTAGTTTTCGAGCGATAGTGAACAAAGTGGTGGTGCTCCCTGGAGCACCTGTTTTTTGAAAGCTCTATAACTTCTGTACCTGATAAGCGAATTGGATGAAACTTGGTACATGAGTATGTAGTACGGTTTACAATAGTTCTGCATCCCAACTTCCGGTTTTTCACTTCCGGTAAAAAATTTTTTTTGTACTTTTTTGAAGTTTTTTCAGTGTCTTTATGCACACTACAGCCTACAATGATGAAGTGATTATGATGAAACTTATGGAATAGGGTTCCAATTAGTGTGAAAAGATAATTATGATAGTATGCTCCCAACAAACTTAAAAACAAAGTGTGATAAGTCAGCAGTTGTATGGTAGACCCCCCGCCACTTTGATCAATGTGTCCCAAAAGATGATAATTATCTTCTTACACTAATTGGAACCCTATTCCGTAAGTTTCATCATAATCACTTCATTATTGTAGGCTGTAGTGTGCATAAAGACACTGAAAAAAACTTTAAAAAAAGTACAAAAAAATTTTTTTTTACCGGAAGTAAAAAACCGGAAGTTGGGATGCAGAACTATTTTAAACCGTACTACATACTCATGTACCAAGTTTCATCCAATTTGCTCATCAGGTACAGAAGTTATAGAGCTTTCAAAATAACAGGTGCTCCAGGGACCCCCCACCACTTTGTTCACTATCACTCAAAAACTAATCAGTTCTTTGCCATACATGTTTGCATCTTTTTCCAAAGTGTCATCAAAATTCGTTCACGAACGAATGCTGTGTGCTGCCAACAAATATTGAAAAAAGTGTGACACATTAAACAGGTGTTCGGGAGGACCCCCACCACTTATTCCAATATTATCCAAAAACTAATCAGTTCTTTGTTACTTAAGTCTCCATCTTTTTCCAAAGTGTCATTAAAATAAATTAATGAACGAAGTCTGTATGCTCCAAACAAACTTAAAAAACAAAGTGTGAAAAGTCAGCATTTGTATGGTAGACCCCCCACCACTTTGATCAATGTGTCCCAAAACAAGATAATTATCTTTTCACACTAATTGGAACCCTATTCCATAAGTTTCATCATAATCACTTCATTATTGTAGGCTGTAGTGTGCATAAAGACACTGAAAAAACTTCAAAAAAGTACAAAAATTTTTTTTTACCGGAAGTGAAAAACCGGAAGTTGGGATGCAGAACTATTGTAAACCGTACCACATACTCATGTACCAAGTTTCATCCAATTCGCTTATCAGGTACAGAAGTTATAGAGTTTTCAAAAAAACAGGTGCTCCAGGGACCCCCCACCACTTTCTTCACTTTCGCTCAAAAACTAATCAGTTCTTTGTCATACATGTTTGCGTCTTTTTCCAAAGTGTCATCAAAATTCATTCACGAATGAATGTTTTATGCTCCCAACAAACATAAAAACTTTGTCGAAAAAACCACCTGTTGTATGGTGGACCCCCCAACCCTTTATCCAATGTGCTCCAAAAGCTGACAAAATCTTTCTCATG
>CAVNZG010000846.1:0-145459 GCA_963693315.1 Diogma glabrata
TAAGCGGAGACGGAAAAACACCAAAAAAATTTATATATATACATATACATTTATATATTTATATATTTATATATATATATATATATATATATATATATATATATATATATATATATATATATATATATATATATATATATATATATATATATATATATATATATATATATATATATATATATATACATATATATATATATATATATATATATATATATATATATATATATATATATATATATATATATATATATATATATATATATATATATATATATATATATATAGATATATATATATATATATATATATATATATATATATATATATATATATATATATATATATATATATATATATATATATATATATATATATATATATATATATATATATAATTATATATATATAAATTTTTTTTTTTTTTCACAAGAATTTTAGTTCATACGGTTTTTAAAAGGAGGATGCCGGACCTCTCAGTTAAGCCATTGTAAACCCTAATCAGGTTCATGAAGCCAGTTTTATAATCGTTTTAGTCAAAAAAAAGTTTAGGTCATGCGGTTTAGGCGGAATTACTACATCTAGAATGTGGATTCACTGCATAAGCCACTCGGCATTAAAAACTAGAGGTCCATGCTTTTCATTTGGCTACCTACAAAACTTTAATAAATCAAGCCAATTTTGGACAAGGCGGGTCATTCGTTCACAAAGACTGCCACATATATATATATATATATATATATATATATATATATATATATATATATATATATATATATATATATATATATATATATATATATATATATATATATATATATATATATATATATATATATATATATATATATATATATATATATATATATATTATATATATATATATATATATATATATATATATATATATATATATATATATGTATATATATATATATATATATATATATATATATATATATATATATATATATATATATATATATATATATATATATATATATATATATATATATATATAATATATATATATATATATATATATATATATATATATATATATATATATATATATATATATATATATATATATATATATATATGTTTATATATATATATATATATATATATATATATATATATATATATATATATATATATATATATATATATATATATATATATATATATATATATATATATATATATATATAGATATATATATATATATATATATATATATGTATATATATATATATATATATATATATATATATATATATATATATATATATATATATATATATATATATATATATATATATATATATATATATATGTATATATATATATATATATATATATATATATATTATATATATATATATATATATATATATATATATATATATATATATATATATATATATATATATATATATATATATATATATTTATATATATATATATATATATATATATATATATATATACATATATATATATATATATATATATATATATATATATATATATATATATATATATATATATATATATATATATATATATATATATATATATATATATATTAGACTGGTCGTTAAAAACTAAATTTTCCGAGACGCCCCCCAGAAAAATTCTTTGTGGTCAAAAAACCATAACGGCTTTATTTTTTTTTTTTTAAAGTGAAAAGAACACGTGCCGCAAAATCATCGAAGTTTATTTTTTGATAAAATTGTTAATATCTCATCAAATATGCAGATGTCAAAAAAAAATTATATAACCATTTTTGTAGGAAATTTAATTCTCTACAAAAAAGGTCCAAGTCATTTTTTTCCTAAAACCTATATTTCTGATGATATTTTGAAATAAAACTTGAAATTCTTCGAAACTCGTAAAACTAAATGATGAAAATTTCGACGAAAAAGTACTAATTTTGATTTTTTTTGTCACGATTATTTTTTTATACATTTTATTCTATAGCATAAGAAGAAAATTAGGAGATTTTCGTCATCTTTATTTTTTATGTTTTTTAAAAATTACGAAAACTTACAAGTTCATTTTCAAAATATCATGAGAACTATACGTTTTCGGCAAAAAATGACATGGACCTTTTTTGTAGAAAATTAAATTTCCTACAAAAATGGTTATGTGATTTTTTTTGACATCTGCATATTTTATGAGATATTTGAAAAAATCTACGAATTTTTCAAAAAATCAACTTCAACGATTTTGCGGCACGTGTTATTTTGATTTAAAAAAAAAAAAAATAGTGCCGTTGTGGTTTTTTGACCCCAAAGAATTTTTCTAGGGGGCGTCTCGGAAAATTTAGTTTTTAACGACCAGTCTAATATATATATATATATATAAACGATATGGGATATAACGAAAACGACCGGCACTCTCACGGTCGCATTTGTTGAGGTAGATCAAAAAAATTTTCTGTACATGTGTGTCTATTAATATCTCGGACGAGTTCGTGAATCAGCAAAATCCGACACGTGGTTAAGGAACTAGAGCCTTTTTTATAAAAAAAATTGATTTTTTAAAACCGTTATAATGGCCCTTTGGATACTAATATTTTAAAAAAGTTAACAAATTTAGAATCTTTAGAATCTTTTTTATCAATTTATTCTAAAAATAGAATTCTGCAGTTAGAGGTTCCTGAGTGAGCAGCTCCAACAAAAAAATTTGCAAAAAAAAAATTTTTTTTAAAACAACCGGCACTCTCATGGTCGCATTTGTAAGGCCAGATCAAAAATCTCTTTTTAAAAATGTGTGTTTTATAAATATCTTCGACGAGTTTGTAAATCAGCCCCATCCGACACATGATTAAGAAACTAGATGCTTTATACTAGAAAAAAAAGTCTGTTTTTTCGATCCGTTATAGCGGCCGTTTGAATACTAATATTTTTCAAAACTTCACAAATTTAGAATTTTTAAAATCTTTTTTATCAATTTCTTCCAAAAAATAGACCTCTGCAAAAAACTTTCTTTAAAAATGTGTGTTTTATGAATATCTTGGACGAGTTCGTAAATCAGCTAAATCCAACACATGTTTAAGAAACTAGAAGCTTTATATTAGAAAAAAATTTGGTTTTTTAAATCCGTTATAACGGCCGTTTGAATATTAATATTTTTAAAAACTTCATAAATTTAGAATTTGTGGAAACATTTAAATCCGTTTCTTATAAACATAAACCTCTGCACTTAGAGATTTTTGACTCGTCAGCTTCAACAAAAAAGTTTGCAAAAAAGCCTTAAGAAAAACAATTTGCAAAAACCTTATAACAGTCAATGAAAAAAAAATAAAAAGATTTGAATAGCAGAAAAAAACTTTTTTTTCGTAGAAGTAAACTATTTTAATATTTTGCAGTAGTTGCACGACATATGATATAGAGTAGGTTAGCATTTGTTTTTCATATAGTGTCATAAATTGTCACACATATGTTCTGTGGTAGATCTGATATTTGTTTGTTGCAAAATTGGATCGATGTAGTTATGCTTATATGTAGCTAATTTTCTTTTTAAAATTTGTTCGATATCTGTTTGTAATTAGTTTGTTTTGTTTAAACTAATCTGATACATCAGGTTCTACTTGTACACTAGACATGACCTAACTTATGAAGTTGTTATTTTTTTCCCTCCCACCGACTAATTATGTTCCATTTGACTCGAAAATGAAGTGTATGCAGTTTTACTGAAATCGGAAAATAATTACCCACCGCGCAGTGGCGTCGAATATAAGGAAATTAGCAGAATAATAGGATTTTTTTATGTTTATCAGATATAATCATCATAAAATATAATATATCTCATAATTTTGATTTTTTTTTATTAAAAGCTAATTACTTTACGATTCTAACGAGCCTAAGTATGTAGAAATCGATCTTAGTAAAGTGGTTTTATCGAATTTTTTCTTCTTAAATCCAAAAAAAAAACTTCTGCGAAAATTCAGAAAAAATAAATTTTTATGTTAGATTTAGACTTTGTTTGAGTAACGCAAATTTTTATTTTTGGATATATTGCTAGCAGAATTAACTGGACTTGGTAAAGTAGATCGTTTGCCAACCATAGTAACATTTGGTAATATTGAGAAGTTATTAACGGTTCCATAATGCGAAAAAGGGAGCGGCTTATCGATTGCGAATGTGATATATAAATGCCTTGAAGAATGGGGTCTTACTGATAAAGTCGAAGCCGTGTGTTACGACACGACATCAAGTAACACTGGACCAGAAAAAGGTGGAAAAAAAGATTGGCCACAACTTGATTTGATTCCCATGTCGTCATCACATACAGGAGATTAAACTACGGGCTGTTTATGATCTCAAATTTGAAAAGACCACAGCACCCGATTTTTATTTGTTCAACAAATTTCAGAAGGCATGGTACGATGGTAAAAAATTAATCCAACAATGTTCAAAAATGGAATATCGGACAAAAAACTGGGAAACAAAATTTCAAAACACTCGTGAGAAGCTCTAGTAATTTTTTGTCATGAAGAGTTGGAAAAATCACACCCACGCAGCGAATTTAAAGAATTTTTGGAAGTTACATTGATTTTTCTTGGCGAAACCATTGAGAATTACATATTCAAATGCCCAGGTCCGATAAGTCACGTCGTTTGCTTTTTACGAGACGTTTGGATTTTTCTGATTATGTTGTATGTAAAAATTTGGTTCAAATGCATAGATGGAACAGCAGCCGCAAATCAGGATTTGGATTTCATCAAATCGGCCATCGCTTTTAAAAAATTGACCAAGGAGTTTCAGAAGAAACGTTGCGCAAAATTTGTTATTATCTTCACTATTAAACGGAGGCAAATATTGGCTTGGCTTTTTTCGACCCAGAGATTTCGATTGATGAAAAACGAAAAATGGTTCAAAACCTCTCGTGCTGGGTGCACGAGACATCCCCATCGCACCCCAAACTCGCAAAAAAGATTTTGACGCAGTCAAACATATGCAGCTTTTTGCTAATAAGAACATTAGTGATTTTGTCACAGAAAAAACTCAGAGTTTTTTTAATCGATTTAGAATTTGTATTGATTTTTTGCTACATGACCCATCAGAATGAGGATTTCGTCAAAGCTACGTTGTTTTGCCAACGGTGTTTTGCATGTTATTAATGATGCCGATGAACTCGCTGTTAAGTTGATGACACGGAATACAACAACATTCTAACTAAAGACGAGGAAGGAACACAATACACCATTCAGGTGGTCGAAAACTACAGATGCAAATACCCATCATACAATAAATCTAATTTAATTTATTGATTTCTTTTGGAAAAATGTTGCTTTTGAATGAAAAATTATTATAAATTTAACCATAAAAATTAATATTTTTCTTTGAAAAAAGATTATTATTAATTAGTTAATTTTCGTATATGTAAGAACAAAAATTAAATAAATCGCTTTTCTAAGATCGATTTCTACATACTTAGGCTCGTTAGAATCGTTAATTAATTAGCTTTTAATAAAAAAATCAAAATTATGAGATATGTTATGTTTTAAGATAATTATATCTGATTAAAATAAAAAATCCTATTATTCTGCTAATTTTCTTATCTTCGACGCCACTGCGCGGTGGGTAATTATTTTCCGATTTCAATAAAACTTGATATATTTCATATTCGAGTCAAATGGAACATAATTAGCCGGTGGGAGCGAAGAAAAAGATGGTTTGAAAATTGTTCATACATATCTGATCATGCCTAATCAGTATGTTTGTATTGAACTTCTTATTCACCAAAGGTTTGGTGAACACATCTGCTAATTGGTCACCTGTGTTAACGTATTCAATCCTTATTCACCAGCTTCGTATAAATCACGTATAAAGTGATACTTCACATCGATGTGCTTCGTTCGCTGATGTAGCTCTGGATTTTTAATCAGTTTTATCGCGCTCTGATTATCGATGAACAATTTAACTGGTTCGGATTTATCATATCCTAGATCAAACATTAACTGCTGAATCCATATAGCCTCCTTGACTCCCTCACATGCTGCCATATACTCAGCTTCTGTGCTTGATAATGCAACGGTCTTTTGTCGCTCACTTTTCCAGGTCACTATTCCATTTCCAATTAGAAAAGCATATCCAGTAGTTGAACGTCTGCTATCAACATCTCTGGCGTAGTCTGAGTCAGTATAGCCAATTAACTCCACAGAACCACCATCCAGCTCAATACCTAGTTCCTTATGACCAACTAGATATCTTAGAATTCTTTTCAAAGCCTTAACATGCTGTTTCTTCGGGTTGTCTAAATACTTTGAAACTTCTCCAATCGCATACGCTATATCTGGTCTCGTCACCATAGCTGCAAATATTAATGAACCGACTACCTGTCGATAGGGAAAACTAACATCATTTTCATCTGATGCTTTCATTAATATTAAATTGCTATCTGCTGGCGTTGACAGAGAATTTGCTTTAGTCATGTTGAATTTAGCTATAATCTTTTCAATATACAATTTTTAATGAATGTATATCTTTCGATCCTGTCGATTCCTAGCTATTACGATTCCTACATAATGGTTAGCATCACCTATCGTTATTTCAAAATTATTTGACAGATGATCCATTATTAGTTTCATAATGTTTTTGCTTGTTGACGATATAAGACCATCATCAACATATAATAATAAAATTGTTTTATTATTATTCTCGTTTCCGTAAAACACACACGGATCTGCTCGTGATTGAATCAGTTTGAAATCTTTCAAGAAATTTGTAAATTTCAAATTCCATACTCTCGAAGCCTGCTTTAAAGCCTGCTGTTTTTACTCTCGAAGCCTGCTTTCTTAAACGATAAACCTGCTTTTTTCCATATAGATTTCTTCACTTAGTTCACTATTCAGAAACGCAGTTTCAACGTCGAACTGTGTAATTTCCATGTTCCCAATTGCTGCAATCGATAATGCAATTCGTATTGAATCATAGCGAACAACTGGAGAAAAAGTCTCACTATAATCAACACCTGCCTGTTGAGAATAACCTTTTGCTACTAATCGTGCTTTGTAGATTGGGGCTTTTAAATTAGATTTGATCTTAAATACCCACTTGCATCCTACAATGTTACAATTTCTCGGTTTCATTACCAGTTCCCACGTTTCGTTTTTCTTTAATGAATTAAGTTCCTCATTTGTTGCTTCTATCCATCTGTCACTATCTTCCACAGTAATTGCTTCTTCAAAAGTGACAGGTTCCGATATGATTGCTGAATATACATTATCAGTGAAACGAATTGGTGGATTAATTGTTTCTCGCAAATTATACACATTATTATTACGAATACGCTGATTTTCAGCTTCATCGGGCTCTTGGACTGATTCATTCAAATTTTTCTCAACTTAATGAAAAGATTCATCATCATTGTCAATGATCTTTGGATCAATTCCCCGATTGTCAGCATCCTTCTTTTCATCATTGATTTCAATTTTGTCTCCATTTGATTCATCGTCTGAATTCAAATCAAAATTTGCTTTAATGATTTTCTCATTAAATTTAACATCACAAGATATAACTATCTTTCGTTGCTCTGGACCATATAAACGAAAATTTTTAGTTGTCGATTCATAACCAGTGAGATAGACCTTTTAAGCTTTGGCGTCCCACTTCTTCCTTCCGGTTCGCTTTGGTATATGCATGAATCCTTCTGTTCCAAAAATTTTAATATTTCCAATTTCAGGTTTTCTTCCAAACCAAGCTTCAAATGGTGTAATGGACCCTATTTTAGCACTAGTCGATCTATTCTGAACAAACACTGCCGTTCTGACAGCTTCTGGCCACAGACATTTTTCTAAACCGCTTCCTAGCAACATTCCCGACTAGAATTTGTAGTTCGGCAGACCTAAAAATATTTTCGGGCCGAATGAGGAATACCAAAATTTGGAAAACCTAACAATTACAGAGTAACCTCATCATTTGGACGACTAATAATATGCCCAACTTCGGAAGGGCTGTTAACTGCGGCACTATCCCGTCATTATGCAGGTCAAGAAAATACTCAAATGCAGTTTACGTTCGGAACCGTCATAAGGCTTCCATAAGGATAAATAGTAGGATCCTCAAGCTAGGTAAGAACTTGAAATCACGAATGTCAACCGTATAATGTAATTGACAAATTAGCCGAAGTAAGGCAGGAATCATTTTTGTGTTATTTTAAAAAAAATAATAAAAATGTTCTAAACTTAAACATCAACATAATATTCATAAATAAATTGCTATAAATAATTATTTAGATAGACGAATAGTTAATGTTGCTGCCTTGTACACAGAGGTCTGGGGATCAAATCTGGGTTAAGTCCAAAATAAATATTAATAATAAATAGCATTTTATCTTTACAGGGCCCTTCTTAACCGCTGTTATCATTACCGTGTATAAAATCCACCTGTATTGATAAAAAAACCATTAATAATTGCAAAAAAATAAATATTTTTTCATTTTTTTGGGTGAGACAAGATGGTAGCATAATTGAAGCTTAACAGCCCAAAATTTTTGCGGTGTACATGCTGGGATGCAAATTTTACTAAATAGTTCAATTTTTACATATCACTCTGACTGTAGCAAATAGTTAATGTGTTACTAGCGAAATTACATAACGCTACGTTAGGGCTATATTTATTTTTAAACATTTACTTGTGGTCTACGTAAAATTTGCTTTTGCACAAGGTTAAATAAAAAATTGAACTTTTTGCAATGCTTTTAAGTAGATTTAACTTTGTCAATTTGTTTACTTTACTTATGCCTACGCTGGCTCAATTCGTACGTCATTTTCAGTTAAATTTACATATATTGCGTTTAATAAGCTATCTCTTTTTTCAGAGTGTATAGTTTGCTGTATTCAGAAAATGTTCTTTGGCAGCACAAGTTTAGATGCAGTCCGCATTAGCTAGTCCAAATGGAATACGAATGTGGACATGCGTTACTTTCAGCATGAGGACGTCATATGGAATGCTCATTAGGGCCGAACGCCCAGTTTGGTTGGCCAAACCTCATCCTTATTCGAACTGAAATAAGAATTCTAGTCGGGTTGATCTTGCTGACTCAATAATGGTACGATTATCTCTTTCAATTAATCCATTTTGCTCTGGAGTATAAGCAGCAATCCTTTCTGAGATAATACCTCTTTCTGTGAACAACATCAAAACTTCTCTGTTGACAAACTCTGTACCATTATCATATTAGCAGATCCTTTAATCTCGAGTAAACTTCAGATTTGTTTGTGATGGTGTAAACAAACCTAAAATTAGAGGCTTCATCTTCGATCAATAAGAAATATTTAGCACTTCCAATTTCAGTCTCGTTCATTGGTCCACAGAGATCCATATGCAAATACTCTCCTTTTACACTGTCTCGTTTTTCAGCTGTTCGATGAGAACTTCGATGTAATTTTCCTTTTTGACATTCTTCGCAAAAAAAATCATTCGATCTCGTGTTTTTTATTCCATTTGCCAAATTGTTGTTGTTTAAGTTTTTTATCGCTTGAACATTTATGTGACCTAAACGTCTATACCATTGCTCAAGTGATGATCCATTACTTGTTGCAGCAAAAGCACTTTCGTCACATCTTGGTTTAAAGTTCATAAAAATCTGATTTGTCGATTTATCTTTATCACCTGTAGCAACTACATCGCCATTTGAATCGTACAAAATACAACCATCTTTTGTCATTATCATCTCAAAATTTTTCTCGGTTACTACATTTACTGCAAACAAATTATGCCCAAAATTTGGAACATACTGAACATTCTCGATTTTTCGTGGCAGCCATTTATTATTAACTTTGGCATAAATAAGAACTGTTCCGTAACCATGTATTCTTTCATTTTGTTTATTTGCTATGTTAACAAAACTTTCATACGAATATTCTTTGTAATCAATAAACCATTCCTTTTTGAAGCTCATATGCAATGAAGCTCCTGAATCAGCAATCCATACGTTGTCCATTTTTGTCGATGAATTTCCAACTACAGAACAAAAACCAACGACTGATTCATCACCTTTTTGTTTATTATTATTCGTATTGTTAAATCTTGAAAAAATTTGATTCTTATTTTTCGGACATTCTTTCTTCCAGTGCCCTACTTGCTGACATTTATTGCATTTTGTTTTCTTTTTTAATTCATCGATGGAAAAATGTCTCTGCCTTTGTTTTTCGTTTCGCCTTTTCTTTGTTTTTGCTTGAAAAGCCACTTCACTAGTTTCATCATCTATAGCCTTTGAAATTTGATCTTCTTTGAGTTGTAATCGTGACAGCGAATTATCTAAAGTTCTAGCTTCCTTTATATTAAACCAGACTGTCTTGAAATTCTTGAATTTCGGCGTGATGCTACTGATTATTCGAACCATTTTTATATTGTCAGATAATTTTTCGCCATGATCTTCTGCTTCTGCAGCCGTTCTGGATACTTTAGACACATATGATGCCACCGATTCATCATCTTTCATTCTCAGAACAAAATACTCTTCATACAGCGTCATGATTCTAACCTCGCTTCGTGTTTCATAAATCAAACACAATTTATCCATTATTTCCTTGGATGTCTTACATGATAGAATATGATTCGCTAAATCTGCCTCTATAGACGGAACTAGAAGCGATGTTGCAAACCCATCGCTCTTTTCCCACTTTTGTTTATCTGCATCAGTGGTCGTAGTTGTTACAACGAAAACACCATTCACAATTTCTAGCAAACCTTTTGCTTTAAAAGTTGTTTATATCTGAAATTTCCAAAGCTTGAAATTGCTACCATTTAACTTATGTGCAACTGCCAATGTTACGGCATTTTTATCTGATAAATCATTCATATTGATTTTTCAATCCTTAATCGATATAATTACGATACGACAATTCGGCTTAATAATCGATAATAATTTCAAAAAATTATTCAATTCAATTACGGTACCTCGACACGGTTTAATCAATTGAAATAATTTTTCACTATATTGTCCGCAAACAGAATGTACGATACGACGATTCGACTATTTTCTGTTCAAAATAAAATGTTCACGGTAATGTTCACAAAAATTTTTCTGATTATGTTGTATGTAAAAATTTGGTTCAAATGCATAGATGGAACAGCAGCCGCAAATCAGGATTTGGATTTCATCAAATCGGCCATCGCTTTTAAAAAATTGACCAAGGAGTTTCAGAAGAAACGTTGCGCAAAATTTGTTATTATCTTCACTATTAAACGGAGGCAAATATTGGCTTGGCTTTTTTCGACCCAGAGATTTCGATTGATGAAAAACGAAAAATGGTTCAAAACCTCTCGTGCTGGGTGCACGAGACATCCCCATCGCACCCCAAACTCGCAAAAAAGATTTTGACGCAGTCAAACATATGCAGCTTTTTGCTAATAAGAACATTAGTGATTTTGTCACAGAAAAAACTCAGAGTTTTTTTAATCGATTTAGAATTTATTTATTATTTATTTATTTACTAAAGTATTCATATACACATAAGGCTGAGCCTTTTTACAACTTACTTGCATGCAAGCAAGTTTTCTTATGTACATTATAAACATTAAGTACTAATAGAACAATTTAACAAACAAGACAGGTTGAAGAAAAAAAAAAAAGAAACAAATTCAGTTACAATTAATTATAGTTTCATTAATATGCAAAATTTCAGTTTTAATAAAAACTAACAAAGAAACAACAAAAAACAAAAAAAAAAAAAAAAAAAGCTGATGTTAGCATATCAAATATGGATATCAATAATATTAAGTATGGTAGCTTTGGTTATATTGGCTAAATCTTCATTAAATTCATAACAATTATATCGAACATAAAGGTACAAGACAATATTACTTGGTAGGAAGTACATGATATATCATTGCAGAGAAAGTAACAATAAAAAAAAAAACAAAATAAATACAACTTCGTTTGTATAATTGTTAATATGTATATAATTAATAACCATAGAATTCAAAAAACGATCAGCAATCCAATTTTAAAAAACCAAAAAAAAAAAAAACTTTAAACTTTTGTTGACATAGCTTCAAAAGACAACTTTTTAAAGGACGTATAAATATTTACAGCTTTTATATTATGATCGAGCGAGTTCCAAACTTTGATAGCATGCACGAAAAACGATGACTGGCGAGCCTTTGAGTTGCAGTTAAATGGTAGATTTAGATTAAAAGTTCTAACGGATCTAGATAGATTCAGTTTTTCGTACAGATACTGCGGCGTTTTTGAATGTATCAGTTTGTGCAAAAATAATAACGAGATATAATCCAAATAATTACGTAAAGAACAGTTTAAAATCAATTTTGAATAATTCGAGATTGAAACCCCAATCTTTTTATTATATATGTACCTAGCGCATGAATTGAAGGCAACGTTTAACTTTTTCCAACAAGCCTCTGAACAGCCAGAATAAATAGGCGCACAGTAAATCAGGTGTGGAACGATTAAAGATCTAACCAATTTCAACTTTATATCACAGGGAGTGAAATTGGCGGATAACCATAGCTTGCTCAAAATCATGTAAATTTTAGAACAAATATTTGTAATATGATCATCCCAAGTAAGAGAATTATTTACGATCAGTCCAAGGTTTCTGACTTTATTATTTATTTGAATCAACTGACCATCAATAAGGAATTGGGTCATATTTAAACTAGCGACAAGGGTTTTGTTGCTCGCGATAACGATAGCTTGCGATTTGGTTGGATTCAACTTAATCTTATTCTGCTTAGCCCAGGTCGATATGGATTTTAAGGTGTTATTTAGTCTTGCTACACAAATATCATTGTTTTCGACTTGTTCGGAATCATATAATTGTAGATCGTCGGCAAATAGATGGAAACATACACTACTGATTGATAAATAGATGTCATTGATAAACATGCTAAATAAAATAGGTCCAAGAATGGAACCTTGTGGAACACCAGAAGCTATCTTTGCCGGATCAGAAAACTTTTCACCGACTCGAACAAATTGGTATCGATCAGATAAGTAAGATTGGAGAATTTTTAATGCACTGTAAGAAAAATTATATTGGCTACGCAGTTTATTTAGAAGTGTTACATGGTCCACCGAATCAAAGGCTTTCGAAAAGTCCAATAAGATAAGATAGGAAATCTTGTTATAAGAGATAGATGTGCTTAAGTCATCTATTATTTTTAGCAGAGCTGAAGATGTATTGTGACCTTCACGAAATCCAGACTGAAACCGATGAATCATTCTATTTTTATTAAGGTGGGCCAATATTTGCTTTTTCAGTACTTTTTCCATCACTTTAGAAAGACAAGGTAAAATGCTTATCGGCCTAAAATCCTGTAGTTTATCTGGGTTTGATATTTTTGGTACTGGTATAACAAATGCAGTTTTCCAAGTGTTTGGGAAGATGGACTTAGTTATAGCAGAATTTATAATATGCGTAACATATTTAGCTATAATGGGTAGCAATAACACAGTAAAACGTATAGGGATATCGTCTACACCGCAGGCATCCGACTTTATTTCTGTAATATATTTACACACTTCAAGGTCAGATACATTATCAAAATAGAAATGATTGGCTGATGGTATTAAAATGGGATTGTGACAGTTAAATGTTTCAGTAGGCGAGGTTGTAGCAGAAGCGAAGTATTTGTTAAACTCGGAGGGCGAAATATCTGTATCAATATTTTGGTTTGCATTAGTTAGACCATGTTTTTTAAAATTTGACCACAACACTTTAGGAGGTAAATCGGTACTAAAGATTTTCTTAAAATTATTAAATTTAGCGATTTTTATAATTTGGCTTACTTTATTTCTGTATTTACTAAAGGAGTCCCAATTATGTGCATTTTTATTTCGTTTCCAACAACTATAAAGGTAGTTGCGTTTATTAATATGGCTAATAATGTTCGAGTCAAACCATGAATCATCATTAACTTTTTTCACTTTAAATTGTTTGATAGGGGCAAATTGGTTTAATAGGAAGACTACTAAGTTATTGAAATAAGATAGTTTATCATTTACATCACTAATGTTAAATATTTCATACCAATTTAACGTTTGGGCAAACTCAATCAATTCATTACGATTAATACATTTCAAGTTACGCCGTAATATAAAATTACCGTGAATCTCAGAATTGATTTCGTAACCATAAGAGCCAAAAATCATATCGTGGGTGGTATATAGTCCAGGCATCGAAATTTGCGTAAAGAACCCTATTTTAGAAACATTTTTTAACAACAACAGATCGATACAGGTAGAACTTTTATCTACGAAATTAGTAGGTTCAGTAGATGCATATATAATTCCATATGAGTTGATGAAATCCTTGAACTTGCTAACAGTACGGTCAGAAGCTAAAAGGTTGATATTGAAATCGCCAAGTATAAGGACATCATCATATCTGCTTGATAAGGAATTGAACACTCTTTTAAGTTTGCTGATAAACTTGATATTAGGTGGTACATATACTACTCCAATGAGTAATTTTTCACGAATATTGTTTGAAATTTCAATAAAAATCATATCGAATTCAGAAGTGGGAGAGTTCTTTTTAACAATTTTATACTTAATGTTTTGATTAATATATATAGCAACCCCTCCTCCACGACGACCAGCCCGATCCTTGCGTATCAACTGAAAATCAGGAAAAGAGACCAATTGGTTATTATGTTTCTCCTTCAACCAAGTTTCAGATATTGCAATCAAATGAAGAGGGACATCACTCAGTGTTTTCCTCAACTCATCAAAGTTTGAAACTATACTACCTGGGTTCAAATGAGCAAAGTTAAATCCATTGCTTTTAGATTTAAAAGATGACTTTAATACAATATTGTTAAAGTCCATAGCTGTATTACGTTGGTTGAGATTTATATCCAGTTAGAATAAGTTGTCTTTCCAATCTAGAAAATTTAAAAAAAAAGAAGCTAATTAATTATTAACGAACAAACAAACCTCAGTTTTTTTAATTTCTTTGTTTTGTTCAGAGAGAATGATATATCAAATAAAACCGTAAAATTACTAAACAAAACAACAAAAATAGAACGAGATAAACAGAGATTTTAGATCACAATATAATTTAAAATGTCTTATTATTGATTAAACTCTTGATATTTTCTAATTTATTAATGTTTACAATTCAACAAAACTATTCAATAACTATTTCACGACTGGTGGATGGTTAGTAGAAGGAAGATTCTCTACTGCCATTTTTAGTTCATCTTCATGGTAAAATGTTTCAAATGAATCTTTGTGTGATAGTTTAACAAGTACTTTTCCATTGATAATTTTCGTTTGATTAATTTGTTTTGATTTCTTTAATAATAATGCCAACTTATGGACCTTATAATACTCATTATTTAGATTAGGTTGGATATAGATACGTGAGCTGCCCTGAAATCCTTCGACACAGTCCAGAGTGAGGTTTTTTGCTATTTTTAAGTATCGGTGGAAAAAATTGTTTTTGTAGAAAGTTGTAGCAAATTGAACAATAACGGCAGGATGTATGTTTGGATTAGCAGAATTAGCCTTAATACGATATAGTTTAATATCAGGTAAAGGTAATTGTTGGTTTCCATTATTTGTCACAACATCATATCCCAAATTGCTGGACAAAGATTTAAAAATTGTATAGAGATTTTCATTTTCCTTCTGTGGCAGTCCAGATATAATCAGTTCGGTCTCTTTTCGTATAGCATCTAAATCAGAATTCATTGTTCTTTCCAATCTAATTAGATCTGACTTAACGTTAGAAATTTTCAGGTTACAATCTGTTGAGATTTCTTTAATTTGATTTTTTAGTTCGTTTGTGGTTGAAATTAATTTATCTGATAAGTCGATAAAATATTTATCCAGCTTTGTATCGATGTCAGCTAACGAAATGGGGTGTTTGTAATTATCTTGACCTTTAGAAGCAGAATTACTATTTTGACGAGTTGATCTCGTTTCGGATGACATATTGAATTTGTTTATATATTTTTAATGGCATTCATAAACAAGACAAATTATTTTATTATAATATCCAGTAAATACCGTATGAAATTTTTAGATTTGTCTAATAAAGACCAGTTAAAACATACGTAATATCAATTAAATGTTTATGCACAACACATATATAGGAATTTGCAATGTAGGTAAAGTTCAGATTTGCATTAAACAAAAACTTATTTTTGCCAAATTTTCCATAAAAGTTAATGTAGAGCATAAGTTTCTTTTTAGATAACACTATAGCGTATATTAAACACAGTTAACTAGTTTTTATTGAATACTGATTACCACACTAAATGAAGTTGAGCTTAGACACTTTTCAAGGTTAAAATTAGTAATAAATCACTACTTCAGATCAGAATAATTAGCTTTAAAGAAATACACAATAACTATTCACCAAATGTCTATAAATTACAGTTTTTATCTTATTCACTTGAACATTAATTATATGGAACTTTTAACAGTACAAGAAATTCGAAAAAATTAAAATATAAATTAATTCACCAGACGCGAAATTAATGCTTTATTCTTCAATCGCCATCTTGATATGAATTTGTATTGATTTTTTGCTACATGACCCATCAGAATGAGGATTTCGTCAAAGCTACGTTGTTTTGCCAACGGTGTTTTGCATGTTATTAATGATGCCGATGAACTCGCTGTTAAGTTGATGACACGGAATACAACAACATTCTAACTAAAGACGAGGAAGGAACACAATACACCATTCAGGTGGTCGAAAACTACAGATGCAAATACCCATCATACAATAAATCTAATTTAATTTATTGATTTCTTTTGGAAAAATGTTGCTTTTGAATGAAAAATTATTATAAATTTAACCATAAAAATTAATATTTTTCTTTGAAAAAAGATTATTATTAATTAGTTAATTTTCGTATATGTAAGAACAAAAATTAAATAAATCGCTTTTCTAATATCGATTTCTACATACTTAGGCTCGTTAGAATCGTTAATTAATTAGCTTTTAATAAAAAAATCAAAATTATGAGATATGTTATGTTTTAAGATAATTATATCTGATTAAAATAAAAAATCCTATTATTCTGCTAATTTTCTTATCTTCGACGCCACTGCGCGGTGGGTAATTATTTTCCGATTTCAATAAAACTTGATATATTTCATATTCGAGTCAAATGGAACATAATTAGCCGGTGGGAGCGAAGAAAAAGATGGTTTGAAAATTGTTCATACATATCTGATCATGCCTAATCAGTATGTTTGTATTGAACTTCTTATTCACCAAAGGTTTGGTGAACACATCTGCTAATTGGTCACCTGTGTTAACGTATTCAATCCTTATTCACCAGCTTCGTATAAATCACGTATAAAGTGATACTTCACATCGATGTGCTTCGTTCGCTGATGTAGCTCTGGATTTTTAATCAGTTTTATCGCGCTCTGATTATCGATGAACAATTTAACTGGTTCGGATTTATCATATCCTAGATCAAACATTAACTGCTGAATCCATATAGCCTCCTTGACTCCCTCACATGCTGCCATATACTCAGCTTCTGTGCTTGATAATGCAACGGTCTTTTGTCGCTCACTTTTCCAGGTCACTATTCCATTTCCAATTAGAAAAGCATATCCAGTAGTTGAACGTCTGCTATCAACATCTCTGGCGTAGTCTGAGTCAGTATAGCCAATTAACTCCACAGAACCACCATCCAGCTCAATACCTAGTTCCTTATGACCAACTAGATATCTTAGAATTCTTTTCAAAGCCTTAACATGCTGTTTCTTCGGGTTGTCTAAATACTTTGAAACTTCTCCAATCGCATACGCTATATCTGGTCTCGTCACCATAGCTGCAAATATTAATGAACCGACTACCTGTCGATAGGGAAAACTAACATCATTTTCATCTGATGCTTTCATTAATATTAAATTGCTATCTGCTGGCGTTGACAGAGAATTTGCTTTAGTCATGTTGAATTTAGCTATAATCTTTTCAATATACAATTTTTAATGAATGTATATCTTTCGATCCTGTCGATTCCTAGCTATTACGATTCCTACATAATGGTTAGCATCACCTATCGTTATTTCAAAATTATTTGACAGATGATCCATTATTAGTTTCATAATGTTTTTGCTTGTTGACGATATAAGACCATCATCAACATATAATAATAAAATTGTTTTATTATTATTCTCGTTTCCGTAAAACACACACGGATCTGCTCGTGATTGAATCAGTTTGAAATCTTTCAAGAAATTTGTAAATTTCAAATTCCATACTCTCGAAGCCTGCTTTAAAGCCTGCTGTTTTTACTCTCGAAGCCTGCTTTCTTAAACGATAAACCTGCTTTTTTCCATATAGATTTCTTCACTTAGTTCACTATTCAGAAACGCAGTTTCAACGTCGAACTGTGTAATTTCCATGTTCCCAATTGCTGCAATCGATAATGCAATTCGTATTGAATCATAGCGAACAACTGGAGAAAAAGTCTCACTATAATCAACACCTGCCTGTTGAGAATAACCTTTTGCTACTAATCGTGCTTTGTAGATTGGGGCTTTTAAATTAGATTTGATCTTAAATACCCACTTGCATCCTACAATGTTACAATTTCTCGGTTTCATTACCAGTTCCCACGTTTCGTTTTTCTTTAATGAATTAAGTTCCTCATTTGTTGCTTCTATCCATCTGTCACTATCTTCCACAGTAATTGCTTCTTCAAAAGTGACAGGTTCCGATATGATTGCTGAATATACATTATCAGTGAAACGAATTGGTGGATTAATTGTTTCTCGCAAATTATACACATTATTATTACGAATACGCTGATTTTCAGCTTCATCGGGCTCTTGGACTGATTCATTCAAATTTTTCTCAACTTAATGAAAAGATTCATCATCATTGTCAATGATCTTTGGATCAATTCCCCGATTGTCAGCATCCTTCTTTTCATCATTGATTTCAATTTTGTCTCCATTTGATTCATCGTCTGAATTCAAATCAAAATTTGCTTTAATGATTTTCTCATTAAATTTAACATCACAAGATATAACTATCTTTCGTTGCTCTGGACCATATAAACGAAAATTTTTAGTTGTCGATTCATAACCAGTGAGATAGACCTTTTAAGCTTTGGCGTCCCACTTCTTCCTTCCGGTTCGCTTTGGTATATGCATGAATCCTTCTGTTCCAAAAATTTTAATATTTCCAATTTCAGGTTTTCTTCCAAACCAAGCTTCAAATGGTGTAATGGACCCTATTTTAGCACTAGTCGATCTATTCTGAACAAACACTGCCGTTCTGACAGCTTCTGGCCACAGACATTTTTCTAAACCGCTTCCTAGCAACATTCCCGACTAGAATTTGTAGTTCGGCAGACCTAAAAATATTTTCGGGCCGAATGAGGAATACCAAAATTTGGAAAACCTAACAATTACGGAGTAACCTCATCATTTGGACGACTAATAATATGCCCAACTTCGGAAGGGCTGTTAACTGCGGCACTATCCCGTCATTATGCAGGTCAAGAAAATACTCAAATGCAGTTTACGTTCGGAACCGTCATAAGGCTTCCATAAGGATAAATAGTAGGATCCTCAAGCTAGGTAAGAACTTGAAATCACGAATGTCAACCGTATAATGTAATTGACAAATTAGCCGAAGTAAGGCAGGAATCATTTTTGTGTTATTTTAAAAAAAATAATAAAAATGTTCTAAACTTAAACATCAACATAATATTCATAAATAAATTGCTATAAATAATTATTTAGATAGACGAATAGTTAATGTTGCTGCCTTGTACACAGAGGTCTGGGGATCAAATCTGGGTTAAGTCCAAAATAAATATTAATAATAAATAGCATTTTATCTTTACATGGCCCTTCTTAACCGCTGTTATCATTACCGTGTATAAAATCCACCTGTATTGATAAAAAAACCATTAATAATTGCAAAAAAATAAATATTTTTTCATTTTTTTGGGTGAGACAAGATGGTAGCATAATTGAAGCTTAACAGCCCAAAATTTTTGCGGTGTACATGCTGGGATGCAAATTTTACTAAATAGTTCAATTTTTACATATCACTCTGACTGTTTTACGTAGCAAATAGTTAATGTGTTACTAGCGAAATTACATAACGCTACGTTAGGGCTATATTTATTTTTAAACATTTACTTGTGGTCTACGTAAAATTTGCTTTTGCACAAGCTTAAATAAAAATTGAACTTTTTGCAATGCTTTTAAGTAGATTTAACTTTGTCAATTTGTTTACTTTACTTATGCCTACGCTGGCTCAATTCGTACGTCATTTTCAGTTAAATTTACATATATTGCGTTTAATAAGCTATCTCTTTTTTCAGAGTGTATAGTTTGCTGTATTCAGAAAATGTTCTTTGGCAGCACAAGTTTAGATGCAGTCCGCATTAGCTAGTCCAAATGGAATACGAATGTGGACATGCGTTACTTTCAGCATGAGGACGTCATATGGAATGCTCATTAGGGCCGAACGCCCAGTTTGGTTGGCCAAACCTCATCCTTATTCGAACTGAAATAAGAATTCTAGTCGGGTTGATCTTGCTGACTCAATAATGGTACGATTATCTCTTTCAATTAATCCATTTTGCTCTGGAGTATAAGCAGCAATCCTTTCTGAGATAATACCTCTTTCTGTGAACAACATCAAAACTTCTCTGTTGACAAACTCTGTACCATTATCATATTAGCAGATCCTTTAATCTCGAGTAAACTTCAGATTTGTTTGTGATGGTGTAAACAAACCTAAAATTAGAGGCTTCATCTTCGATCAATAAGAAATATTTAGCACTTCCAATTTCAGTCTCGTTCATTGGTCCACAGAGATCCATATGCAAATACTCTCCTTTTACACTGTCTCGTTTTTCAGCTGTTCGATGAGAACTTCGATGTAATTTTCCTTTTTGACATTCTTCGCAAAAAAAATCATTCGATCTCGTGTTTTTTATTCCATTTGCCAAATTGTTGTTGTTTAAGTTTTTTATCGCTTGAACATTTATGTGACCTAAACGTCTATACCATTGCTCAAGTGATGATCCATTACTTGTTGCAGCAAAAGCACTTTCGTCACATCTTGGTTTAAAGTTCATAAAAATCTGATTTGTCGATTTATCTTTATCACCTGTAGCAACTACATCGCCATTTGAATCGTACAAAATACAACCATCTTTTGTCATTATCATCTCAAAATTTTTCTCGGTTACTACATTTACTGCAAACAAATTATGCCCAAAATTTGGAACATACTGAACATTCTCGATTTTTCGTGGCAGCCATTTATTATTAACTTTGGCATAAATAAGAACTGTTCCGTAACCATGTATTCTTTCATTTTGTTTATTTGCTATGTTAACAAAACTTTCATACGAATATTCTTTGTAATCAATAAACCATTCCTTTTTGAAGCTCATATGCAATGAAGCTCCTGAATCAGCAATCCATACGTTGTCCATTTTTGTCGATGAATTTCCAACTACAGAACAAAAACCAACGACTGATTCATCACCTTTTTGTTTATTATTATTCGTATTGTTAGATCTTGAAAAAATTTGATTCTTATTTTTCGGACATTCTTTCTTCCAGTGCCCTACTTGCTGACATTTATTGCATTTTGTTTTCTTTTTTAATTCATCGATGGAAAAATGTCTCTGCCTTTGTTTTTCGTTTCGCCTTTTCTTTGTTTTTGCTTGAAAAGCCACTTCACTAGTTTCATCATCTATAGCCTTTGAAATTTGATCTTCTTTGAGTTGTAATCGTGACAGCGAATTATCTAAAGTTCTAGCTTCCTTTATATTAAACCAGACTGTCTTGAAATTCTTGAATTTCGGCGTGATGCTACTGATTATTCGAACCATTTTTATATTGTCAGATAATTTTTCGCCATGATCTTCTGCTTCTGCAGCCGTTCTGGATACTTTAGACACATATGATGCCACCGATTCATCATCTTTCATTCTCAGAACAAAATACTCTTCATACAGCGTCATGATTCTAACCTCGCTTCGTGTTTCATAAATCAAACACAATTTATCCATTATTTCCTTGGATGTCTTACATGATAGAATATGATTCGCTAAATCTGCCTCTATAGACGGAACTAGAAGCGATGTTGCAAACCCATCGCTCTTTTCCCACTTTTGTTTATCTGCATCAGTGGTCGTAGTTGTTACAACGAAAACACCATTCACAATTTCTAGCAAACCTTTTGCTTTAAAAGTTGTTTATATCTGAAATTTCCAAAGCTTGAAATTGCTACCATTTAACTTATGTGCAACTGCCAATGTTACGGCATTTTTATCTGATAAATCATTCATATTGATTTTTCAATCCTTAATCGATATAATTACGATACGACAATTCGGCTTAATAATCGATAATAATTTCAAAAAATTATTCAATTCAATTACGGTACCTCGACACGGTTTAATCAATTGAAATAATTTTTCACTATATTGTCCGCAAACAGAATGTACGATACGACGATTCGACTATTTTCTGTTCAAAATAAAATGTTCACGGTAATGTTCACAAAAATTATTCAATTTAATTAAGATATGACAATACGGCTAAATAATTGAAATAATTTTTCACTATATGTTCGCTAACAGAATGTACGATACGGCGATTCGACTATTTTCTGTTCAAAAATTGTTCACTTTAATGTTCACAGAAAAATTATTCAATTTAATTACGATATGACAATACGGCTAAATAATTGACAAAGTTTTTTACTAACAGAATGTACGATACGAAGATTCGACTTTATTCTGTTCAAAAAATTGTTCACTTTAAATCACTTCAATATTTTAAGTTCACATAATATTGATTGTCGATGTTTATCAAAAAAATATTTTCATAAAAATCTCTTCAATTTTAATTCACGATGAATATTGATTGTCGATTTTAATTTTGTTCTCGATCAGATTTCGAATTCACTTGTTGGCATGATGTCGCTACACATACCAACGTAATGTATACCACACACAGCGTGCCACCCGCAGATTGTTCCAGTTGCTTCGATCGATTTTGATCACGTGACACTTTTTCGATTTCGTGACACCAATTCGATTTGATCAAACACCAATACACTCACGCGCGGTACAGCATGTCGTTACATGAATCAAAATGCTAGCTTGAATTTTGTATATAATGTCCGCGTACAAAAATTCAATTGACTCTTTGCATTTAATTTTTAAATTAATTTGTTATTATTAAAAATAAACAATGCTCAATATAATGACTTCTATACACTTTGTTCTTTACAGTACGGCGACTGGCTATTGCACAAATTCAATTTCACTTCACTAAAACAATTTATTTCGAAAATAAACTATCACTATGGCCCTGGGCCCATAATCTTTTGAGATTTGGAAGGTAATATAAACTGATAAATAAACTGAATTTATTATTTAGAACAAAGCAAAATTTTATTCAACTAAACTTAACAATGCGTGTTAACGTTTTGAAGATCAAACAAGAAGTAAAGTAATGCCTAGTTTACACGAGGCGAGTAAACGTGCGAGTTGAACAGGCGAGTTACTGTAGTACAGTCACTGGCATCGTGTGAACACACAAGGCGAGCTACTGGTAGGCGTGTTACTACAACATATTTTGTTTTTACTTGCCACTTGCCTTCCCCCTCCACATTGAAAAAAGTAGATCGTATTGTATTCGGATTATTTCGATTTTTTTATGTTTATTTTCATTTTTGTATTAATTTTGTGAGAAAAACAAACAAAATCAAAACGTTTTCGAAAGTAAAATAGGATGTTAAACAAATCGTTGGAATATATATAATTTAATTTAGAATATAGGTATTTTTATTTTGTTACGTTTTTAAAAATTTTGTATACATATTTTGTTAAATTTATTAATAATATATATAAAGTATTTAATGATGGTAATATCACAGTGCCAGTTGCGAAATCCACCACTCGTGGATGAACCTAATTTAAATGCCAATGTTGCAAACCGTCTTCAGCATACTCGAATAAATAAAATAAAATAAATTAAGTAATAAATAAATAAATAAATAAAATAAATTAAATGTTTTTGAAATAAAATGTATATTATAGTTTTTAAATTTGATAAAATAAATTCGATAAACTACGTTGATATTTTTGCCGTGAGTCGGCGCTGCATTTCATTCATTCATTTCAACACATATATCCCAGGATCCTGAGATTGATCCTTGAGATTTAAAATATAAGACAGAATAAATTGAATGCCAGTTTTTTATCTAAAATTAATATATTATTATTGTTGGAGTTCAGTTTAAACACACTTTTTGGATATCTTTATATATATATATTGTAAAACGATCGATTTCGAAAATTAAGCTTTTCTACTCAAGGAAAGCTAAAACCTTTTAGTTTTGAGCAGTTCTAGAGAATGAAAGATAAATTTCGAGGCCGAGTGTGTTTTAACTTAACTCCAACAATTTAAATACATAAATGATATCGATATTATATTGATTTCTAAAAAATACAAAATAACTGATTCAAATAGACATGTTGTTTACAAAACAATAAAAATTATATAGTTTTAATTTGTACATCAATTTAAAAGTATACAAACTAACTTCAATTGCTTAAGAATAATGTTAAACGTTTAAAGAAAAATGGAATTAAAAAATGATTTAAGAAACATAACGAATCGATGGAACTATCACTAGGTGACGTTCTAATTTTAGTTATTAATAAACCGGCTGCGGGAAAAGCCCGCTTGTTTTTAACTGATGCCAGTAGTATAGTAAACATTGCTTTATATCTAATTGTTGGTAGTTTCTGGTCGTTTGTTTGCCTTTTACTGTATATATTTTAATTTCCTTTATGATATTTTTGACGTTATATAAACATTCTTTTATATTTTCAACACTTGGGGAATCACAAACAGCGACATCCATTTTTTCCTGTAACGTCAATTATTAGTATATTACATATATAGTTGTAAATAGCATTTTACATGCGAGGGAAAATTTTGCGCACGAGACGCGTAGCGTCAAGTGCAGTATCTTCTTGAGCATGGAAAATGCTCGTGAAGATACTGTAATACTTTTTTCTACTCTTTCTTTTTCTTTTTATACTGTAATGCTTTTTCTACGACTTTGTTTTAATGCCCAAACGCATATAATTACTTGAAAAAATTAACTACTAATTACAAATTAAATGCAAATAGTTTACAAATTGTGGTAGGCTTTGCATTATTCTGTGTCAAAATGAATTGAAATATTTAATTTTTAAAAATCAGATTTTTCTTTAAATAAAAATTTTTCGTTTTATTAAAAGCGTGCGATAATATATATATGAAAATCCATTACCGCTTGCTTTTTTTTACTTACCGCACACTATTTGAAATAATCAATTTACATGTCATGGGTAGTGTGATGTAATTTATAATTTACTGTGATAGGAGTAGAAACATTTTTTTTCAATCTATTCGGAATTTATCTTCTCTTAACGTCAATGTTTGAGATGCAGATTGAAATGGTTTATCCGGTATGAATAAATCATATATCGTCTGCTTCACCAGGCGGTTCTACCATACGCATCTTCATCATTTTCAATGTATAATTGCAAACAGTTTTTACTTTTAAATATACATATTGCTGTTTTGGATGGCAACAATAGTGTTGCATTTCATTCGCTGTTTAAACTTAAGGATTATTTGTAATCATTTTAATATACATACAAATGGGTATTCCGACGCTCATTTTTTGCACGGTTTGTAGTAATTTGGAGGCAAACTGCTCGCTGAGATCTTCCAAAATAAAACTCAACACTCTTTCTGTGACGCAAGTAATGTGGCGTTAGTTATACTAATTTTTCAATTGCAACTTTTATTGGCTGGAATGAAACTATTATTGTTTTAATACAATATAATTCTTCTTCGTTAAAACTTATCGATTGTTTTAAATATAGCATAGCTTTCTGTATGAATGTTATGTTTTTAACATAACAAATCTTTCAATCATTTTTAAATGGCTATTCCATCTTGTTTTTTCCATCAAGTGATAGTTGAAGTTCGTATGGTTATGCTTCATTTGAAAGTGTTTATGCAATATATCGTTTTTAGGAGGTGATCCACAAAATAGATGGATTATTTTACGATTTTTTCTATAGTTTCAGCAATATTAAGATTATAATGATATTGATTATTGAGCTCAGGCTCAGTATTTTCCAAGTCTTTGTTCTGACAAATCTCCTTTGTTGTTGTGAACTGGTAGTCTTCAAATTCAAGTCTGTCTTCATTATCTGTTACTTATAAAATAATTTCTCTATCCAAATTTGCTCGCGTGTCTCGTCATCTGACACAGATAAATCATTACAAGATCTTTTTTTATAAAGCACATCACATACCGTTAAATTCAGTCCGTGTGCCTAGTATAGTTTATGCTCACTACCGCTTAACCTTCCACTTTTCTTCATGACTGTTACTCCATCTGTGGTACTGGCAACTGTCTTTTCAAACACAAATCAAATTGTAAAAAATTTATTTTTTATCATACTAACGGTTTTTTCTGCTGGTTGTGAACCAAATATCCGGACCATACCCAAATTCCAATACTTGTTAGAGGTATGCACATTGATATTTAAATACCGACGATTTTTTAAATATGTATATATTCATCCATGGAAATAGAGAACTTTGCTCCATTTGAAATTTGATATTTGGTAATGGCATTTATAAAAAATCTATCGACGGTTGCTGCCTTATAAACAGTTTCTTCTATATTTTCTGTTTTGGTAAAACAAGTTCATTTGTGCTGTGTTTTTTCATTTTCGTTACCAAAACTTTCAAGTGTATTCATAATGTTTTGATTTACCAATTAATCCACATTGTGAACGTTTTGTAAATGACTAAGTCATTTCGTGTTTTTAATGACATAGGCAATGGCGGATTAAAAATGTCAAAAAAACTGTAATAGAACTCATTGCATTGTTCACAAATATGCATTAGAAACAAAAAGGATTTCAGTGACATTTAAGTTTGTTCTATACGAAGCAATGAAGATTATTAATTTTATTGAAAATAAACCATTGCAATAACGTAATTTTAAAGCCCTGTGCGAAGATATGGGTAGTCTTCACACCACTTTAGTTTTTCATACGGAAGATAGATGGTTATCGCGTAGTAAAATTCTTGTGCGAATATTTGAATTGCAAAAAGAACTGTAGAGTGTAGGCGTATTTTATTGGTCATACATTTGAATTACCAGACATTAAATAATATGATTTGGCTATCTAAACGTGCATACCTTGCTAATACACGTATTTAGAAAATTGAACGAATTATGTTTGGTTCTGCAAGTCAACATATTGCAAACAAAAGATAAATTGGTTGCCTTTTCAAGGAAAATACAATATTGGATTTCAGATGTGGAGCAAAGCAACATCGATTGTTTCCAAACACCTAGTAATTTTCTCAAAGAATCTGAAGTGGATTTAAATATGTAAACCCGTCATGGTATAATTTAAATATGTAAACCCGTGATGGTATAAAAACACATCTGTCAAGTTTACAGCAATCACTCAGTGATTACTTTCCGAAACTAGATAATCAAAATAATTGCTGGGTACAATATTCTTTCAAAATGAAAGAAAAACCAAAAGGAGTTCATTTCATGGCTTATGAAAAATTGATTGCATTGAGTTCGGATACACAATTTGAAGCCAAATTTAGAACAGTTTCATTAACAATTTTCTGGTCAGAAGTATTTAATGAATCTCCAAATTTATCAAAACAGGCTATTAGAATTCTATTGCCGTTTGCGACGCGACCACTTATTTGTGTGAAGCTGGGTTTTCAAAATATGTTTCGACAAAAACCAAATATCGTTAAAACTTTATGCTGCCCCAGATATGCGAGTTCAGCTATCAAATATAACGCCAAATTTTAAAAAAATCATGGAATCAAAGAAGCAGGGGTGTATTCTGCACATTAAAGTTTTTTAATTTATTTTAGTAAATATTTTGTATTTTGATTAATTATTTCTATGATGAATTTAAGTTTATCTGATTTATAAAATCTGAAATACCAAAATAAACTTGATTCGCTTAATATCAGATATTAAGTTTTGAGCAATCTATCGTCCACCACATACTAATAAAAATAATTTTCTTGACCAACTTGAAGAAATTATTTCTCGTAATAGTAATATGTTCATTATGGGTGATATGAATTTGGATCTACTCGATAATAATATATACATTGATAAATATTTTGACGTACTAAACTCAAATGGGTTTATGCTATTGAATAAAATATCAAATAAGTACGCAACCAGAATCCAAACAACCAACAGCAGGACGAGTAAAAGTATAATTGATCATGTAGCTACTGACATAACTAACAATTCATACTACTTATCGATCCATGACACCTTTCTTTCGGATCACCGTTTATTAATATTTCATGCCAAATCTGAAGTTGTTGTTCCATGTACATTTTTAAAGAAGAAAACCTACTTAAATTATAAAAATGTGGATTCTTCAAGCTTCGCAGAAGAAGTCAGTAGAACTTCTAGTTTTGAAGAGCTTATAAAAGTATGTCAAACTTCTATATCAGAAAATACTGAGTCAACCGAAAGTGAAATTAACCTTAATGTAACCCGACCTTGGATGACAGAAAAACTCAGAAAACTGAGAAAAATTAGAGATAAATTTTACAAATTAAAAGTAAAATTTCCAGAGAATAATTATTACGATTCAAAATTTAAATTTTATAAAATCTTTTGCTTAACTACTGAAAATAATTTAAAAAATAAACTGCTAATGGATTTACTTCATAAGAATGACTTCAAATCTTTGTGGAAATTGATGGACAGTTTTAGTTTTAATAAAATAAACAAGCCTCCAATTGTAGCGATTAATTTTGAAAACCAAATGATTAGTGATAAGAAGGATATAGCTGACAAATTTAACAACCACTTTATTAATGTGATTACCCGAAATCCAAAAGTGAATGGTATGGTAATAGAAGAGCCGTCGGTACAAAATTCATATCTTTTGAATTCATCATTTACTTTTCTACCTGTAGAACCACCGGAAATTCATAAAATTATTAAGGATTTAAATATGAGATCAGCTGTGGGAGTGGACGGAATTTTAGCTAGATTTTGTAAAAAATATGAAAAAGTACTGAATCAAGCAATTACTCGACATATAAATGAGTGTGTACAGGCGGGTAGTTTTCCTAAAAGTTTAAAACAAGCAAGAGTTACTCCTTTATTTAAAAGTGGTGCGACAAATTGCTAATCAACAACTATAGACCGATTTTGGTTCTATCAACAATTTCCAAAATATTTGAAAAAGTAGTTTATAATCGACTTGAAGATCATCTCATCAAAAACCAAATAATCAATCGACATCAATTCGGATTTTGTCCAAAATCAAGTACATTAGCGGCTACTGCAGAATTTATTACAGACATACGAATTAATAATGATCGAGGATTTATTACTGCTTGTATTTTCGTTGATATCAGAAAAGCCTTCGACAGTGTTGATCATGATTTGCTAATACAAGAGCTTAAAATTATTGGAATTGATAATCTAAACTTAAAGCTGTTTGAAAGTTATTTGAGCTATAGAAAACAAATTGTTAAAATTGACCATGTAGAGAGTTCTGAAAAGTTTATTACCTGTGGTGTACCACAAGGAAGTATACTGGGACCATTATTGTTCAATATATTTATTAATCGTGTTTTTACATTAAATCTAATCGGTAAACTATTTTTGTATGCGGACGATATGGTTTTATCTTACAAATCATCATCTATTGAAAACCTTCAACATGAAATGCAAAACGATCTAAGTTTGCTAAATCAATGGTTGAATTCAAAGTTATTAAATATAAATGAATCAAAAACAAAATATATAGTGTTTGAAATCAAAAATCGAAGTCTGGATTTATCTGAAATGATTCTAACAGTTAATAATCAAACATTAATACGGGTCACATCATACAATTATTTGGGTCTGATGATTGATCATAAATTGAACTTCAATTCTCATATGGCATACATCAAAGACAAAATCAGAAAATCTAACTTTATTTTGTATCAACTACGCAACATTCTACCCATTAAAGTGAAATATTTAATATTTCATGCCTACATTCAAAGTGTAGCTACATATTTGCTACCGACCTGGGGAACGAAAGCAGCGACTCGAGTTACGGAACTAAGTAGACTTGTTAACAAAAGTTTGAAAACCATAAAGGGACTACCGATGCTAACAGCTACTAGAAGTCTTTACGATGTTAAGATTTTACCGTTACAACTAATGATTCAGTTTGAATTAATTATGCTAATATTCAAGATTAAAAATGCTTTAATTAAAAATAATTTTATTTTATCTACAGTGAGTTCAATTCATCAACACAACACACGACAACAAAATCTATATCACTTAGAATATTTTCGTACTGATGCAGGTCAGCGTAGTGTACTATACAAAGGTATTGACTTATTTAATAAGCTTTCAAATGAATTAAAGGAAGAACGTTGTATTTCAATCTTCAAAAAAAATTAAAACATCAATTAATAGATACATATGCAGGATGACATCTTTGCTTGATCATTTTATAATTTCTTTTTATTTGTTAAATCATTTAATTATTATAAAAAAAGAGAAAAATTTATTATTGTGTTAATTATTAATATTGTTATTTTTAGTAAATTAGTTTTTTTTTTTTGTTTGCGTGTGCATACTTTTTTGCCGTTGCAAACATAATTATTTATTAACTTCAATTTAAATATTGTAAATTATATCAATTTGTTAATAAAATAAAATACATAAAGTAAAAAAAAAAAAAAAGTCGTTGTTTAAAATATATTCAGGGTTCCGCGATCATTGGCAACAAATTTGGGGTTCCGTGACCAAAATAGTTTGGGAACCACTGGTCTAGCACCACTGAGGCACACATATAAAGAGTTTTGGAAGACAAATCTGACAGCCAATACCTTTTTTGACACAAAAGATCAACAACCGGTCGAAACCCACCGACCTACATTGTACAAATGAAATGCTTAGTCCGAATCAACAGTCCCGGGGGCGTACAATCCACAAAGGTTTAAAAAGCGTTCATCAACACCTCAACATGCATGTTGTTGTGGGACCTAGGTCTTAAAAGGTATATATGTATGTTGTTGTAATTCCTACACAGCACTTTTTATTAAAAAAAGTTTTGTTGGACCCCTAAAACATTTTCTGTGTGCGCCCCTACTCTTAAAAAAGAATTTTTTTTTCTACATCTGACAGTTGTGACTACATACACAATCGCATTTAAGAGGTTTTCGTCTTAGCTAAGAGAAATGTCTTTGCTGTGACTATTTTTACATCTGTGAGGGTATGTCAGAGTCAGCCTGTTAGTATGCTTAATTTGACAGCAACATAAAAGTAAGTTCAAAATTAAATTCAATTAAAAAGATTTATTTAATTTAAGGTGACCATCCGTCTCCTCTTTTTAGAGGACTTGTCCTCTTTTCGACCTCCGCTCTTTTTGTCCTACCTCTTTTACTGCAACATCACTTCAGCTTTAGATCTAATGATTGTTCTACAAAACTTTATACACTCCTTTTTCAAGATTTTCAACAGCGTTTAAACTCTCATGTGCTAGAACAAAAACGCAAGCAATAGTGCGCAATGTTTTATTTCCATTGGCCATACAAAACTTCAGAACATCTATTGGAAAAGACAGTATAAAGCACGTAGGAGTTCTTACGGATGCTAGCAGCCACGTGACGACAAAAAATTTTCCAATATTGATTCAATATTTTACAGTTACTTCTGAATTGAGTTTTAAACTGATTCATCTACACTCTGTACCTAGTAAAAGAGCTGAAACAATTAAAAACATAACCGTTGATACTTTAAACAATTTCAACTTGATTGGAAAATATGTTGCTTTCGGGGGTGATAACTGGCATATGAATGTGGTGATAATGAATTGTGGTAATAATAGTGAATAAATTAAAAAATTTAAGTTAGGCTACGTACAGAGTGAAAGCTGTGAGCGGTGCTGTGCGCAAAGCGGTGCTGAAAGCGTAGACAGCTTCAAAACTGCACGCGTATAATCAAATGAGAGTGTTCACAGTAAAGCGAAGCTGTTTGCGGTGCGTAAGCATATTCGCAAGCGGTGCACTTTGAAACTGTTCTGTGCAGTTTTTGAAGCTGAACAGCAGCGTTTTGATTGTTTTTGTATGATATAATAGATTATTTTTTGCTGCACATTTGTTGCGAGTTTTTTAATTTTACATATTTTCAATTGATTCATTTGCAAAAGGTTTTATTTGGTGATAAGACCTAAGAAGTAGTTTTCTAAATAATGGCTTCTACCAGTGAAAATTTAGTTGCTGCTATTTTTGTTAGAAATGTGTTATGGAATCAAAAATATAAAAACAACCACAACCATTAATTTTTCACAAGCTGTTATTGGCGTTTTAATAAAATTGATCCAAATTTTTAATAATTTTGGTCCAATTAAAATTAAAATATAATCAAATGTTTCTATGGACATTCTAGTGTATTCAAACAATTTAGTTTTATCCTCCCGAAGCTGAATTTATAACTGATGAAATCCACCTTTGATTTTTCGATCTAAATTGATCTTATGTATACCAATTTTCGTTTTTAAATTTTTTACTGTAAATAAAGACTTTCAGTTAAGAATAGTTCATCTTCTGATGATGAATTCATTTTGAAAAATGACCAATAAAATCAATTTTTGTGTAAGCATATAGCTTCGCGTAATACTGTGCGCAGTCGCAGTCGCAGTCGATTGACTTTGCTCTAGCGCGAAACTGCACCGCTTTGCACACAGCACCGCTCACAGATTTCACTATGTACGTAGCTTTAATAAAAAGTGTGTCCTCTTTTTATTGGAATTATTTTCTTTTTATGCTTGGATTTCCCCTTTTTGCTATCAGCAGTTCTGGTCACCCTATTTAATTTATGTTTCCAAAACAATTGTTTTCATTTTAAATTATGGCAAGATGACTCGAGCTTAGGCGCAAGTGAATTAGTTTTTATTATTTTATCGTAAATTAAGAAAATTTTTTTAAGAAGTTTTGATCGTTTATCTTATAAGCACATGGGAAATAAATCAAAAATAAATAAAAAATAAAAAATTTTTGTCAAAACCAGTGCAATTTTGTATGGATCTGGGGCTTGTATCTGGGGCTCCAGAGAGTGATTCTCTATCAAATAAAAAAAATTCTTGGCCTAAGTTAAAGTCATATCCCCAAAATATTTGACACCGTCAAATCAAAATAGATTTTTCTATGATAAAAAAAAATTCAAATAATACTTATAGGTTTACACCAGTATCTAATAGGTACGTACTATACTTATTAGGTCGACTATTACTAAGTTTACACCAGGATCTAATAGGTACATACTATACTTATTAGGTCGACTATGGTCGATGTAAACAGTTATTAAAAAAGTACGTACCAAATATTTGGTAGGATGATTTGCTACGTATCAAATTAGGTACGTAGCAAATAGATATTATTTTTACGGTGTGAACACTAAAATTAGGTATGACATTTAAAATAAAAATAAATCAACTTATTTTATAAATATGTGGCGTTTCCACCTTTTTATTTCTTTAAATTTTCACCTTTTTGTTTCTTTAACTTTTTCAAAATTAAGTTGGCAATAGTTTTGATTGATTGGAAAAGTACACTGTTTTATATTTTAAATTTAAGTAGTCTGAGCAAAATTCTTTTGTTCAGAATTAATTGTTTAAAAATATTCATAAAAATAAGTGGAGATTTACTTTTGATCAAATAGTTAAAGAGATAATTCAGTTTTGATTTCTTAAAATCTTTTAACGTAACGTAATTTTTGTGAAAACCAAAATTGAAAATTATTTGTTTCATAAAAACAAAAACGGTTGTGGAATTTATTTTAGAAATAGTAGAAAAATTGAATATAGAAGTATGACTGGCTCTATATAAAAAATTTGTATAAAACATAAATTATTATTACATAATTTTTGCTACTCTTATTATCACACCTGAGTATGATTATCAAATTATTAATTTTGGAAGGTGTTTATAATAAAATAATTAAAATAAAATAAACTTGTTTGAGAATTTCGAGTTAAGTTTATTTTATGAAGAAGAGGCTATAGCAATCTACTAAGGGAGTAATTGGAATTTGAATCTCATCATTTTAAAGAGGTTATCAGGACACAAGTAAATATATAGCGAGAATTTAATAACAAGCTATAAATATATATTTATGTTTGATGTGATTTTTTGCTGAAATTAAAAGTAAAATAAATTTTAGCATTAATATAATAAATGTTTTCAGTTTTTTATAAAAAATATATATGGAAATTAATTTTTCCTAACCAAAAAATTAACTACGGACGCGCTAAAAATTAATATGTCATACCTAATTAATAAGAGTTTACATCACCGTATCAAATTTGAAAGTATGAGCTAGCCATTGCAAATTTGATACGTAGCAAATTAGATACTGGTGTAAACTTAGTATTAGGTCGATGTAAACAGTTATCAAAAAAGTACGTACCATATATTTGCTAGGATGATTTGCTACGTATCAAATTAGGTACGTAGCAAATAGGTATTATTTTTACGGTGTGAACACTAAAATTTGGTATGACATTTAAAATCAAAATAAATCAACTTATTTTATATATATATATATATATATATATATATATATATATATATATATATATATATATATATATATATATATATATATATATAGTTTTGTTAGATTTCTTGGGCGTTATTTAATATTTGATTAAAAGATTTTCTTTGGTATATAGCCCTTTTATATTTATTTTTTAAAAATAATTTGACGTTTCGTTGGAGTTTCCCAACATTTTCAAAAATTATTAAATTTACAAATAACACAAAAAGATAGAAATTATATAAATTATATTATATAATTTCTATCTTTTTGTGTTATTTGTAAATTTAATAATTTTTGAAAATGTTGGGAAACTCCAACGAAACGTCAAATTATTTTTAAAAAATAAATATAAAAGGGCTATATACCAAAGAAAATCTTTTAATCATATATATATATATATATATATATATATATATATATATATATATATATATATATATATATATATATATATATATATATATATATATATATATATATATATATATATATATATATATATATATATATATATATATATACATATATATATATATATATATATATATATATATATATATATATATATATATATATATATATATATATGTATATATATATATATATATATATATATATATATATATATATATATATATATATATATATATATATATATATATATATATATATATATATATATATATATATATATATATATATATATATATATATATATATATATTTATGTTTCATGTGATTTTTTTGCTGAAATTAAAAGTAAAAAATTTTAGCAAGAATGTAATAACTTTTTACAGTTTTTTATAAAAAATATATATGGAACTTCTTTTTTTCTAACCAAAAAACTAACAATGAAAAAGACGCGCTAAACATTAATATGTCATACCTAATTAATAAGAGTTTACATCACCGTACCAAATTTAAAAAGTGTGATGGTGAAAATGGCTAACAAATTTGATACGTAACAAATTAGATACTGGTGTAAACTTAGTATAAGTCACCTTTTTAGGTTACTTATGGACGATTTACATGTTCCAACATTTTGTTCCAGTAAAAAATGAAGTAATAAGTATATTATGATTTTCGTATGCGAGACAAACAAAAACAACAATATATATATATATGCAAAATTTTACTGGAGTTTATTTTCTAGTTTTTGGGCAATTGTTGCCATAAAACTGAGAATATTGGCATAAAATATACTTTCCCAAGTATATTTTATGGCAGCAAAAATTATTTTATTGCGATATAAATGATTTTATTAGGAAAAATTAAGTTTTTGCTTGCCAACTTAGTTTTTTGTAAATAAAAATATTTAGTTATAATATTTTATCAACATTTTGCTAATTTTTGTAATATTTTTGGTTTTTGTATTGGATGTCAAAATTTTATAGCATCGTCATTGTTGATTGTATTGAATAGCATCGCCATTGTAAAATTTTATTGTTGTAATTTCGGTTCTATGATAAAATATCACACGAAAAAATCACACACGAAAGAATATCACGTCGAAAATATCACTGCGAAAAAATCACACTATACGAAAATATCACATCACGAAAATATCACATTTCGAAAATATCACATCCCAAAATCACACGCGAAAAAATATCACTTCCTAAAATCACACGCTAAAAAATATCACATCAAAAATCACAAGCGAAAAAATATCACATCCTAAAATCACACCCAAAAAAATATCATGTAAAAAATGTTATTGTAAAATAAATTTTTTTGAAATACTCTAACTAAGCTACCAATCTTTAATTTGATACCGTATTTGACTTAGTGAAAAACCTTTTCAACAACTTCACGTTATAGCCCTATCAACTCAACATTAAGTAAAAACTCTTGAGTATGTTCACCACAGGAATACATCTTTTGGTATTAGTCATTGGCGATGCAATAAATATCGCAGTCTTCGTTTAAAGTCAATTCTACATACCAATGAAAATCAGATTGTACGAGAGTCGCTTGATCACAACCATAGCGCCAAATACTATGAGGGCCAAGCTCATAAGCTAGTTAATGAAATGAAGCTAGCAAAAGCCAATCTTGGAGCTTCAACTCATCTCACAATTGCAATTGGAATGGCTCAAGCATAGGAAGGTGTGCAGATGGCTCTACCCAAAAAAAAATTCACAAATTTGACGCTTACAGTACGCCAAAAGTAAAACAAATGAGAATTCTCTAACCAATCCGAGAGATATTCATATTTTAATATTTGAAAAATATAATATGGTATTATAAGATTGAGGAATTGATAATAATTCTTTTTGCTCATACGACTTTGACAGATTTGTAACTAATTTAAAGTAGTTCCAGAAATATTTTAATTTTTTTTAATAATATGCGTTGCATTGCCATGTGTACTAGCATTATTACCAAATAAGACATGATACTAATTGTAAAATGTTGATGGCAGTTTAAAAATTAATACCCAATGCAAATCTAGAATAATTATTACAGATTTAGAGATTGCAGCAATGTGTACCATCGATATGAAATTTTTTGGATTCTCAGGTTTTGAAGATGTCGCTACAATATGATTATTATATGCAGCAGTGTGTTCAGGCAAAGCAATCCAGTGAAATAAAGAACAGAATATTGACCGAATATGATGAATATTGATTAAATAATTTGGGATCCAAAATCAATAAAATAAGATTAATTTGTAAAAATGATTAATAACGTGAAGTCGTTGAAAACGTTTTTACTAAGTCCAATACGGTATCACATGGAAGATTGCTATCTCAGAATTCTTTAAAAAAAATTATATTTTATATACAGACAATATGTTTTTTTACAATAAAATATTTTGATTTTTTCGCGTGATATTTTATCAGGACACCGTAATTTCAAATTTTGTAATGAAGCGCTTTCTCATTGGCGAACCAATGAGAAGAACATAGCAGGAAGCGTACCTAGCGAGATTGATTTTCAAGCCCCAAGCTAGCTTCAGCCCATGGGAACGATAAAGTAACCCTGCCACTTCAGCACAAATACAGACATGTACGCTATTCACGAAAATTTGCAGAAATGGAAAGAAATACAAGTGGAAAAACGAAGACTCTGGCGACCCCTGTTGCGAAAGACCCACGATCAACACGTCCAACCCCCACGTTCACTCACATACGCCCACACACACACACACATTCACACCCCTTTATCATTATGACCGAAGTAATAAAATAAATTTACTCACCCCATGATTAAACCCCGTCCTCCTATTCTGCTTCCATCAGCCCTCCATCAGCACGTTGTTCAGGTTTGAAATCTCGCAAAAATACTTTGTATGTCGCGAACGTTATAGAGAAACGATGAATCAATTGGTGATCAGCAGCGTGGCATAAACTTGTATTTAAAATCGGGAGTCAGTTTGTCCTTCAAAAGCGTTGACTCAATTTATAAACAATGACGTTGAACCAATTTGTAATCAAATGCGTTGATAAAATTAGTAATCCAAATAGTTGAATAAATTTGTAGTCAAAAGCGTTGACTCAATTTATAAACAATAACGTTGAAACAATTTGTAATCAATTGCGTTGATAAAATTAGTAATCCAAAAAGTTGAATAAATTTGTAGTCAAAAGCGTTGACTAAATTTATAAACAATGACGTTGAAACAATTTGTAATCAATTGCGTTGATAAAATTAGTAATCCAAATAGTTGAATAAATTTGTAGTCAAAAGCGTTGACTAAATTTATAAACAATGACGTTGAAACAATTTGTAATCAATTGCGTTGATAAAATTAGTAATCCAAATAGTTGAATAAATTTGCAGTCAAAAGCGTTGACTAAATTTATAAACAATAACGTTGAACCAATTTGTAATCAATTGCGTTGATAAAATTAGTAATCCAAATAGTTGAATAAATTTGCAGTCAAAAGCGTTGACTAAATTTATAAACAATAACGTTGAACCAATTTGTAATCAATTGCGTTGTTAGAATTAGTAAAAATAGTTGAATAAATTTGTAGTCAAAAGCGTTGACTAAATTTATAAACAATAACGTTGAAGCAATTTGTAATCAAATGCGTTGATAAAATTAGTAATCCAAATAGTTTAATAAATTTGTAGTCAAAAGCGTTGACTAAATTTATAAGCAATAACGTTGAAACAATTTGTAATCAATTGCGTTGATAAAATTAGTAAAAATAGTTGAATAAATTTGTAGTCAAAAGCGTTGACTAAATTTATAAACAATAACGTTGAACCAATTGGTAATCAAATGCGTTGATAAAATTAGTAATCCAAATAGTTGAATAAATTTGTAGTCAAAAGCGTTGACTAAATTTATAAGCAATAACGTTGAACCAATTTGTAATCAAATGCGTTGATAAAATTAGTAAAAATAGTTGAATAAATTTGCAGTCAAAAGCGTTGACCAAATTTGGATTCAAATTCATGGAACCCAATTGCACTCAAAATCGGTGAATAATTGTATAATCCCAATCGTTGAATAAACTATTTTTAGTTAAGATATATTTGAACTATTCTTTAAATTACAGTTTAATCATTTAATAACAAGAACGACAAAAGTTATATAAACACGGTAATAATTATTTACAACTCATCACGCCAGTCTCGTACATTCTTATATTTTATATTTACAGATAATGATTTTTTTGTTTTTTTTTGTATTTATATTTAATAAATTAGAAATATTCACTAGCCTAAAGTTCAATAATTTAATAACAAGGACGACACAATTTAACTAAACACGGTAATAAATATTTTAAATGGATCATGTCCAGTCCCGTACATTTATAGTTACAAATAATGATTTTTTTTTATTTAGTATTTAAATTTGATAAATTAGAAATATTCACTAGCCTAAAGTTCAATAATTTAAGAACAATGACGACACATTTTAACTAACACGGTAATAATTATTTTAAATTGATCATGCCAGTCCCGTACATTTGTATAATTTATAGTTACAGATAATGATTTTTTTTGATATTTATATTTAATATATTAGAAATATTCGCTAGACTAAAGTTCAATAATTTAAGAACAATGACGACACAATTTAACTAAACACGGTAATAAATATTTTAAATTGATCATGCCAGTCCCGTACATTCGTATAATTTATAGTTACAAATAATGATTTTTTTTGATATTTATATTTAATATATTAGAAATATTCGCTAGACTAAAGTTCAATAATTTAAGAACAATGACGACACAATTTAACTAACACGGTAATAATTATTTTAAATTGATCATGCCAGTCCCGTACATTTGTATAATTTATAGTTACCGATAATGATTTTTTTTGATATTTATATTTAATATGTTTGAAATATTCACTCGATTAAAGATCAATAATTTAATAACAATGATGACACAATTTATCGGAACACGGAATAGGTATTTAGAACAGAAAGCTAATTCGTTAAGCGAATTATGCAGGTCCCTAATAAATTCTCACAGTTTTATAAAATTTTTGGTACCTTTACTAATCCTTTTTCGCGCTTATCCAAAATGTCAGCCATGCCCAAAAGTTTGACGTGGTATTTTTATCCAAATTGGCACAATTTCGCGAAATGCAGGACCAGACGTCCATCAAAAGTAATATGTATCACAATCACTCACGATCGTCATCTTCATGGTGAATTTTATTCCATTGTTGAGAACTGCCGACGTAGTAAAAGAAAAACACTCCTCCAACAAAATCCAAACGTCCGAAAATCTCATGCACGACTGACAGCCGTCCAAACACCAAAAAACAAATGTAATAGAACTAAGCGAGAAAATAATTTACAGTGCTCATTATATAGTCAAACTTTCAGTCTCGCAACAACTCGAATATAGTGTTTAGATGGGAGATAATTAATTTACATCAGATTTTCAAATTATTGGGAACTTATTATAGTTCACAAAACCGTTTGCTATTTGATAATATTGTACGAAAATAAGGTTTGGACACAGAATAGTTCCGACACATCCATAACATTTATAATTGAATTCAAAATGAATTAAATGCAGATTCGATCAATGTTATGATGTTTGGACATTTATTAAACTACAATCTACTATATCAGCACAGTGAAGTTCAGTTCAATAACGGAAGGATTGTTTAAAGCAAAACACTCATATAAAGACAAATCAAATGTTTAACAAAGCAAAAATAGTAATTCTTTGTATGTTGACGATTGGAAACAAAATACACGTAGCTGTTATGAGGTTTTGAGAATTTCGTTGTTTCATTACAGTTTGTGTTTAAAAAAAAAATTCAAACTCAAGTAGTAAGGCGAGAACAATCGAATGGAAGTATAGCGCGCGTCAATTTTAGGGTGTTGTAAGATCAAACCTTAGTGGTTATACGGATGATAATTAACGAAAATTATTAATTAATTCAAATCAACCAACATCATGTTATATTAATGAATAAATAAATCAAGGTAATTAGTGCAATTTTCTTTCTCCCATACGCTTGTCCGGCCATTGAAGATCCAGTCAGACTTCAAGAAAAATAAGGAAACTATGGGTTAAGGGAACTATACGAAACATGACCATTGATGATGAATGGATGGGAAACTATTACAAGCGGTACAGATTAATATAAGAAACAACAACCAAGGAAACTGCGACTGTAATACACTATGTTCAGACATTAGTCCAGACTATCCATTACAGAACAAGTGCTTTTTGGAAGAACACTCACGACCAAAAAGAAGTTGAAAAAGGCATAGGCTGGTCGCAACTAGACCTTGTACATCCATATTAGTATGGTGAAGCACCTCGATGTACCACAGATTAGCAATCCATTCGATCGGTATTACAAACTCAGTCTTAGCAGAAACAAAGTAACAAAGTATCTATGATTATACAAAAAAAAAAAAAAAACTTTTGGGAGGGGTATCGATAAAAACAGTATTCTACTCTATTGAAAACGATGGACAACTGAAATCTTCCAGACCCAATTTCGTTGTTCCGTTATGCAGGCTCGCAACCCACACCTGAACTACCACGAGTCTCATGCGTCTCCGACTACTCTAGCCGGGCCACACTGTTGTACGCTTCCGTCCAAGTGACTCTGAAGGCTGAAAAAAAACTGTTCACATAGTTTCAAAGTAACTAATTGAACCAAATTCAATACGTGCAATCTCGGAATTTTCGCGTGCAAATAGTCAAAAAAAAAATTTTTGAAACAAGACCCGAACACCAAAGTTGATACACACTCGCTGAACTGTTAATTTAAAACGAAACCAATAATCTTGACCTGCAATGGCTGGGAAACACCAGCGAAATTCCTTATCATACTGACAAAAAAAAATATAACTCATTACCGATGTTAGGCGCGAATGTCCTTGGAATGGTAAACACCTCTACGTTTAGAAGCCAGGTCCTCCAGTTCGTAAGCAGCGCTACCTACCAACCTTATTACTCTGGCCTCAATAAACTTCTGTGCAAGTTTAGCCGATAATTTCTTACCGGCGTCACTCAAAATAAAGTTCCTTCGGAACACCGTATCACCTGGTTTAAACAAAGTTAACCGGGCTCGTAAATTGTATCTTTCAGCACTTTTGACAAATGCTTCGGCAGTTAAATCAAGAATTCGAATTCGAATCTTATTAAGATAATCAGGTCGCAGAATCGTTTCACCTGGATCATGAAGACTATTCAGTCGTCTCAGCAGTTCATATGACGAACCATGAGTCACCATAGGTATTCCAAACATTGCGTAATATGGGGAACATTTAAGTGTTTGATGCAGGGAACAACGTAGTGCACAAGCGATCTCGCTCAAGTGCAGATCCCATTTAGAATGCTCCTCCTTTAAATAGGCTCTAATACCAGATAAAACACTTCTATTTACCCGTTCAGAAGCGTTAGCTTGAGGTGAATATAACGCTAGTAATGTATGTTTCACTCCGTGCTTCGCCAAGAAATCTTCAAATAGTTTAGACTTAAACTGCGTCCCATTATCGGACACAATAACTTCGGGACAACCAAATACGTGAAAGACATTGGTAGCCAATAGATGACAAATTGGTTCAGCAGTTAGTTTCCGTAAAGGAAACAAAAAGGGATATTTCGTAACATGATCTAATACCACAAGAATAGCGATATTCCCGGCCTTTGAACGAGGATAAGGGCCAAGAATATCGATATACAATCGATTGGTCAGCGATCTGTTCTGTTTTCATCTGCGTTCTGTTTTCATCTGAGAAACCATGGGAGCACGAAGTGAAACATTAGTTGCTTTAATTTCTTTGCAGGTCTTACAATTTCCTATGTACGATTTAACCTGGGTATACATACGAGGCCAGTAGTAAAATTTACGAATATTAAACAAGGTTTTTGCTAGACCTCCATGAGATGAGGTAGGAGGATTGTGGGCCCTTGCAATACACTCGTCAGTGTATTCCTCAGGTAACCACAATTTCCAAACCTCACCCTCTGAAGGAATGTCAAGATCCAGACAAGTCAATCGTTTATAAACCCGACCAGAAATTACTTTCAGATCAGGCAATGTACCGTCTGCTTCGGTAACCAGATTTACCAACTCCAAATATCGAGAAGTGTTGAAGAAAGGGGAATTAAGATCTAATTCAGGCACTGGACATAATTCAGAAATGACGTCAACAGAGTCACGTCTTGATAGAGTGTCTGGAACTATGTTTAAATTTCCTTTTCGGTACTCAATATCAAAGACATAACCCTGCAATTTCAAGCTCCAACGAGCCAATCGACCAGAAAGGTCTTTTTGTTGCATTAACCATTTTAATGAAGCATGGTCAGTTATGATCTTAAATGCCTGACCCTCGACATACGCTCTAAACGTCTTTACTCCCAGTACGGCGGCTAGACACTCTTTCTCACTAGTTGAGTAATTGCGTTGCGCAGAATTTAGTTTCTTGGACATGTACGCTATGGGATGTTCCATACCGTCCATGTCACACTGAAGTAATACACAGCCTATACCGTCATTACTAGCGTCGCACTGGAGAGTAAAAGGTTTAGTATAGTCGGGGTTTATGAGGACTGGTGCTGATATGAGAGCATTTTTGAGATTTGTAAATGCTATTTCAGCTTCTGGAATCCATACGAATTTATTAGAATTTTTCTTCAACAAATCTGATATTGGAGAGGACATAGCAGAGAAATCAGAGATAAAACGGCGATAATAACCCGCCATACCCAGGAATCGTCGAATCTGTTTGGACGTACGCGGTGTAGGAAATTCAGAAATAGCTAAAGTTTTATCAGGATCAATTTTCAGCGTACCACCTCCCACAACATATCCCAAATATTTTACCTCCGGCAAGAGAAACTTACTTTTTTCCACGTTTATCGTCAAGTTCGCACGTCTAAGACACTGGGAGATATCTTCTAACAGTTTCAGATGGGCCTCAAAGGTATCTGTAACTATTAGAAGATCATCCAAGTATACGAAGACGCACGACTTGAGATGTGGAGGAATTACTTGGTCCATCAATTTAGTCATCGTTTGCGGCGCATTGCACAGTCCGAAAGGCATTCTTACGAACTGATACAAAGGCCGCCCAGGGACCGTAAAAGCAGTTTTCTCTCGGGAGTGTTTTTCTAGAGGTATCTGCCAGAAAGCGTCTTTCAGATCCAAACTGGAAATGAAATTACTCTGTGGCAGACGACTCAAGATTCCATCTATCTGTGGAAGGGGGTAGGCTTCCTTTTTAGTCATTGTATTGACCTTCTACTATCCAAACAAAGACGATTCTTCCCAGGTTTGCGAATTAAAACCACAGGACTTGACCATGGACTGTTTGAAACCTCTATAATACCCAGAGATAACATTCTATCCAGTTCTTCTCCCATCAGTTTCTGAATGGCGGGCGATATTGGATAATGACGCTGCTTGATGGGAGCTGCAGTCCCCACATCAATAACATGTTCTATCAAATGTGTTTGACCTAGACCCATTTTTGAAAATGATGGTAGAAGCTGAATAGTGTTTTGGAGACGTGCTTGATTGTCCATAGACAATTCCAAAATTACTGACACCGTAGTTGAAAAGGTAGGTAATTCAAATCTCGGGTTAAACAAACCAAAAGCGTTAAAGAAATCTATACCTAGGTATAGATCTTGAGTTAAAGACGGGATAACGAAGACGTCCAGGGTTCTGACTTGGTTCATAAATGAAATCTTTGTTTTTACAAACCCCAAGATCTTCTGTCTTTGGCCATCGGCAGTACGAACTACTGCAGACGAATAAGTCAGAAGGTCTGGAGTATGTATGATTTCTTTAGCAAAATCACCACCAATTACAGTCAAGGACGCTCCACTATCCAACAGTCCAGTATGTCGTTTACCCAATATTGAAACCGTGGCATAAGATCTCACATCGTTGGCCAATTTCACAATAGAGGAAATGGTTTTGGATTTAAACATACGTCGTTGTTGCCAATAGATACGAGAACGGAGTGCAGAGCGCGAGGGAAGTTTCAAATATGATAATGAATCGATAAATATACTCGAACGTATTTTCAAGTACTCATTCAATCGCTGTTGGAACGCTTTGACTTTAGTAAACAATGATAGTGGTTCAGTATGATCGGGTGTTCGTTTCAATAACTTTAATTCAGCATCATGAGTGGGTACTAGTGTATCAGAAGCAGTATTCAACGGGTGTTCTATGAAAGTGGATGTTGAAGCTCGGTTGGTAGATGAAATATCCGAAGGATCAGGAGACAAATTAAATGTGGTCTCAGATGAATCTAAGACAGGTCGACAGGAGCGAGAAAAGGTGTTGGGATTCTGGCCCCCCCTTCGGTTTCCCCGACAATTTTCATAGTTTGGACATAAAACATCGTCCTTTCCACATCCCCAACAAAACAATCGCTGTGCTTCACGACAATCGTGCCACCGATGATGATAGCACACTTCATGCCTCACATGAAATGCCAAATTTGTATGCACCATCAAATCTTAATGTCGCTAGATCAAACTTGATAGAGTCATTAAATATTGATTTAAAAACCATCTTAGATTGGGGAGTTGCTAACAGTGTTGAATTCAACACAAGTAAAACTCAAGTTTGTCATTTTTCTAGATTATCAACACCTAATCCGTTTTTATTAAAGTTTGATTCAAATGATCTTGAAGAGAAAGAATCTGTTAGACTTCTAGGAGTTGAGATTGAAAATAATATGAAATGGAATTCTCATATTTTTAACCTAGCTAAGAACGCTGTTCAAAAATTAGGATTCTTGGGTCGTTGTCGTAAGGTTTTTAATAGCGAGCAGCTTCTTTTAATATATAAATCATTTATTCGTCCCTGCATGGAGTATTGTTCTCACATATGGGGTGGAGCCTACATAAGTAGCTTGAAATGTCTTGATTCTATACAGCGGAGAGCTGTTAAATTGATCGGTAACTCAACTCTTACTAACGATCTTGATTCCTTGCAACATAGAAGAGACGTCGCTGATTTGACGGTCTTTTACAAGTATATTATGGACGAACGGACGTCTGCGGAGATCAAATCGATTTTGCCTGAACCAGCAAACTTCGCACGTTACACCAGAGCATCAATAGCAGCCCATCCTTTTACGGTTCAAGTGACAAGGTGTAGAACTGTCGCTTTTCAACGCGATTTTTTTAACAGAGTTTCTCATCTCTGGAATGCCTTACCGGCGTGGGTCTTTCCTGATAATTTTAATCCTCAAAACTTTAAGATTAACGTTAATAAATTCCTCAAAGAAATTTCAATAATACTTTCGAGCCCCTAGTTCCCTAGTTAGCATGGTATCTTCGGATATTCAGAGACGTTGATCTACATTGGTTAACACTAAACATGCCTAACATTGAATAAAAAAAAAAAAAAAAAAACCGATGACCAGGTCGTTTACAGTTCCAACAAATCGTTGAACTGGTTATTCGTTTCATATTAGGGGCAGGCTGTATTGCCGCGAGTTCGTTGGATACAATTGGTAGCGATTCAGTTTCATTTCGCTAATTTGAATTTGTGAGAATTCACTAACCAAGTCTACTTCTGACACCGGTCTAGTTGGTCTACTGATATAATCTCGCGGTCTGATTATTGACTCGGCCTATAATTTTTCGCGATCACGGCAGAGCTGGCGCAGATGTTCCAGTCCATAGATGGTAACATATAGCAGCTCCCTTCTAATTTCCAATCGTAAGTTGTTGCGTATCAAGGATAATAACTCTGCGTCCGACATCGGTACTCGAAGTTTATCTGCCAGTCGATAAATTGATTGTAAGAATTCGTCAAACAATTCAGTGGGCCGCTGTTTCCTGGCCCTCATCCGCTCCTTTACCTCTTCGTCCGTCTGCCGGTCCTGAAATTCTATTCGCAGAGCATGACATAAGTCAGTCCAAATAAGCTGTCGGTTCTGGCGAAAATATCTCCAGAACCAATCAGCTGCTCGATCGGTGAACAACAGGTACAGACAACGGGTAACAATGGAAAAATCGCTATTTAAACACATCTCTGTCAGCCGCTCTATTCTGAAGATGAACGCTTCAACATCCAGACCATCGGGTCTGCCTGAGAACGTTACGTTCCAATTTCTAACTGTGGTAGAGTGCTGATCGAGATGTGTTCGTATTCTAGCTGGAGCAAGAGCAGGATGAGGTTCAGCAAACATTGGTGGTACTGGTACATTATTTTGCACAAACGCATTTACTGGCGTATAATTCGAATGAACCGATGGATGACGCGGGGTGGTGGGTGATACTGCAATTGGTGCTAGAGGTAACACCACTTCAGGTGCTGGAGCACGTGATTGCATCACTGAGTGATTAATTCTCGAAATTTCATGATCGATGTGTGCATTTACCGCTTCCTGAAAACCGTGATCTTCCGCTGCAGCGGCACCATATATGGGAGATCGCTGAGCTATATTCACTCGCACTTCATCGGCGAGTCTAGATCGTGGAAGGCGGTTTGCCAAGGGAGTAGAAGAGTGTTGATTTCCGATACTAGGACGACGCTGCCAACCTGCGGTAATAGAGCGAGTCACAGGTCTCGGTGGAGGTGGTACCGCCGTATCATTAGTTTTATCCATCCCTCGAGGTAACCTCTGTAAGTCGGCACGTTCGCACGCGGCTCGACAAATCGGGCAGGTACCATTCTGCAGCAACCAGTCGTTGAGGCAGATATCATGGAAGAGGTGGTTACACCGAGTGAGGAGTTTTACGTCGGCCGGTACTATTTCTTGTTGACATACTGCACAAGAGCTGGACCTGTCCAGAACATCAATCTTATCAACAGCAGACATTATGAAAACTCAAACCGCCACACAGGACCAGACCAATACAGACAAGTATAAGGAGAGCGAAAAGAAAATTGATATACTATCAAATGCGAGCGTTGAAACCAAATAAACGATTTAATTATTAACAACAAAAATATTTTATTACCACACTTACTTCAAATATATTAGAGCAGAATTTAAAAAAAATTATATGGAAATTTAGTGATTCAAACCTCAAACAGCTGCGCGATGTCTGACCAATTCGTCCATTAGATTAAATAAGATTTATTATTGGCTTGATATTATTTTACTACTATTTACAAATGTTTTCCAAGGTGCTGATATATGAACAGAACAAAAATAAACGGTGAGATTGGAGAGAAAATAAGTATGCTACAAATATGGCAGAAGATGGCAATTATGAAAATGTTCTGACCAATTCGACACAAGTATAAATTTTTTTTTACTTTAAAAAAAAATGTTAATCTGACAACAGCCGAGTGTGTAACACACAAAAAAAACTATCTTGGCAGATGCTTGTATTTGATTTGACCAAACAAGGTAGAAATTGTACTGTGAGAGAAAATAAGTATACTACAAATATGGCAGAAGATGGGAGTTATGAAACGTTTCCGGGACGCGAAGGTCACAAAATACATAAAGTGCGGATATATCCCTCCGGTGGGGGTAGTTAAACATGCAATTAACCAATAACACTGAAAATTTGAACTTTCTGAACAATAACAATTTAGGTCTAGCCCAAAATATAATTTATATCAAAAATTAACCTATCCTGCAAACTTAATATTAAATCTGATAAGCAGATATCAGTTAGCTAACTTAATATTAATTAAAACTAGATGTACCAGTGATGTCCTCGGTGTTGATGACTTGTAATTTACTTCCTTATTTGTTTTATTTTATTTTTCCTTTTTGTATTGTTGTGTTTTAATTAATTTCCCTTTTGTATTGATTTTTTTATTGTTTAGATTTAATGGTCGGACCTAAAATTTATGAGAAAAAAAATTATTAGTAACCAAAAATATCAGCAGTTTTGCTATTTTACTAATTGTTAGTCAATTATTTCTTTATTTATTTTATTTTTTTTTTTTTTTATTTTATAAACAACTATTTATTTATATAATGACGACGGACGGACGGACCAATCACGGGGGAGTCCACCACTCTGGGGTTGGAAGAGGTGATCGCCGGTCTTTCATTATTTATGTTGATTTTAATTGGTTTATAGTTTTTTTAAATTTATTTTGTTTTGGGACCAAAAAAAAAATTGAAACAAGCTACTCTACAGGATGGGGATAAGGTAAGGGAAAGGGAGCAAGAAGGGATGAATAAGGAAAGGAGGAGGTAAGGTGCGACAGGAATAAGGTGGGATATGTGTCGTCGGCCCGTCACCCGGATGACAAGTGCCGCCGGAATGGTCCGAGGATAAATCCTCTGCACCATTATTCAATCAACCGACACTCCTCATCCGCGATTGAGAACGACGAAACATACGGGGAGGTGCTATGATCTGAGTTAATCCAACTAACTCGCGACATGAAGGCTGGGCGAACATCTTCCCTCAGCAGTTGATATCAAACTGCTTTAGAAGATGTTCCCCAGTATCATTCGCGAGAACTGGACAACTCAGATCATAGGATGCTAACGCTCCTGGGAGGGGGCTCTAACGTTAAGGAGACGGTAGCTCGGATGAGAGTCCTGATGTCACAACGAACCCAGAGGATGCCCAGATGACCAGACTGGATGTAGTAGGCGTATACACCATTCTACAAAAAATCTAAGTCTGGCACCTGGTCACCCCTGGCATTCCCCGTGCCAGCAAGAAACCCATCCGCTACTAGGGTACGTGGGATTGTAACCCCCATTGAGAATAATTCCGAAGAACTATTCTCACCCTTGCGTTACAGAAAAAATACCAAAAAAAAGGAGAACATTGCTGGAGGCGTAGGGACGCAACTCCCCATCAAAGTAAAGTCTGAGGACTCTCAGACTTCCTTTGCTCCTGCGCGTGTGAAGCAGGGAATTGCTTCTACGCCGCCAGAGTCTTTACTATTGTTTTAGTGGAAAATGAAATTAAATTTGAAGAAAAAAATTTTCAAAAAAAAATTTTTCGAATTTTTTGAAATTATGGAGGGACTCCTCCAGAGTCCTACATCGCTGTAGAAACCCTTAGAGCAGCCCCACGTTGGGCGCCAATTTGTAATGAAGCGCTTTCTCATTGGCGAACCAATGAGAAGAACATAGCAGGAAGCGTACCTAGCGAGATTGATTTTCAAGCCCCAAGCTAGCTTCAGCCCATGGGAACGATAAAGTAACCCTGCCACTTCAGCACAAATACAGACATGTACGCTATTCACGAAAATTTGCAGAAATGGAAAGAAATACAAGTGGAAAAACGAAGACTCTGGCGACCCCTGTTGCGAAAGACCCACGATCAACACGTCCAACCCCCACGTTCACTCACATACGCCCACACACACACACACATTCACACCCCTTTATCATTATGACCGAAGTAATAAAATAAATTTACTCACCCCATGATTAAACCCCGTCCTCCTATTCTGCTTCCATCAGCCCTCCATCAGCACGTTGTTCAGGTTTGAAATCTCGCAAAAATACTTTGTATGTCGCGAACGTTATGGAGAAACGATGAATCAATTGGTGATCAGCAGCGTTGCATAAACTTGTATTTAAAATCGGGAGTCAGTTTGTCCTTCAAAAGCGTTGACTCAATTTATAAACAATGACGTTGAACCAATTTGTAATCAAATGCGTTGATAAAATTAGTAATCCAAATAGTTGAATAAATTTGTAGTCAAAAGCGTTGACTCAATTTATAAACAATAACGTTGAAGCAATTTGTAATCAATTGCGTTGATAAAATTAGTAATCCAAAAAGTTGAATAAATTTGTAGTCAAAAGCGTTGACTAAATTTATAAACAATGACGTTGAAACAATTTGTAATCAATTGCGTTGATAAAATTAGTAATCCAAATAGTTGAATAAATTTGTAGTCAAAAGCGTTGACTCAATTTATAAACAATGACGTTGAAACAATTTGTAATCAATTGCGTTGATAAAATTAGTAATCCAAATAGTTGAATAAATTTGCAGTCAAAAGCGTTGACTAAATTTATAAACAATAACGTTGAACCAATTTGTAATCAATTGCGTTGATAAAATTAGTAATCCAAATAGTTGAATAAATTTGCAGTCAAAAGCGTTGACTAAATTTATAAACAATAACGTTGAACCAATTTGTAATCAATTGCGTTGATAGAATTAGTAAAAATAGTTGAATAAATTTGTAGTCAAAAGCGTTGACTAAATTTATAAACAATAACGTTGAACCAATTTGTAATCAAATGCGTTGATAAAATTAGTAATCCAAATAGTTGAATAAATTTGTAGTCAAAAGCGTTGACTAAATTTATAAGCAATAACGTTGAAACAATTTGTAATCAATTGCGTTGATAAAATTAGTAAAAATAGTTGAATAAATTTGTAGTCAAAAACGTTGACTCAATTTATAAACAATAACGTTGAACCAATTGGTAATCAAATGCGTTGATAAAATTAGTAATCCAAATAGTTGAATAAATTTGTAGTCAAAAGCGTTGACTAAATTTATAAGCAATAACGTTGAACCAATTTGTAATCAAATGCGTTGATAAAATTAGTAAAAATAGTTGAATAAATTTGCAGTCAAAAGCGTTGACCAAATTTGGATTCAAATTCATGGAACCCAATTGCACTCAAAATCGGTGAATAATTGTATAATCCCAATCGTTGAATAAACTATTTTTAGTTAAGATATATTTGAACTATTCTTTAAATTACAGTTTAATCATTTAATAACAAGAACGACAAAAGTTATATAAACACGGTAATAATTATTTACAACTCATCACGCCAGTCTCGTACATTCTTATATTTTATATTTACAGATAATGATTTTTTTGTTTTTTTTTTGTATTTATATTTAATAAATTAGAAATATTCACTAGCCTAAAGTTCAATAATTTAATAACAAGGACGACACAATTTAACTAAACACGGTAATAAATATTTTAAATGGATCATGTCCAGTCCCGTACATTTATAGTTACAAATAATGTTTTTTTTTTTATTTAGTATTTAAATTTGATAAATTAGAAATATTCACTAGCCTAAAGTTCAATAATTTAAGAACAATGACGACACATTTTAACTAACACGGTAATAATTATTTTAAATTGATCATGCCAGTCCCGTACATTTGTATAATTTATAGTTACAGATAATGATTTTTTTTGATATTTATATTTAATATATTAGAAATATTCGCTAGACTAAAGTTCAATAATTTAAGAACAATGACGACACAATTTAACTAAACACGGTAATAAATATTTTAAATTGATCATGCCAGTCCCGTACATTCGTATAATTTATAGTTACAAATAATGATTTTTTTTGATATTTATATTTAATATATTAGAAATATTCGCTAGACTAAAGTTCAATAATTTAAGAACAATGACGACACAATTTAACTAACACGGTAATAATTATTTTAAATTGATCATGCCAGTCCCGTACATTTGTATAATTTATAGTTACCGATAATGATTTTTTTTGATATTTATATTTAATATGTTTGAAATATTCACTCGATTAAAGATCAATAATTTAATAACAATGATGACACAATTTATCGGAACACGGAATAGGTATTTAGAACAGAAAGCTAATTCGTTAAGCGAATTATGCAGGTCCCTAATAAATTCTCACAGTTTTATAAAATGTTTGGTACCTTTACTAATCCTTTTTCGCGCTTATCCAAAATGTCAGCCATGCCCAAAAGTTTGACGTGGTATTTTTATCCAAATTGGCACAATTTCGCGAAATGCAGGACCAGACGTCCATCAAAAGTAATATGTATCACAATCACTCACGATCGTCATCTTCATGGTGAATTTTATTCCATTGTTGAGAACTGCCGACGTAGTAAAAGAAAAACACTCCTCCAACAAAATCCAAACGTCCGAAAATCTCATGCACGACTGACAGCCGTCCAAACACCAAAAAACAAATGTAATAGAACTAAGCGAGAAAATAATTTACAGTGCTCATTATATAGTCAAACTTTCAGTCTCGCAACAACTCGAATATAGTGTTTAGATGGGAGATAATTAATTTACATCAGATTTTCAAATTATTGGGAACTTATTATAGTTCACAAAACCGTTTGCTATTTGATAATATTGTACGAAAATAAGGTTTGGACACAGAATAGTTCCGACACATCCATAACATTTATAATTGAATTCAAAATGAATTAAATGCAGATTCGATCAATGTTATGATGTTTGGACATTTATTAAACTACAATCTACTATATCAGCACAGTGAAGTTCAGTTCAATAACGGAAGGATTGTTTAAAGCAAAACACTCATATAAAGACAAATCAAATGTTTAACAAAGCAAAAATAGTAATTCTTTGTATGTTGACGATTGGAAACAAAATACACGTAGCTGTTATGAGGTTTTGAGAATTTCGTTGTTTCATTACAGTTTGTGTTTAAAAAAAAAATTCAAACTCAAGTAGTAAGGCGAGAACAATCGAATGGAAGTATAGCGCGCGTCAATTTTAGGGTGTTGTAAGATCAAACCTTAGTGGTTATACGGATGATAATTAACGAAAATTATTAATTAATTCAAATCAACCAACATCATGTTATATTAATGAATAAATAAATCAAGGTAATTAGTGCAATTTTCTTTCTCCCATACGCTTGTCCGGCCATTGAAGAACCAGTCAGACTTCAAGAAAAATAAGGAAACTATGGGTTAAGGGAACTATACGAAACATGACCATTGATGATGAATGGATGGGAAACTATTACAAGCGGTACAGATTAATATAAGAAACAACAACCAAGGAAACTGCGACTGTAATACACTATGTTCAGACATTAGTCCAGACTATCCATTACAATTTGAAAGCTGAGTTTAAAGATGAAATTGATCAAAATTTGATCGTCATCACTATATCATCACCAAATATAATATTTAAAACCTTTTATCCATATAAGAATCCATGTTTTTTTAGGTTTAAATTTAATAAACATAAAACAACGAAAGAATAATTAAGTTTTTCAATGTTTATCTGTCAAAAATTATAGCACAACGCCTTCTAGATTATAAATTTCTTTCTCTTTTTAACTACCAAAAATTTTATATCGCGTGTAGCTCTAACTTTCAGTAAAAAAAATGCTGGAAAAAAATGTTGGAATATGTAATGGTGCTATTACACACAAATTAAATTCAGCTGCCATAATCAATTTTGCAGTTACCATAATCTGAAAAGTTGATGAAAAATATTTTGTATGAGAAAAAGAGGGATAGCATGCGCAAGATAGATATAAAAACTGCAAGAAAAGTTAGCTGATACCCACTAGATTTTTTGTTACTATAGTAACAGGTCTTTAGTTTGTTATCATTCATAAGAGTGCATTAGAGGAAGCGAGATAGACATATATCTCTTATAGCGCCATCGCATAATATGAAAAAGATCAAAACTAATTTCAAGAATATATGGTTTGAACCAATGTTTTTTACGACTTTATAATATATGTCGGCCATTTCATTTAAATCATGTTAAAGTTTATGTTTGAATGAGCCAAATTTATTTTAAAAATTAATAAGGAAAATATACAATAGTTGTAAGTATTATTCTATAAAAGTAAGTATTCAAATCAATTAAATGTTGATATGTTTTAAATTAAGAAAATTATGTATGTAATTCTTTTAGTTTAATTTAATGCCATTTTAGTTTTGCAGATTATAGTATTTGATAAAATATTAAATTGTTTAATATTATTAATTGTGGTATTATTGTTTTAATTAGTTCTTTAAGAAATAATATATATTTATATTTATTAATTTATTTACAGTCAATAAAAACTTAAAATTATAAAAATGTATTTTATTTACCAAAATCAATATTTATATAACAAGGTTGCTTTGTGGTTTAGGTTAACCAAGACAAACTAAAGAAATGTCTGACCAGACAACCTCAAGACACGTCTTACCAGACAAACCCTAGACTTGTTACACAAGACGAGGTGGGACATTTTGTTCGAGCGGTCTTGGGTTTGTCTTGGTCTTGTTACTATAACGCGTTAATAGTAAGTTACTAGTAAATCTGGTATAACACTTTTACTGGGTAGCAACTGACTTTTTGAAAAATTATTTGGTTTACCAATTACTGCTAGAAAATTGTCAGATGATTTCATCTGCAAATTCAACCGGCTTAAAACCGATTATCACATTAACTGATTTTCATATTAAAATCATAATAATAATTATTTTATATTAGGTATAAAATGATTAAATACATATTTTCAAGATTTTAATGTGAAAGTTTTACGTTTTCTTTACGTAATTTCGATTCACATTTTTTTTTTCAAATCTTAGCGCATTTTCTTATTGTACAAGCTACAACCGTTTACCGCAATGGCGCTGCAAAAGGGGGATAAGAGAATAAATTTAAAAACTTTTATATGGGATTTCATACAAAACACAACTTGAATAATTGTAAAAATTATCTATGAAATTTCTCATTTTACCACAATTGAACAATTTTAATTCTCTTATGGAGTATTATTGAGTATATTTTAAGCGTAATATATAAAATATTATTCTTAAGTCGCTCAGAAAAGAAACATAAAAATTGCCAAAATTTCCCATACAAAGTTGTATGAAAAATTTAACCTATTTTCGTATTTGTTTTACGGTCAGAAGAAAAGAAAATATTTTATATATTAAGCTTAATATATAATCAATAATATTCATAAACAAATTTAAATTATTTAATTGTAGTAAAATGAGAAATTTCATAGATAACTTTTAAAATTATTCAAATTGTGTTTTGTATGGAATTCCATATAAAATTTTTGTGATTTTTGCTCTTATCCCCTTTTTGCAGCGCCATTGCGGTAAACACCGGAACAGAAAAATCACCCTATAGGGGCGCTGCAAAAAGGGGATAAGATAAAAAATCACAAAAATTTTATATGGGATTCCATACAAAACACAACTTGAATAATTTTAAAAGTTATCTATGAAATTTCTCATTTTACTACAATTGAACAATTTTAATTTGATTATTAAGTATTATTGACTATATATTAAAGGTCATACATAAAATATTAATTTTAAGTCCCTCAAAAAAGAAACATAAAAATTGCCAAATGTTCCAATACAAAGTTGTATGAAAAATTTAACCTATTTTCGTATTTGTTTCACGGACAGAAAAAATAAAATATTTTATATATTTTGCTTAATATATATCGATCCCTATAGGGCGATTTTTCTGTTCCGGTGTTCACCGCAATGGCGCTGCAAAAAGGGGATAAGAGAATAAATTCAAAAAAATTTATATGGGATTTCATACAAAACACAACTTGAATAATTTTAAAAATTATCTATAAAATTTCTCATTTTACTACAATTAAATAATTTAAATTTGTTAATGAACTATTATTGATTATATATTAAGCAAAATATATAAAATATTTTATTTTTTCTGTCCGTGAAACAAATACGAAAATAGGTTAAATTTTTCATACAACTTTGTATTGGAACATTTGGCAATTTTTATGTTTCTTTTTTGAGGGACTTAAAATTAATATTTTATGTATGACCTTTAATATATAGTCAATAATACTTAATAATCAAATTAAAATTGTTCAATTGTAGTAAAATGAGAAATTTCATAGATAACTTTTAAAATTATTCAAGTTGTGTTTTGTATGGAATCCCATATAAAATTTTTGTGATTTTTTATCTTATCCCCTTTTTGCAGCGCCATTGCGGTGAACACCGGAACAGAAAAATCACCCTATAATGTGGGGTCGCCATTTTGACGGTTCATTTGCTTTTACAGTATATACTTTATTTACAATTTATATACCACTAATTTAGATATAATCGATTATATAACATAATATTAATACTAAATAACTAATGATTTTTTAGAAATTGTTGTTTAAAAATTATTATTACTTCGTAAAGTTATTTGTATTTTCTTGCAGTTTTTGATCTTTTCGCCATCTACAGTCAAAAATAATAAATACTATCATCTGAACAGTTGATGATAGCAACTGAATTTATTTTGTGTGTAATAGCACCATAAGTCGGCCCATTATTCAAATAAGTAAGGCTGCTTTCCAAACGACGACTTATTGCACTTATTTGCCGCCATTTTAAAATCTTTAATTATGTCAGTTTAAATCTGATTTATAAGAACATTTGATCAAATTAGTGACAAATGTGTACAAATAAATTTAAATATGTACAATAAAAAGTATATTTGACATATTAGATTAGATTTTTATGGAAAATGAGATACAAAATAAAGTCACCTCGCCAGCATACTTATTCGAATAAGTTACGTTCCACAAATAAAGCCGTGCTACCATACAAAATAAACCAAACTTGAAATCAAACTTTTTTGTATTGTAGCAAAGCCCCCGATATAGAAGCCTTCTTCATTTTTTAGCACAGTAAATATCATGAACTTGTAGCGCCATTTTGAAATTAAAACTCAATATAAAAAAAATTCAAAAAGTCGCCATAACGCTCATTACGCCATCTGGAAAAATAAAACTCCATATAAAAAAAATTCAAAAATATTTAATCAAAAACACTAATCCCATTTTCTGCATATGGCAATGTTCATTGTTTATTGCAAATGGCGTGAATGGTTATGGCTATGATATATTGGGGGTTTTGATTGTAGCAATATCCACAAGAATAGAATTTTAGATAATTCGGTGTTGGAACTTGTTCGGCACATTCTTCCGTTCCAACGGAACATTCTTTTGTTCCAACAACGAATTATCTAAAATTCTATTCTTGTGGGTAGCAGTACAATACAAAAAAGAATGATTTTCAGTTTGGTTTATTTTGTATGGTAAATGCAAATAAATTGAATGTTTGACAATTTGACGTTTGTTTGAGGTGTAATATATGAAAAATATGTTTTACAATTTATGTAAGTTTTTTGTTGATTTTGTAGATATTAATTTTGTTATTAATAAATAAACATATATAATTTTTTTTATACCGAAAAACAACGAAATATGCACAAAAGTTTTAGGACTATAATTGAGAAGAATATATAATACACCCCTGCCTTTAAAAGACGAATCGTGAATTTAAGGGAAATAATTTTACAACAGATGTCTCTTTAAACAATACCAAAATTATTAGGTGTAAACTAGTTTACTCATTGCGTGGCTACAATTCTAGTCTACGTGGAAAATCCGAAAAGAAAGAAAGTGTTGATCAATAGAGAAACGAAATATATTAATATTTCAATATCTATGGCTGACCACACTATTTTTCATTCCACTTGCCACGACGAAAGTTAATATAAAATCGGGTTCGGTAATTAATTAATATCTAGTTAATAAACAAAAAAGTTTTATAAAACACAATTAAACTAAATCAATTTTTGGTGTCAGTTTTTTTATTTTCAAATTAAAAGTTTAATTTTGTTTTGTTTTGTGTGAATACTTTTGTGATAAAATACTAATATGGCCCCTAAACAGAGAATGCGCATTGCTAATGAGAAAGCAAGTAAATATGTAACAATGCGTGGAAATGTTCCTAAATCTTCGGTAAGTTTTTATTAAATATTTATTCCTAAACATAACTTACCGTATGCTATAATATCTGCAGTTTTTTGCACTCCATATTTTGGTTTTGCGTATAAATAAAATTCCCCCTTTAATAATTATTGCGAATGAACATTTGTTATGAGAAATTTATTCAATACAATTTGGAATTGGATTGATATGATTGTTACTATATTCTAATAAAATAGACAGGAACTTTTGGTTTAAAGGGTCGCGCTTTGTGGGATGTGGCGTAGTTTATTACAAATCTATTACGTCGTAAAATTATTTTATTTAACGTTATAACTATCAACCGCGTCGTGTCATATTTTTTTTGGGTACATAGAAACAAGGTTATCAATGAAAACAACTGTGAGAATAGAAAGAAAAACAGGTGGTTTATTTTGTAAACAAACTTCAAACTTAGCTTTTTTTATCATTTTGCGTAATAACAATTACAATATGTGTCACAACACACATAGACATCTTCTAAGACGTAGGCTCCACAACAACATGCATTCTGAGTTGTGGGGATATGACTTTTACTTAGGCGCCAAGATTTTGATTTGAATTTGATAATCACTCATTGAAGCGAATAAAACCAAAACGAGTTGTATCGGAGCCCCGGGGTCAAAGATACAGCCCTTTGATAAAAGCAAAATCCATACAAAATTGCACTGGTTTTGACAAAAATTTTTAATTTTTTTAATTTTTGCTTTATTTCCTATGTGCTTATAAGATAAACGATCAAAACTCCCTTGTATTAAATTTTCTTAATTTACGATAAAAATAATAAAAAAAAAATCCACTTGCGCCTAAGTTCGAGTCATCTTGCCTGAGTTGTTGATGGACGCCAATTTTTAACCGGTTTAAAAAAAGAAGGATGTTCTATGTTTCGGCTAAAGTGCGGTTAGAGTGGGAAAAAAATTTTTTTTCTCTTAATAAATTTTTTTTTTTTTAAATTTTAATTGTTACATAAAGCTCTGGTATCGACAACAGATTCACTGAATATTCCGTAAAAAAATTAATTTCATTTTTAATAACAGAAAGGGTATAACATAGCGGTTTTAGAGTTTCCCACACTAACTGCACTTCTTCCCCCAATACAATAATGTATTCTGCTAAGGTAGGTTCCAAGATGGTAGGTTCTATGACGCGAAAAATATCGTTTTTCAGAAAATCGAAAAAGTTTTTATGTACATATATTGATTTCTCGAAAACGACTAATTCAATTTGGATGATTTAAATTGTATTCTATTGGGGCACCTTTGGTGTTCACATATTTTTTACTATGACGTGAAAACAGTTTTTCAAAAACTTCGGGAAAAAACTTTTTTTTTGTATTTTCACCGATTCCTTCGAAACTGCTCATTCTATTTGAATGCTTTGAGCATTATATTGCTATAGATGCCGATGTGGTCCTATATAATTGTCCATGACAGGAAATATTCCATTTCCATTCAAGATTTTATTAAGAGTTTAGCAATGGATCTAACCATTATGTAGTTTAGAATTATAAGACACTAGAAATGAATGTATTCAATTGAATAGAATGAAAAATTGCTTTGAAAAGTGAAAGATCCGTAACAAAAGTTTTATCTCAATTCCGGTCGGTTCGGGGAATCGAACCGGCGTCCCTCTGATCAAAGTTTATATGGTTAACCATTTAACCAACTCGACCAGCGACGAGATTAAATTTTGTTTTTGGACGATCGACTTAACATCACAATTATTTAATTCATTTTTAATGTCAATTTTTTGTCTTATTTATTTATTCTACGAACACGTTTTACCGTTCTTCATACCTCAACTAAGTTGACATTGAATGAAGAACATTATGGATCTACGAATATGGGAGACAAATCCCAACTAGTGGAGAATGGCCACTAACCAATTTAAATTCAAGATTTTATTAAGAGTTTAGCAATGGATCTAACCATTATGTAGTTTAGAATTATAAGACACTAGAAATGAATGTATTCAATTGAATAGAATGAAAAATTGCTTTGAAAAGTGAAAGATCCGTAACAAAAGTTTTATCTCAATTCCGGTCGGTTCGGGGAATCGAACCGGCGTCCCTCTGATCAAAGTTTATATGGTTAACCATTTAACCAACTCGACCAGCGACGAGATCTCGGATCCCGGATCTTTCACTTTTCAAAGCAATTTTTCATTCTATTCAATTGAATACATTCATTTCTAGTATCTTATAATTCAATATTCCATTTATTTAAAAAAAAAATCGAAAAACCATGATTAATAGATTTTCATCGATGACTACTTTCCGGGATTTTAAGTTATTACTTCAAAAAAGCTTTCTTAACCAACATTTGCTTTTATAAACTAAAAATAAAAAAACTTTTTAGAAAAAAATAGAACCGACTTCAGAGAAAAAACACAAGAAAGTGAAAAATAACTCAATTGTGCCTATTAGAAACAAAAATACAGCTATCTTTTGATTTGACATAATATGACCAGAAATCTTGTAATAGAATATATGAGAGTTATATGAAGGCTCCTTAGCTTCTAGTGATATCTTACTGCTTCAGTGTTATTTGATATCTGATGTTAACTAATTTGCCATTAGCAGAAACTGGAGTACGCAGGTTTGTCACATCTAGATGTTTTTTTATTGTTTTCTCACTTTTTCTCACTTTTCATATTTTTTCTCGCTTAGTGAAAATTTTTAAGGACTACTCCCCTTAAATGTAATAGCGTTTTCGATTCTACTAAAATGGGTGACTTTTTCAATTTTTTTTCAGGTCTTATTTTTCTGTTCGATTCTCGAAAAAATGTTGACCGGAAAAAATTTGCGTTTTCTTTTCTCGATTTGGATGCAAGTTTCGAACTATTTGAGGGCAATTATTTTGTATTTTTTGAATTTTCTCAAGAGACGATGCAAGAATGTTTCCTTGTATAATATATGTGACGTAATTTTCTTAAATAAAAATATTTAAATAGTTTGAAAATAATAATATACATTAAAAAATTGAATTCCTTTATTTTGTTAAACAAATTTGACAGATCTAAAAAATGTGACTTTTTTCTGTTCGATTCTCAAGTATTTTAAGGGCAAAACTGAGAGTTTTGCCCGCTCTGAGGTCAAAACCTACCTAAATCGAGAAACGAAAACGCTATAAGTGAATGCAATATTTGTCTTGCTTTCGCTTATGTAGAAAATGCTGTTTTAATTTTAACAAGTATAGAGAAATTTAAGTGTGGTTATTTTTTTTTAATTGTCTACCAGTGAGAATATTGTCTCCAATGAAGAAGTAATTGCATGAGATAAGACAACAAAACGGCAATCCTGTTGATCATTTAAAAAAATTACAAATCATCAAAAACCGATCTCGCAATGCGTTCTAACAGTAAAAATTAAATTTTGTATAAAAATAAATGTTTGCCCATATAATTTATAAGTAGGCAATAATATTAATTTCTATATTTTTATATATTTTTAGAAAAACAAGGAAGATCAATATCCAGTAGGACCATGGTTATTAGCTTTATTTTTGTTTGTCGTATGTGGATCTGCAATATTTCAAATAATTCAATCAATACGAGTTGCATAAACTCCTTTGGATTTTTTTTAAGTTCGACCTAATTTTGATTCAAAATTTTTCATTTATTATTTTACATTCTATTCAGTTTCTATTTCGTATGCAATTTCAACACCCAGAAAGGGTTCAAACTACTTCATGGACAACATTGAACGACTCAGCTATAATTCAATCTCTGGAGTTATTCTAAAATAATATTTTGTTTTGTTTAGAGATATTTTTATGAAAATAAAAGTATATTTATAAATTAAAAATCAATTCTCTCTTATTATAAATAGAACCATTATTAATATTAATAATTATACAAAAAACATTTATATTTGAGATTAAATTTTTTATTTATTATTTTATAAAACAAAACACATTAACTGTAAATATTACAATTTCATAAAAAAATAAAAGTTTTTCTTTAATTCCTGTTGATATATATACAACTATATCTATTCACCTTCAGTTTAAAATTTTTAGATTGAATCATTCCGCACAAATGAACAAGACACGTGGATCTTATAAATCTCGCTAAACAAAAATAAAAGATGATTTCTAAAGTTAATTCACCGTAGTTAACTATGGAACTTCCAAAGAATTGATTATCTAACAGTTTACGTGTTGCGGAATTTTTGATGTAGTGCTGAGATTGAATTCAAGTAATATTGGACCAAATGCCGAGATTATAATACCGGCACTAATTATTACATTTTAGTTTACCATTTATGCATACATTATAGATGTTTACAGAAAAAACAACAAAATTATACAAAGTACATAAATACGAATTGGGAAAACAGAAAAGGATATTCTCTCTTTTTTATTAAACAACTTTAACATTATATTTACGATTCAAATATATTCTAGTTTAGTTTACGAGAACACCTCCATGGAATATCAACGACATAAAGAACACTTCGTCGGCAAATCAGCATCACTGTGTTTTGGCACTTGTCATACGGGTCTAGCATACCCGAGGTACTGGAGCTTTAGGTCACCGCTCTTGTCCGCAACTTAAGTCGGAACGGAGACCTTGGTTTAGTCACCACGGTCGTGGAGAAATACACTCATCATGGCGTAATACTGTACTATAGCGCGAATGACTAGCTATAATGATCGAAAATTATTAAAGCGAGAACTTCTAGCCTCAAATAATAATATATAGATAGCGCGAATGACTAGCTACAACGATGCAAAATTATTAAAGCGAGAACTACTAGCCTTAAACAATAATAATATATAGATAGCGCGAATGACTATCTATAGATCTACCTAGTGTTATTAACTGTCGAGGGTTAATATTGATTTATGAAAGGAAAGTATACTAAAACGGGATGATATATATATGCTGGGATTTATGCTGGGGATATATGCTGGGATTTATTGTTTAGTCAAATTAAACAAAAAATATTTTAGTCAAATAATGACTACAGTAATGAATATTTGATATAATATTTAACATGCCAATTCCAATCATTTGCAAATAACAAAATGAAAATTTCGAGCATACTGCATGCTAAACCCAACATTCTTGTTCTTACAAAAACAAAAGTTTCTAAAACATATTCCTCTCACGGAGGATATTACTTCCAACACAACCCAAGATTATTACGACCCAAGACTCTCAATTCTCTTTGAAAAAAAACGTACTAAATTGCACTTTTGATGTTATTGTGAAGAAAGAATTTGCTTTTAATAATCTATCTTCTTTAAGTTCCTAATACGATTAGGACGTTGGCCATCATCAATTGCAGCTGGTGTTTTGATTTAACAATGTTCAATAATCCTGTTGTGTCAATCCTGTTGTGTTAATAATAATTAATAATCCTGTTGTGTTGTTGCACCCTTCTGATAAGTTTTGCAGCTCCGACGATTTTGTGTAATAAAATCAGCTGTTGTAGCCTGTATTTGTCGTTCCGAATAATATGACCTAGAATGTACAGCTTTCTTTCTTTTATGGCCGACGTTACGTACTTTGTTGTCTTCATTCTATCTAGGACTATTTCATTCGAGATGTGGTCTCTCCAGTGAATTTTTAAAGATTTTTCGATAAATCCACTTTTCCAATGCATCAATTTTTTCACCATGTCTTTCGTAATTGTCCAAGTATCAGCGCCGTAAAGTAACATTGGCCATATGTAGCCCTCTAACATTTTGTTCTTTAGGTTTAAGTTTATTTCGTTTTTGGAAAACGCCCGAAATATTTCTGAAGGCGGCTCTAGCCTGCTCTATTCTAGATCTTATTTCTTTGTTGTTGCTGGCTGAACTTTCCGTTATGGTACCTAGATATTTTACTTTTGTGAATTTTTCAATGTTTTGTTCCCCCAATGTTAAGTTACAGCTGTTATTGAGTTTTTTTACTGAAAACCAAATATTTTGTTTTGGCCGTATTTATGCTTAGCCCGTATTTTTCGCAGCTATTAGCCAAATTCTGTAGCATGAGTTGCAGATTGTTTGCGCTGGCAGCCAACAAAACAGCATCGTCTGCAAATTTGATATTACTTATTTTTTCTCCATTAATTAAGGAATCGTTGAATACTAATTCAGCGTACGCGTTGAAAAGACTTGGAGAGAGAATGCAGTCTTGTATTACCCCCTTCTTATCTCGATCTCTTCTGAAATTCCGTCCGCTGTACTTATTACAGCAACTTGCTTCCAGTACAAGTTTTGTATTATTCTACATATATTATTATTATTAAGTTTTGTATTAATATCTTTGGTATCCAGACCTTTATCTTTTAGAATTTGTATCATTTTGTTGTGTTTGACTTTATCAAAGGCCTTTTCAAAGTCAATGAATCAATTGTGAATGTCAACGTTCATTTCGGTGCATCTTTGTACCAATGAATTCCTGAAACCAAACTGAGTTTCACTAATATCCAATTCAAGTTTTCTGTATATTCTGCCGTGAATAATTTTCAGAAATATTTTTAAGACATGACTCATGAGACTTATTAAACAGTAATCGTTGCATGATTTCGCGTGCTGCTTTTTTGGTAGTCTGATGAATGTAGATTTCAACCACTCCACTGGAATATTGCCACTATCGTAAATGTTGTTGAATATTTATGTCAGCATTCGAATACTATTATTATCTAGCATTTTTAATAGTTCATTAGATATGTCATCTGGACCTGTTGCCAGTCTATACTTAGACTTCTCTATCGCTGCCTCCACTTCATCTACTAGGATACTGGGGCCTGATGACTCAGCATAAGTATACGGGTCCTTTCTAGAATCATTAAATAAATCAGTAATGTATCCCTTCCATCTGCTTAATCTTCCTTTATCTTGTAGGATGTTGCTGCTTTTTTTCCTATTTTTCTTATCATCTTTTTGATATTTTTGTGCATCTCAAAGGTGTTTTTACAATTTTCTAACTCTCCTCTTGTTGTTGTAGCGACGAGATGTGGTGCTATTCTTCTGGCTCCAAGTCCAGATTTATTATTATTATTATTATTATTATTTATTTCTTTATTTCATTACAATTTTATATTCAATATAGATTTAAATTTAAATACATATGAAAATAAAGAGGCCCCTTTAGAAAATAATTTCTGTAGTGGAGCATGTTACGTTTACATTTTAAACGATAATGCTTAAACAAATATGTGTTCAAAATAATATTAAAAAATACAAAATAATTCCACAATATCCTAGATAACATTTACAATTTACGAGCTCAGCATTTATTCTCCATATTAAAACAAATGAATCTAGGTGCATATAAACGAATCAACAGATTGAAAATGGTAAAATTAGTGATTAAATTTGACTAAATTCAGAAAACAAAAAATAAAAGGTATTAAAAAAATTCCTCTATATTATTCAAGCCAAGAACCCACGTTCGAGTTTCCCGTGCAAATTTTTGTTTCTGCCCAATAGCGAGTGATTTAATGTTTCTTGGTAGCTTATGAAAAAAATATGGAGCCATATAAAGATAAAATCTTCTAAATCTTTCAGTGTTGCATCGAATCATAGTAAAGACGTTTGGACTTCTTGTATTGTATACATGTGTTATGCGACTATGAAAACTGTTACTACGAATGAAAAACATTTTCAGAACCTTGTAGACATATAGATATCTTAGAGGAAGTAAATTTAGTTGACGAAATAGACAAGTTGTTGGTGTCTTTCTAGGACAACGATAAATTAGCTTTATAATTCTTTTCTGTGCTATGAACAGAGGTTCAATGTTGGCGAAGTAAGTACCGCCCCAACAGCATATTCCATACATTATTATCGATTCAATTAAGGCATGATACATTTTCCTTAGAATACTGCTTGGACAACATTTTCTCAAACTGTAAAAGTTGTAAATGGTCCAGATAACATTCTTCCTGATATTGCGGAGATGGCACTTCCAGTTAAGTTGAGAATCAACTATTAAACCCAGATATTTGAATTCGTTAACGACCGTAAGCGTAAAACACTGTGGCGAGCATGGGATTCTGTTGCAGGGATACACATGATAGGTTAAAGCATTGTGAGGAGTGGATGTATTTTGGCGACCAAAATACATTACTCTCGATTTATCACTTATCATAAGACGATTATAATAAAACCATTTACTGACGCTGATTAAATCAGTTTTGATAACTGATATGTTATTCAAATCACAATCATCCGCTTCAAAACTTAATGCCAAATCATCAGCAAAAGCGGTGGCATGTCCTAATAAATCAATTTCAAAGATAGAATTTATATATATCAAAAACAATAGAGGCCCTAAAACCGAGCCCTGTGAAACCCCACAGTTTATGTGACCCCGACTGCTCACAATATTATCGATTTGAACTACCTGCTGACGATTTAGGATATAACTTGAAAACCAGTCAAGAAGCTTTCCTCGAATGCCGATATTGTAGAGTTTTAATATTAAAATTTCATGATCTACTGTATCAAAAGCCTTAGTAATGTCAATAAATAAGGCCATTGCTTTTGATGAGCTATCAACGGTAGAGTAGATCTGACTTAAGAAGTTTAAAAGAGCCTCTTCAGCAGATTTTCCAGCAGAGAAACCATATTGATTACTATGGAGAAATTTGATCTTATCAAGATAACTTAATAGCCGACTTTTAATTAATTTCTCAAAAATTTTTGATAGAGTACTTAGAAGAGAAATTGGTCGGTAATTGTTCAAAATCCTCTCGTTACCCTTCTTAAGTATAGGAATTACAGTCGCTATTTTCAATATATCCGGAAAAACACCACTCTCCAAGCTCAAGTTAAGAAGAAACCGCAGAACATCAATCAAATACCAAGAGCATCGCTTGAAAATGAAATTATCAATTCCATCATATCCCTTTGATCGTTTATTTTTTAAACGCTTGATTTCATTCAAGACTTCAGAAGTTGTTATAGGTTCAAAAAAACAAGAAGAACTGTATTGTTTAGGTGTACCTAGAATAAACTTGTCTGCTTGAATACAGTTGGAGTTTGTTCTATTTAAATTAGAAGTTAAATCTTTAGGAATATTAATGAAGAATTTATTAAATTCCTCAGCAATGGATCGAGAACTAGTGAGAATATTTTCTGTTTGCAATTCATATATTTGGGTAAGTTTCTTGTTCTTTGAGTTCCGTCCCAACATGTCATCAATTACTCTCCATGTAGCCTTAGGATTATTATTGGCACATTCAAACTTCTTTTTGTAAAATAAATTTTTAGCAGACTTAACTTTTGCATTTAGTCGTTTTGAAATTATCTTAACATGTTTACGCAACACAATGTTATTAGGAGACAATTTTAACTTCTTGGAATATCTTTTCAATCTATTAATCATTCGAAGAAGGTTGCAACTCATCCACGGCTTAAGTATTTTCATTTTGGAAGTTTTGATTTCAAAAGAAGAGGATTGAATGTGAGTTTTTAAAATTCTAAAAAAATTTTCAAAAGCAGAGTTACAGTTAGTTGAACTATATACATCGTCCCAGTTTTCATACTTTAGAATATCATTCAAAATATCATAGTTTACTCGTGGAACATTTGGTCTATTTTCCGCTGGAATCGACCTCCTCGTACCTGTAGAGAGAACAACCTCAATTAGATTATGATCAGAAAAATGAATAGGTAGGTTACAAATATTGATATCAGATGAAGATTTACTTTTTACAAAAACATGGTCTAGACATGTTTGCATTCTAGTTGGGGCATTTAGGAGACTAGCAAAACCATAAGATGACAGCATTGCTTGATAGCTAAACGATTCATCACTATCTAACAGATTAATATTTATGTCACCTAATATAATTGTGTTCGGTTTTGTTGATACACGCAATAGTGCTTCCAGGTCATTACAAAAATCATTTACCGAGCCATTGAAAAAACGATAAATACAAATGAAAGTCCAAATTTGCTTATTCATCTGGATTTCCAATATAAGAAGATCAGCTGAGGACCAGTTGAAGAATTTAATTGAAAAGTTTACAAAACTATCCCGTATAAAAACACCAACACCACCAGCACGGTATCTATCATTACAGCAGGCTCTAAAACTATAACCCGGTAAACGATACTCCAAACATTCAGATGAGTATATCCAAGTTTCAGTAACAAAAATTAAGTCATGAATAGTTGGTAAACTTGCAATATAAAGATTTAACATATCAAAATTTGCTCTTAAGCTGCGAATATTTTGTAATAATAATGAAGACTTTTCAATTCCTTTATTCATCATAGAAAATATAAGTGACATAATAACATGCAAATGCAATTTTCATCAATAAAATCACCGTAATGCATTGTAAACAACATAAAAAACAAATACTGAGCTTGTAGTAGAAAAAGTGACGATAATTACTGAAAATTATACAAATTAAATAAACCTTATACATACAACAATTTAAAACTGATATCACTAACGGAAGAATTAATTCAGCTAACAAAAAAATATAAATTTTAACTTTAGATACAGAACTTATAAAAAACAACCAAATGAAAAATGATATATTATTTGAATGGAAAAACAAATACCTTAAACTTAAATGTTGCTTTAGTCAGGCTCTCTTGGTTAGCGAATCAATATCACTCAGCGATCGAACATGAATTATTTTACTTGAATCATTTTTTCGCACGAGTACCTTGTCATCGGCAAACCATATATAATTGTATCCATGTTTTCTTAAATTTTTAGCCTTCCATAGAAGATCGGAATTAAAAGACGTCAGAAAACTGCGTAGATATATTTGATGTGTACTATCAGCATCAGGAAAGTATTTATTCGTATGAATTGACCCCACCACTTTCTTTTTATCCAAAAAACGATTTTTGAAACAAGAATGTATGAATTTCACTAAAATTGGTGCTGGATAGTGTTGTATTTGATTTAGATTTGACATTTTTCATTTTTTTTGACATTTTTCACATCTAGCAACCATGTCTTCAATATCATTGTTAATTCCCGGCCAGTAAATTAATTCTTTTGCTCGTACTTTTGTTTTAAAAATTCCTAGATGCGACTCATGGAGTAAAGATAAAACCATATTTCTCAAAGATTGTGGAACAATTAAACGTGATTCAAAAAATACTAGATTCTCTTCTACAAAAATGAGAGACTCCAGACTCCAATTTTGTAATAATATTTAACATTATCAGATACCTTACTTTTATGCACAGGCCAGCCCTTTTCATAATATTTGATTATTTGAGCTAAGATTGGATCAGATATAGTTTCTTTTTTGAACAATTCTAGCCTTTCTGGCGTGACGTTTATCGATAAATCCGTTTCTATCAAAGAAGTATCTTCTTCATTAACACCTGTTTCTAAAAAGTGCCTAGACAAATAATCAGCTATATACAAGTATTTTCCCGGGGTAAATTGTAATTGAATATCATAGTTTAGGAGTTTTAAACGAATCCTTTGTAGTTTGGAAGACGAAATTTTATGTAAATCTTTCGTCATAATAGAAATCAGAGGCTTATGATCACTTTTTATAACAACGCTTCGACCGTATATGTAATAATGAAACTTTTTGCATGCCTTTTTGGAAATCAGATTCCCTTTGGGACCGTAGGTTCGAATCCTATCAACTGCGCCATGTTGTATTTGATTTAGATTAATTAAAAGACTTATTTAATTTAAATATAAACAATGTTTTATTGATGGCTAAAGTGAACAACGAACTGATTAAGAACACCAAAAAACACAATCTCTTATACTCTAAAATAATATATAATTGAAATAACAAAAGAACTTGTTTTGTATATAATTGCAATTACAGTTAAACCCTTATGCTACAGATAGTTTTTATTGGAATTGTTAGGATTTGTTTTTGTTTTACCTCGTAATCTTCTGACTTCAATAATTTCACGGTCCAAAACATCTACTTGCATATCTATAGCCAAAGATGCCACAAACTTTTTATTATCCTCGCCAGCTCGTTCAGGTATGCCAGTTATAATTAAGGAATCATCGAAACTTTGCTGTTTGAGTATTTCCACATCTAATCTTATTAAATCTACTTTAGCTTCTAGAAGGTGGAAATTTAGCATAACTTTTTTTAATTCTATATTTTCCAGAAGCAATTGATCAAGTTTTGCGGCGATGAACTTTTGTGATTTTATAACTTCCTCAATTGATGCATTATCGTAATGAATGCCATCCTGAAGATGCTTATCGTAAATACATTCAGGATCCTTGTCATTACCTAAGACAGTTGATAACTCGGAATTGTTTTTGCATTGCTTGGTACAATACCAATCATCATTAAGCAATGTTTTATATTGTAAGCGTGTAATACGCACACATTCAATGTGGAAATAACTAAAACATCCGGCACATTCAACTTTTTTTTCATGTTGAGATATTAGTTCATCACATGTAGCGCATTTTAATCCCGTTTGAATGCTTTGTTTTGATTTAATGTTATTTTTCTTGGACATATTGTATGTATTTATTTATTTGTTCAATTGATAAATATTTATTTCACTATTTTTGATATAAAATGTAAAACTTTACTGATAGATTTAAGACAATTTTAATTCAAATTTTATTTACAAAACGTAAACGCACATCACTTGAATTTACATGTAAAAAACATTAAATATTAATAATCGCACTAGTAATAACATAAAACAATTTTTGATGTTGATCGTTTGAATGCGAAACGTAGACTCTTTAACTCTAACTTTATGAACTGCTACTGCCCTTGGGTGGTACCATAGATCTTCCTTCGTTAGGTCGGTTAGTTTTTTTGTACAATTGAAAAGGTGGTTAGCATCATGTGGCGTGCCCGCACATGTGGGACATTCGTCAACAATTTCCTGGTCAATTCTACTCATGTAGTTATTTGAGATGCGTGACCAACCGGATCTTAACTGCGCTAGCATGATTCTGGTGCTGCGTGGCAGTTTTACCTCTTCGGTCGCGACTTGTCGTGGTTTGCTATTAAGAACTCGATTCGGGGCGTAGTTCTTTATTGGGGCTTATGATTGAAAACGCGTGGAAAACGTAAACGTCGATGAAACGTGAAACGTAGTCTATTGGTATGATTGAAAACGCGTGACAAACGTTTTATTTCGAACTTATTTTTTTGTATGATTGAAAACGCGTGATATCCGTTTCTTGTACAAAATTGAAACGTTAGATTAGGCTTGCGTTTAGAATAATTTTAAAACTTAAAAATGTAAGTTTATCTTTTTATTTATTAATTTTGAGTGACAAATGAACAATGTTTTAAATTTTAAGCACATTTATTATTTTAAAATTTTAGGAGAAAGATTATTAGGGGAAAAATAACAAATCAAAAGTAGTATTGTATTATAAATTAGTAAGAAGAATGAAAGATAGTCCTGATGTAGCTAATTATTAATTTTATTTTATCCAAATATTTGAATTTTTTGAACTTAGCACTGAACACAATGATGTTTTTTTAACAAACAATTAGATCTGACAATTAACAACAAATTATTTTGACAATCTGACAGTTTTTTAATTTCGAAAAAAAATTCGAACTAACTTTTTATCACGCGTTTTCAATCATACCTATATTATGTGAAGGTGAATAATCTTAACCGCGTGATTCGTTTTCCGTGCGTTTTCAATTATAAGCCCCATTGTGTCTTCAACGGCTTGGTATCTATATTGTTTAACCGCGTCTTATACGTAGGCTCGTCGATGTTACCGATGTCTTCATTGTTTTGAATATCTTGTAGGAAGCATTTCGCGGTCTTTATATATCTAGGTGGTGTTTTCATGGATAAGGTGTCATTGCAGGGATTTTGCTCAATTATGACAGGACCAAAGAAATTGTTTGGTAAGCATTTCGTTGTGTTCACGGATCGGCAATTTTTTTTTTTTTTTTTTTTATTATAAGTTAGGCATGTTTAGTGTTAATCATAATAAATTATTAATTAACGTCTCTGAATATCCGAAGATACCATGCCAACTAGGAAGTGTGGTTAAGTTTGAATAAATTAAGTTTCTTTTAGAAATTTATGGACGTTAACTTTAAAACTTTGAGGATTAAAGCTATCAGGAAAAACCCATGAAGGTAAGGCGTTCCAGAGATGAGAGACTCTGTTGAAAAAATCACGCTGAAAGGCAACAGTTCTGCACCTTTTTATATGAACCGTAAAAGGATGGGCCATAACATTTGCTCTGGTGTTACGCAATGGAATTGCTAGTTCAGGTAAAATTGATTTAATCTCTTCAGAAGTTCGTTCATCCATAATGTATTTGTAGAAAATTGTCAAATCCGCAACATTTCGTCTGTGCTGTAAAGAATCAAGCTCATCAGTAAGAGTTGAGTTGCCAATCAGTTTAACAGCTCTGCGCTGAACAGAATCAAGGCACTTCAAACTACTATAATAAGCTCCACCCCATATGTGAGAACAGTACTCCATGCAGGGACGTATAAATGATTTGTAAATTAAAAGAAGCTGTTCGCTATTAAAAAACTTACGACATCGTCCCAAAAAGCCCAATTTTTGAACAGCGTTCTTAGCTAGGTTAAAAATATGAGAATTCCATTTCAAATTATTTTCAACTTCTACTCCTAAAAGCCTAACAGATCCTTTGTCTACAAGATCTTTAGAGTCGAACTTCAATGGAAACGGATTAGGTGTGGATAATCTAGAAAAATAACAAGCCTGTGTTTTGCTCGTATTGAATTCAACACTATTAGCGAGCCCCCAATCCAAAATAGTTTTAAGGTCATGGTTTAAAGAATCTATTAAATTTGATCTACAGTTGTTAAGCGCTAACTGTGAATATAATTTAGGGTTCTCATGAGACGCATGAAGAGTGCTATCATCAGCAAAACTATGGATAGGATGTTACATTCATCATGTAGGTGATCTCGGTGGGCCATCAAATGACATCCGGTTGCTGTACGCAAGTCTGCGTACGTTTATCCATATAGAAAAATTTTAGAAAAATTAGAGAAAGTATATTGAACCTTTATGAATTACGTGCACTAAATCAGAATTCTCGGGCAGAAAACCGATTTCATTCAACAAGCGTCTATCCCAATATCGACATATCCTCATAAAATAAATTAATTTTCCCAAAGTTCTCAAAATTTTTTAAGTACATTGAACCTTTATCAATTACGTGCATTAATCAGAATTCTCGGGCAGAAAACCGATTTCATTCAACAAGCGTCTATCCCAATATCGACATATCCTCAAAAAATAAATTAATTTTCCCAAAGTTCTCAAAATTTTATCTCAATTTATCCACATACAAAAATTTTAGAAAAATTAGAGAAAATACATTGAACCTTTACCAATTAAGTGCATTAATCAGAATTCGGAGGGCAGAAAACTGATTTCATTTAACAAACGTCTATCCTAATATCGACATATCCTCAAAAAACAAATTAATTTTCCGAAAGTTCTCAAAATTTTATCTCAATTTATTCACATACAAAAATTTTAGAAAAATTAGAGAAAGTACATTGAATCTTTATCAATTACGTGCACTAATCAGGATTCTCGGGCAGAAATCCGATTTCATTCAACAAGCGTCTATCCCAATATCGACATATCCTCAAAAAATAATTTAATTTTCCCAAAGTTCTCAAAATGTTATCTCAATTTATCCATTTAGAAATTTTTTAGAAAAATTAGAGAAAGTAAATTGAACCTTTATCAATTACGTGCACTAATCAGAATTCTCGGGCAGTAAACCAATTACATTCAACAAGCGTCTATCCCAATATCGATATATCCTCAAAAAATAAATTAATTTTCCCCAAGTTCTCAAAATTTTATCTCAATTTATCCATATAGAAAATTTTAGAAAAATTAGAGAAAGTACATTAAACCTTTATCAATTAAGTGCATTCATCAGAATTCTCGGGCTGATTTCATTTAACGAGCGTCTATCCCAACGTCGATATATCATCAAAAAATAAATTAATTTTCCCAAAGTTCTGTAGCATAGCCACGTGGAAGCGACACTCGATTCACAAAAGTTGGGATTTCGCTCGTGGCTTGGCCAGTTCAAATTTTGTTCCACGTATTGCTATGACAAATTTAAGAGTGTCTCGGAAATCAAGCTCATAACTTACCAATCAACAGCTCACCACACATTTCTCACTTCACTACACAATAAAAAGAAATTTACTTCATAATATCAATTATATAATTTCATATAATATTTGCAATTAGAAATTTTACTTAACGATTATTAATTAATAAAATAAAACAATATAATGAAATTAACTATAACTTATCTAAATCGTAGCTTGTAGTAGTTGTGATGCGGCATCCATATAAAAGAAAGTCCCAAATAGTCCATATATAAATTATTTATCAGTAATCCAAATATAACAGCTGTATTAATATTATATCTCTTTAGTTTCAGCAAAATAAGTATCTTGGCTGTCGAAATTATTCAAATAATCCAAATTTAGCTATCGTTGTATGCACACCACTCAATGTACTGAGTCCTTTACGAAATGTATATTGCAACAGGTTTTAATTCCAATGCAAAATAAAAACCTTCCATAAACGAAATTTTTTTTAGCAGCACAACAATTTTGCTGCAATTTTTTATTTAATTTTGAACTTTTAGTTCTTTATTCTTTGCTGGTTTACTTGCTTCCCCCATTATATATTTTTTTACTCGACTTATCGACTCAAATCCAAATTCAAATATATTGTATGTGGTTTATGCCGTTGGTTATCCAGTTTACGCTTTATTCGTATTGCATCAGCTGCTATGGAAATGGTACCAATACTACTCTAATACATTTATTATTTTTTTGTTAAAAGTTAACATTATATTTACAATATTTTCAAATCAACAAAGAATTACAATTTTTTTATTAGTAAGTTTAATCGTCATTAATTTGTACAAATAAATTTTAATAACGACATTTAGGCGAAATTAGATTATATTTCATTTCATTGATTTTTTAATAAGGAAAATTATTTCCTACCGTGCGGACTAAGCGAACCGTTACAACACAGTTTGGTTTTTATTTTGAGGTATTTATTTTTTTAACATTTGATCAAAACAAAAACAAAACTGAAGCTAAAACCTGTATTTAAATAAAACGAAATGGAACGAAATGAATATATATTTGCAAATTACGAATTGTTTTCCTACGGTTTTATATCCTTTGCGTGAAACGTGCCAAGAAGTTTACCATTTTCGTCTTCTATCTCGTAGCAAACTTTACCAACGGCCTTACGAATGTAACCTTTACGAAAACATGGAGCAAATTTAGCACAAATAGCTTTGCTTGCATCACTTTGTACATGTTCACGCACGAAGATAACCTGACCCGGGTGAAAGTTGGAAGACCTGGAACGGAGGTTGTATCTTTTTGAATACCTTTGGTAAGCCTTTACCAGATTTTTACGTAGATCTTCATGAACGGTTTGTAATTTATCCGGCAATCCATTAACCTGGATAGTGTTCTCTTCAAGACAATTGATAATGCGGAGTAACTTATACTCACTGCCGTAACCCATTCTATGGTGTCCAAATAAAGAATAGTGCGGAGTAAATGAACTGGATTCATGTAAAGAGTTTCTTAAAGCACCTGCTATGGCTCCAAGGTGCGTATCCCTTGTTTTGTGATCATTATTCACATAAGCTCGGATGGCAGCTACAATAGAACGGTTAACCCGTTCCGACGCATTTGCTTGAGGTGAGTAAACGGCAGTTCTGATATGTTAGATACCAAATTTACTCATTAAGTTTTTAAACTCAAGGGACATGAACTGAACACCGTTGTCAGAATGTACGAACTCAGGAACACCGTAAACATAGAACACTTCATCCATTAAGAACGACACGATGGGTTTAGTTATGGCTTTTGCAAGTGTTTTTAGTAACACAAATTTAGTAATCTTGTCTACTACTATAAAAATTTATGTTCCTGAGGTATTTATGTACCTGATTTTGAGCGAGGATAGGGACCCAAGAGATCTACGTAGATCTTTTAAAAAGGTATTTCGTAAAAAGGAGCTGAACCACTCATAGGTGGAGTTAACATTTGGTTAGAGGCTCTCGTAGTCTTGCTCATTTCACAAGACTTAACATAATCACGAACCTTAGTAAGCATTCCAGGCCAATAATATGGTCTACGCAAGCGCTCAAGAGTACGTTTGATGCCACTATGTGAAGCGGAAGGATCATCGTGCTCTTGCTTAATCAAGGATGATGTTAAAGAGGTAGGTATCAGCAATTTCCAAAAAGGAACAGTAGAAACCGGCGTGTTATCTTTGGGATCAAAGTGGACATATTCCCTTTCAGCATGGATACAATGATTTGGGTAATTGTTCGGTGCAGATTTTACTTTTTTCATGACATCGACATAACTTTCATCTTGGAAGTGTGGCGAGTTTAAATCCAAAGCAGCTAAGAGAGGTAAGTTTTGAACCAGTTCGGAAAGGCAATCACTATATACTCTTGAGAGAGCGTCTGGAACAACATTATTAGAACCCTTCTGATGCTCAATAACAAAACTATAAGACTGTAATTTCAGACTCCATCTGGCTTGTCTTCCACTCAAGTCTTTTTGAGCCATCAGCCATTTCAAACTGGCTTGATCAGTTATGAGAGTAAATTGATACCCTTCAATATATGGTCGGAATTTTTTAATGCTAAGAATAGCTGCCAAGCACTCCAGTTCTGTCGCCGTATAGTTTTTTTGTGCCGCATTTAATTTTTGTGACATAAACACTATAGGTTTTTCATCATCGTTTTCACTTTTTTGATAAAGAACGCCACCTATTCCTTGCGTACTGGCGTCACATCTAATATAAAAAGGTTTGTCAAAATTGGGATTGGTTAGAACAGGTGCCGTTGAAAGAAGATATTTAAATTTTTCGAAAAATTTATCAGCGTCAACATCCCAAAGAAATTTTTTTCCTTTCTTAAGTAGATTCGTAATAGGAGCTCTTATTTCGGCGAAATTAGGAATAAATCTGCGGTACCAGCCTGCCCTGCCCAAGAGTCGACGAGTTTGCTTAACGCTCTTTGGAGTTAGAAACGTACAGATAGCAGAGACTTTGTCAGGGTCAGTACGGAGACCATTCTCGCCAACTAGGTATCCAAGATATTTTATCTCTTTCATCACGAATTTACTTTTTTCTAAACTAATAGTAGGCTCAGCCTTCTTCAAATGATCCGCTACAGTTCTTAATAAAGAATAGTGTTCCTCTAGTGAGGCAGAAATAATTAAGAGATCATCAAGATAGACAAAGATGCGATCGTGAAGTTGATAAGGAATGACAATATACTTGAGTCTACACATTGTTACGCATTACCTACGCATTAAAAAGGCCAAAAGCCATTACTGTAAACTGATATAATGGCCTACCCGGTACTGTAAATGCCGTCTTATCACGTGACTCCTTAGACAATGGGATCTGCCAAAAGGCATCTTTGATGTCTATCGCACTTATAAATTTCGTTTGGTGTAATTTACCTAGCAACCCATCTATGAGTGGTAATGGATAAGCATCTCTCTTTGTTACTGTATTGATCTTCCTCGAATCCAGGCACAAACGTACCTTACCGTTTGGTTTCTTCACTAGGACTACAGGAGAACTCCATCCACTATGAGATTCCTCTATAACCTTCAGATCTAACATACGGTCAAGTTCCTGGTACATAGGTTCCTGAATTGCGGGTGATACATTATAGTATCTCTGTTTAATAGGAGTTGTCTGACCAACATGAATTGTGTGTTCTAGTAGAGTTGTTTTACCAAGACCTTGGTTCTCAAAGGAAGCAAAAGAACTTTTGATTGCTTCAAGCTCCAACGCTTGTGATTCACTCAACTGATGTTCGTTAAAGTTTACATTTTTGGTGGATATCTCACTAATAATCAAAGGTGCTAACTGAAATTTCGACCAAAAGTCAATCCCCAAATATAAATGTCCATCTAAGCTCGGAACGACATAAAACCGCATCAATTTAGTACTATTTTCATAGGTGACTGGTGTTTCAACATAACCTAAAATTTTGTTTGGTGAGCCATCAGCCGTTCGAATAACCGAAGTCATCTTACGCAATTTAAGTTTTGCCATTTCTAAAAGATTTAACGAGTCTTTACCCAAGATACTAATTGAAGCACCACTATCTAAGAGTCCAATGATATTAAGGCCACACAAGCTAATTTCTACATGAGGACGGGGATCATCCTTATGCTTCATGATTATGGAATTACAAATCTTTTAAAAACTTTTTCGTTTTAACCAATAGTTTTGGGTTCGAGTTAATTTGGATACATTACCTGGCTTGACACAACTAGTAGCAGGTTTTAGTAAAATGGTAGGTGTTGTTTGGGTTTCGGCATCAGTAGAGGTTGTTTTCTCTATTTTAGATTCCTGGATTGAAATCGTTTCTCCACCGAATGCGTTCCTTCAGGCTGTGACATATTCGGTACCCTGTTTAACGATTGCTTAGGATAGCATTTAGCACAATTGGGTTTTATGGTGTCGGCAGTTATATGTTTATTTGGTGTAGGACAAAATATATGTTTGTTTGGTGTAGGACAATCTTGATACCGATGTCCAATATCATGACAGTTCTAACAAATTATCCTATCTGGTAAACTTGGTTCGAGACGACAAGGAGGTTGAAATGCCGATAACTCTTCTTCATGAGGATGATCATCCAGATTATGGTATTAAAGGCCAGCATCAGGCAATTCACTTGGCATATGTAATACACTAATGTTTTGCCGACGGTTGTGGTAAGTCGAAAAGCCTCTAAGGTCAAACCCAGAATTGGCACATACTCTTTCGAATTTTTGGCAGACTTGTCTTAAGCTTTTAATAGAGACAAATTCATTAGTAATTGTTACTGTCTGCAATGCGGGGTTTATGTTTTCTCGAATAATCTCTAAAAGTTCCGACTCTGAAAATCGATGAGTAAGTCTACCGTTTAGCGTCTGTACATCCAAGGAAAAATCACTAAAACTTTCTTGAAGTTTTTGTTTACGTCTCTCAATAAATCTACGTGTCACTCGTTCTGATTCATGGCTGAAAAATCTAGTCAAAAACGCTGTTTCGGTCACAACATTTTGTATTAGCGCAGTTAACCGTTTTAGACTAAGACCGTCGCGTTTGGCAAATGTTTCAAGACGAAACAGAAAATCGTGAACATCAAGACTTCCACTTCGCCCATTCCCGTCGAAAGAAATACGCCATTTAGGATAAGAAGATCGGTAATTGGTTGGTTTTGTTTCATTTTCATAATCATGTACGTTTGCTTGCGCATATCCAAGTGTGGAAATGTTGTTAACAGTTTTCGAGATTGGAGATTGGAGATTTTCTACGTGCTTAGAAGAATTTTCACCACGAGTCGTTGATAAGCCAGTTCCTCCCGCTTGTGGAATTTCAATTGGATTTATTTCTTCTGAGATCGAATTAGATGGTTCTGCGATAGAATCCCTTGCATACTGCACAAGACGTCGGTATTTTGATATTACGCTATCAATACCTCCAACATTAGCATACGAATTTTTAACCTTTGCAAGTGTCTTTGCCAATGAATAGCGCGAGCAAGTGCACTCAGTGCAATTGAAGGAGAAATTGGCTTAGGAGCCGAATAGACTTCTCTGTCAAATGTCGTATAAAGCTCACGAGCTCTAGCTATTTCTGAATCGGGAGTATCAACTGAATGTGATTTTTGAGGTGCTAGCTTGGAATCTGATAATTCAATCTCTAACTTACTTTCTAATAGTTTCTTAGCATCTAGAGCTAATGGATCAATACCCCGAACTTCAAATTCAATTTTAAGTTCATCTGGAGTTAAAAGTTCAATATATTTGTTAATATCCATTATAATTCAAGAATGGAGTTTTAATTCAATGAAATAAAGTTTTATCTACAGACGAAACTAATAAAAAAATGATAGCTTGAAAATTAAACAAAATGCTTGGATAAATAATAATGTTACACAATTTTACGTAACGTAGGATTGTAAGAAAATAAATTTATATATTTGCGTATATATACCAATATGAATATTAATTCATCAATTAGAATAACAATAAAAAAAATATCAAGAATAGAATATTTTTCCTGCGCGCTTATATAATAAATAGCTTAGCGGGAACTTAGAGCACAACTATTTGCATATTATTTTTGACTGTTGCTTTAAAACTTTTAATAATATCATCTGCTTCTTTTTCGTGTGTTCCTATATTTAATTTTTAATGTTGAATTAAAATAGATTTATTGTTTGCCTTATCAGTCTATCAGTTCTAATCAATGAAATATTTCTTTCTTTTAAAGCTGTATAAAGTACAGAAATTTAATTTAATATGTCGTTTATTAAACCGACATTATTCCAATTTATTTATTTTGATTAAAGTTTTGTTGGTCCTAGAGCTACAGGCTACCTATCGAAAACCAATATTCTCCTTATTTTGTGTACTTTAGTGCCAAGTTATTTAGACACATTATATAATTCTGGCTAATGTTTATTTGAAGTACGATAATATGAATAAAGTTTATCGAAAAAGTATCTGAAGTTAAATACGATGAGCTAAACAATGACAATTGCTAATATTTGTAAAATGTTCTGAAATTCTTGCAGAAATTCTTCAGCTTTTTTCTAATACTACTCTACTCTAACACTAGGATCGTCTGAGCAAAATTCAATAAGTGTTTCGTATAAATATTTTTCATTAAAACCATGTTTTTCGAGAACTGATATTAAAGTATTAAAAATTATTTCTGATGTTGTTCCTTCTAATTCGACAAGATCAATAAAAAGTTATATACTCATTGCAATCTTGAATTTCAGATTTCAAATAAACTACCAAAACGATTTTATGTGAAATAGTTAAAGCTTCATCAATGGTAATTGAACTTTTACAAGCTGTATTCAACAGTTTTCCAAATATAGTTCGTCGTGTTTCTGTAGAGATAAGACTTGCGACAAGTGGGACTAAAAATCGTAAATGCAATGAAAATTCAAAATTTAATGTATTTTTTTCTGTACATCAATTAATTTTTCAAAATCACTGAATGGGTTATTGTTTTTAATTATAAAATATATAGTATTAAATTTGTGTTATGTGCTATTTAAATACTATTCATTAGCCACATCGAAAGTTTAGAGAATTATATTTTCATCTAATTTTTATTATTGCCCCAGTAGTCCAGTAACTTTATACATCACAGTATGCGTCAAACCCGGTAGTTCTGATTTTTTGCAGACTTGTTTATGATGTTGGCCTAATGAATAATCCAAGTTTGTGACCTCGAGCGCCGAACGCAACTTTGTCAAAAATCGAAAAAATCGCGAAAAAATCGTTATTTTTTCAAATTTTGGCGATTATAACCCTAAAGGACTAGTTTTTTCTTTATACTTTCTTAGGACGTTTTTAAAGTAGAATTTGCTACAATATGATACTAGAACTGTCTCTGTAGACCCAATAGTTTCCGAGATAAAGCCTTTCAAAGTTTATCATTTTTTTCGAACTTCGCAATTTTTTGCAATTCAGTCGTTCTGAATGAATTTTCTAGTGACGTCTAAAATATTGCAAAATATTGTGAAATTAAAAAAATAATAAACTTTGAAAGGCTCAATCTCGGAAACTATTGGGTTTACAGAGACAATTCTAGTATCATATTGTAGCAAATTTAGTCCACTTTAAAAACATCGCAAGTAAGTTTTTTCAAAAACTAGTCCTTTAGGGCCATTATCGCAAAAATTTGAAAATAATAACGATCTTTTCGATTTTTGATTCTTAATCTCGGAAACTATTGGGTCTATAGAGACAGTTCTAGTATCATATTGTAGAAAATTTAGTCTACTTTAAAAACGTCCTAAGAAAGTATAAAGAAAAAACTAGTTCTTTAGGGTTATAATCGCCAAAATTTGAAAAAATAACGATTTTTTTCGCGGTTTTTTTGATTTTTGACAAAGTTGCGTTTAACGCTCGAGGTCACAAACTTGGATTATTCATTAGGCCAACATCATAAACAAGTCTGCAAAAAATCAGAACTATCGGATTTGACGCATCAGACACACGACGCATCAGACACGACACAAAAGTAGTTTAAAACATCTGGAAACAGATGTTTTGTTGCCAGATGTTTTAAACTACTTTTATTTGTTTATAAGCGTATTTAACGGTTATTGTTTTTAAAAATATAAAATTGCATTTCTATTCAAATATAATTACAAAATAACTAAGCTTAAAAATAGAAAGGCTAAATGTGGTCTTCATTGGGTGACGCCATAGAAAAATCTTAGGAACGTTAAATGTCGTCCTCATTGGGTGACGCCATAGAAAAATCTAAATGTTCATCGTCTGTCAAAAACCGAATTTCACTGAACTCCTCATTCGTTGATCTTGTGTTTTTATTATTATAGTTTTGTTTATAGTTCAATGGCTCCAACCTCTTTGTTATATGGTTATTTATAAAAACAACTAATCCAACAATGCATCCAAATACAAATAATCCTATTACGATACACAAAATATATATTTTACTACTTGTTGGGGGTGTTATTTCTGGTTCTTTGTGTATCGCTTTATCTGAAATAGAAAAAAATTAAACCCTTAATTAAATGATCAATAACAAATTTTCAAATTTTTGTTAATATACCCAATTTCACATCCTTATTTGATGAACTAACACTAATATTTTCAAACTCGTTGTCAACATTTGATATATCTTCTTTAGTTGGGACTGGCCTACTATCACTTTCTGTTGGATTTGGTTTTACAGTTGAATCCGTAGTTGATATTTCTAATGGTTCTATTACTTTAAATACGTTATCTTTGGAAACATCATCTTTTTTTACAGCAGTTGAACTTGTGATTATAATCGAAACTGTAGAGGTCTCTTTTGAGAATTCCCTTATAGACTTAATAGTGGTTGTTGGAATTAAAACTACTTTCGTTGATCCACTTGACGTTATCGTTTGAATTTGATCATTATTCTCTGTCATGTTTCCAAATTCATCTGTAAGCATTACGATTAAAACCAATCTTTAATTTAACATAAAATGTTCTTGTACACCAACTTACCAAAGACACAGAAACTTTCATAATCAGGACAGCAATTCTTTAGATCAAAGCATTCAGTATTACATTCACATTTGTAAATTGAACTTAAACTATCGTTTATATCCCTAGCTATACGCGCTTCAGCGAATTCGGTTGTCGTTGACGTAAACTCACAACGATTTTGACATGATTGTACACTGTTAATTCCACCTTCTTCATCTTTATACATTTCTGTTTGTGGTGTGCAATCACTTAATTTAACTATTTCTATATCATCAATACCAATATCGGTTCGTTGAGATATATCAAGTGTACCTTCTATGATTATCTTAAAAACAGAACATTTATAAGCTTTCAAGTTTGTTCACTAAAACTTTGATTTTACCTGGAAATTAGTTTTGGTTCTTGGAATGGTGCCGAAAAATTGAACCCATGTGTTGATAGAATGGTTGGAGCCCACTTCGATGATGCTGTTTCTGAAAATTAAATTGCAGTCTCTTAAGTTCGTGGTGTTAATCTCGCACCGTAAAAATATTTTGGCAGGAACAGAGACAAGGAAAGAGAGACAGAGGGAGAGAGAGGCAGAGAGAGAGAGACATTACCCATCCCCTGGGTAATGTAATAGAAGTAGTCTCGTCGTATAATGGCGGAATGTAATTGTGGAGATTCGTAGTTAATGAATTGTTCTGGATGATTCTGACAACTTTTATGACAAGGACTTAAACTTAGGACTATGACTTAAAAGTTTAAGTTTTAAGGTACTTCATAAAATTAATTTAATTAATGCAGCATTTTGCACTTTTTGGGACAAATTCTTATAAGCAAACCTTTTTAATAATAAAATATCACAATATTATCTATGTGCAACTTACTCTTCTTCACTTCCAACTTCTTTAACCAAAACTCGAAGTCTACCCTTTTTTTCCCCATATTTATGACAGTAAAATCGAAAGCATGCATCAGCACTAACAGTTGAATCATAGATTGGTGAAACTAATCTTGCTATTCTTTTTCCATAGTTGTTACCACTTCCTTCAAGTAACATAAAAAAGCCTTCGTATTTTACTTGCTTTGTATGATCATGTTGTGGGCCTATACCATATCTTCCACTATTGGTTTGAATCCACTTGATTTGATTTGTTAAAATATTTTGCCATCCACATGTATATTTCCCTTCAAAATCACACCATAATGGCTCTGTAATATTAACTAAACGGCAACTACCCATCGAACGATCCCATTCTCCATCGACACAAAAAACTTCCGAATTCCCAACAATTTCATATTTTGGTAAACATAATAGTTGTATTGCTGAATTGGACATGTGTAAGCTTTCAAAAAATCCTTGAGGTGGTACCTCTAGTTCTTTACATCCGGTTGCTAAAAACATTTTTAAAAAAAAATGAATTAAATGTTTCTATTACAAATCAGTAAAACAATACATACATATACAAAGTGGTACATCTCCAAACCATCTTCCATTTTCACATGTTGTCAACGGTCTACCATACAAAAAAAAATCAGGATTGCATTTATAATTGGCAACCTTTCCTTTTTGGCGTGTTCTAACAACTCCGTTTTTTAAAAATGGTTTATTACAAGCGATGGTTCGTTGCACTAATCCTTGAAAATGGTAGTGAAACATTTGTATATTTTTGTTATGTTATAACTTACTTATAAGTATGCTACAGACCTACAATCAAATTGCACAACAAATCGAAAACGAAAATAAATGAAATGATTTTTACACCAAATTTTATTTCGTTTATTTTCGTTTTCGACTTTTTGTGCAATTTGATTGTTGGTCTGTAGCATACTTTAAATAAGAAGAATTCAGGTAATTACATATAGCCATACACACACAGTTTATTCTTGGCTCAAAAGACAAATGAGACACAGTGAAATACTTTATTACAAGTAGGGTGCAACAACTGAGACAGAACGAACGAACAGCAACCATGATGAATACAATAACAACGTAACACTTTATACCAAAGATTATTAAACTCAATTGCTGCCCGGAACGCCTTTGTTTGAGGTACTGCTGGGATACAACAGAGGAGCAATTGGAAAGGGATATATCCGATAAAAACCGATGACATTTGGAAAGTCGTGTTTCAAATGTTTTTAGTGAAACTGTCTATCTTCCATATACGTAAAACAAAAAATGAACAAACATGAACACTGGAAAGAATCAAACGGGATGAAAAAGCCAGCCAGAAATTTTCCAAGATTTGCTAAAAATGGAACATAAGTGCCACTGAGTCATACAGGAAAACAGCTTCTGCAAAATTTAAACGTAAAGCTTCTCAGAAACCTAGAACAACAAAGTTAACAGATAGATCTTATTCTTACCGGACTATAGCGATATCTTGTGTATCCGCTCTTCTTTTATTTAGCATAAGGTGAACATGTTGAGGTTTCTTTCTATTAAAATGGTAACTTGACGTGATTGTGGCTTGTTGCGTGCATTTAAAAATATTGTTTCGTTCTTCCTCTAAATTATATGAAAAAGTGAATTTTAATGGCAAAATTATTAAAGAAATTTGACTGAAAGGTCAAAAGGTGACGAAGAGACACTTTGCTATCTGAGTCGTCAGCGCTTGGGTGAAAAACACGTATTAATGGGAAAATGAAAAACACGTATTAATTTTTTTTACTATACAAACGATTACCGTAGTTTAAAGAAAATCAGAAATAGTCAAGCTCAAAATTTTTGTTTTATTGACGTCTTGATTCAATTTTCCATCAATAGTTATTTAGACATATGATTGCGTATTTGATGTTGAAAGTCACTTTGAGTTTGGTATAACTTACGCATGAGTTGTAGAAAACGGTACAGAATATATAGTAGAAAAAATGAACCACTAATCGTAGCTATTCGAAAAATTGTTGCAAAATTTATAGAATAGGTTCGTTGAAAAACGAAAGACTCCAAAATCGTAGTGATCGTTCAGAAAAAATATTGCTGCTGTAAGTATTAGATTTTATTAGAGTCCAAAAAAATATCTTTCATAGTAGTCACTAATTTCACCGCCCGTTTAATGCCATACATAATCTAGATAACTCAAACAATAAAGATAAAGATAATTTTATAACTGAGATCAATTTAGATAACTCAGACTTCGTATAACGTCGTCAATTTGCCTAATGTCTATACAAACAAACTTGAAAGTGCGAATTTTTTGGTGTCCCGGTGTGGTTTTTGGCTTTTGAAGTACTCGGGTCGTTTTTTTTTAAAGGAAGCATGGATTTTTTTATTACCAGGTTTTTCGTTAAACAAAGTGGAAGGTGTGAAAATATGAATGCCAAATGAGTCTAAGACTGTATTCTAAACAACGATTTATTTGAAACTTATTTATGTGGGCTTACTTATTCACCATCATTTTAAATAAGTATTTAAAAGCTATTTTTAATGATTAAGCATACTTAATTCGACAGCAACATTAAAGCAAATTCAAAAATAAATTTAATTAAAACGATTTATTTAATTTGATTAATTAAAGAGTTTTCAAAACTATTTTTTTTAATTTAAATTATTAACAATAATTAATTAAAAAACGTTTTCTCCTTTTTTATTTTCACCAAAGAAAATTGTATTTAAACATTACAAAAATATCACTAGTTTTTCAATATTTAAAATACAAAATTATTTTGTATGCATTTCAAGAGAAACTATCTCCCATCTTCAGCAATGCAAAACAAAGTAAAGTTAAAAGAAAAATCGAAAAATGACAAAACTTTTTCAAGGAAAACTTAACGAAAATAGTAATACAAAATTTAAAAGAAAACTAAACTTAGAAATTATACAATTGAAAATAAATTGGAAGTAATATTTCCCTGATCAAAATTTAAACATTTATCAAGATTTTTAGAAATAAAATAGCTTTCAAATGCATCCAAATTGGAAGCTCTATTAACTTCTTTAATTAATTTAACATTTGCCAAAGAAACCCCCAAATGACATTCTGTCAAGGCATGATGTGCAATGCATGATTTTTCTGGCCGGTTAAATCTAATATGGCTCTTATGTTCTTTGAATCTTGTTTTTACACTTCTTTTGTTTGGCCAATATAAATTTTAGAGCAATCACTACATTTGTATTCATAGATTCCTGATTTTTCTAATTCATCAATTTTGTCTTTTGTGCTCCCTAAAATATTTTTTAATTTCTTTTGGTTGCCGAGTACTGGGAAGAAATTGTGTTTTTTACAAACAGATTTTAACTTATTTATAATTTTGGGTGCAAAAGTTATTTTAAATCTCTTTGAATAATCAGGCTTTTGTTTATTTTGACGAAATAATGTTGATAAACTATGTTTTTTATTTTTATTAGAATGATGTTCTACAATTTTGTCGATTACGGCAGGTCGATATCCGTTAATTATAGCTAAATTTTTTATGTAATTGTATTCATTCATATAATTTTGTATTGAAAGAGGAAGTTTACATAAACGGTGAACCATAGGATGAAAAGCAGCCATTTTATTTTGTGAAGAACAATATGAGTCACTAGTAATTAATCTATCAGTGTTTGTTGGTTTATGGTAAACAGCAATATCAATTTTTTCATTAACTCTATTTAATTCCAAATCTAAAAATGGAATTTTTTGATTTTCTTCAATTTCATAAGTAAAATTAATGGTACTATATTGCTCATTTAAAATATTAAGTGTGCCAGTAATTTTATCCTTTTTTATTATAACAAAAATATCATCAACATATCTAACCCAAAATCGGGGTAATATATTTAAATTTTGTAATGTTATTTCAAATTTCGACATAAATAAATCAGAAATAATTGGTGATAGTGGATTCCCCATGCTTGTACCATAAGTTTGCTGATAGTATTTATTTCTAAATTGAAAGTAACTATGTTCCATACATAATTTTGCAATTTTAACAAAAACATCAATTTTTTCTTTTTGTATATTAATAGAATTTAGCCAAAATTCTAAAGCCTCAATTGCTACTGGAATAGGAATACTAGGAAAAAGGGCTGTAACATCAAATGAAGTCATAACTTCATCTTCCTCTAAAATTAAATTTTGAATTCTATCAGTAAATTCAAATGAGTTTTTAACTTTTAAACTTTTATATGGTGTTAAAAAATTTAATTCTTTTACAAGCCATTTAGCTATATTATATGATGGTGAATTAATATTAGATGTTATAGGTCTCATTTTGTTACCACTTTTGTGAATTTTTGGTAAACCGTACAATTTTGCTACACAAGGATTTGAAATTTTAAGATTATAGGCAGCTCTATCACCAAATACTACCTTAATTAATGATATTAAAGAAGTTGTTTCCCTGATCATTTTGGGTAAAGGACTTTTTTGAATTAATTTATAAGGAGCTTCTTCTAATAGATTTTCCATTCTTTTATTATAATCACTTTTGTCTAAAATAACTAAAGCATTACCTTTATCAGCTTTAACATAAAAACAGTTCTTTTCCTTTAATTTTCTAATTGTTTCATTTGTTTGTAAATGAAACAATTAGAAAATTAAAGGAAAAGGACTGTTTTTATGTTAAAGCTGATAAAGGTAATGCTTTAGTTATTTTAGACAAAAGTGATTATAATAAAAGAATGGAAAATCTATTAGAAGAAGGTCCTTATAAATTAATTCAAAAAAGTCCTTTACCCAAAATGATCAGGGAAACAACTTCTTTAATATCATTAATTAAGGTAGTATTTGGTGATAGAGCTGCCTATAATCTTAAAATTTCAAATCCTTGTGTAGCAAAATTGTACGGTTTACCAAAAATTCACAAAAGTGGTAACAAAATGAGACCTATAACATCTAATATTAATTCACCATCATATAATATAGCTAAATGGCTTGTAAAAGAATTAAATTTTTTAACACCATATAAAAGTTTAAAAGTTAAAAACTCATTTGAATTTACTGATAGAATTCAAAATTTAATTTTAGAGGAAGATGAAGTTATGACTTCATTTGATGTTACAGCCCTTTTTCCTAGTATTCCTATTCCAGTAGCAATTGAGGCTTTAGAATTTTGGCTAAATTCTATTAATATACAAAAAGAAAAAATTGATGTTTTTGTTAAAATTGCAAAATTATGTATGGAACATAGTTACTTTCAATTTAGAAATAAATACTATCAGCAAACTTATGGTACAAGCATGGGGAATCCACTATCACCAATTATTTCTGATTTATTTATGTCGAAATTTGAAATAACATTACAAAATTTAAATATATTACCCCGATTTTGGGTTAGATATGTTGATGATATTTTTGTTATAATAAAAAAGGATAAAATTACTGGCACACTTAATATTTTAAATGAGCAATATAGTACCATTAATTTTACTTATGAAATTGAAGAAAATCAAAAAATTCCATTTTTAGATTTGGAATTAAATAGAGTTAATGAAAAAATTGATATTGCTGTTTACCATAAACCAACAAACACTGATAGATTAATTACTAGTGACTCATATTGTTCTTCACAAAATAAAATGGCTGCTTTTGATTCTATGGTTCACCGTTTATGTAAACTTCCTCTTTCAATACAAAATTATATGAATGAATACAATTACATAAAAAATTTAGCTATAATTAACGGATATCGACCTGCCGTAATCGACAAAATTGTAGAACATCATTCTAATAAAAATAAAAAACATAGTTTATCAACATTATTTCGTCAAAATAAACAAAAGCCTGATTATTCAAAGAGATTTAAAATAACTTTTGCACCCAAAATTATAAATAAGTTAAAATCTGTTTGTAAAAAACACAATTTCTTCCCAGTACTCGGCAACCAAAAGAAATTAAAAAATATTTTAGGGAGCACAAAAGACAAAATTGATGAATTAGAAAAATCAGGAATCTATGAATACAAATGTAGTGATTGCTCTAAAATTTATATTGGCCAAACAAAAAGAAGTGTAAAAACAAGATTCAAAGAACATAAGAGCCATATTAGATTTAACCGGCCAGAAAAATCATGCATTGCACATCATGCCTTGACAGAATGTCATTTGGGGGTTTCTTTGGCAAATGTTAAATTAATTAAAGAAGTTAATAGAGCTTCCAATTTGGATGCATTTGAAAGCTATTTTATTTCTAAAAATCTTGATAAATGTTTAAATTTTGATCAGGGAAATATTACTTCCAATTTATTTTCAATTGTATAATTTCTAAGTTTAGTTTTCTTTTGAATTTTGTATTACTATTTTCGTTAAGTTTTCCTTGAAAAAGTTTTGTCATTTTTCGATTTTCTTTTAACTTTACTTTGTTTTGCATTGCTGAAGATGGGAGATAGTTTTTCTTGAAATGCATACAAAATAATTTTGTATTTTAAATATTGAAAAACTAGTGATATTTTTGTAATGTTTAAATACAATTTTCGTTGGTGAAAATAAAAAAGGAGAAAACGTTTTTTAATTAATTATTGTTAGTAATCATAATTTTCACGAAAAGTTCAAAAATTATTTTTTAATTATTTTTTAAATTATTAAATTGATTTTATTACAGATCGAAAAAGAAGTTTTATTCCTTAAAATCATTTAGTAAACAAACATATTGGGCCATATGTATAAAACCTAGTAACTAGGTTTTTTAAGTGTTTACTAGTTTTCGTATGCATAAAAAAGTATTCGAAACTTTACTTTACTAGCTTGCTATTAAAAAACATCGAATTGTTTTGTTTTTGAGTGTTTGCTATGTTTGGTATGCATAGAAACCAAAGTTTGCTGGATTTATGCTGGTATATACTATAATCAAACCTAGTGTCTTATTTACCACACTAAAACTATTACTAGGTTGTTAATTTATAGTTTTTTCTTTTTGAGATGTGATATGAATTCGAAAACAAGACAAATGTATTGAATTTTTTATTCTGATTTGGAAGATGAAATATGTTTTCATGCATGTAAAGTTTACAAATTGCATAAACCGGGTGAAGGAAGAGTAAATTTTAGACACCTTTAGAAATAGTAAACTTTTAAGACATAGTAATTTACTATTCTTGAAATAACTGAAGCATAATCGACCCAATCTTCAGAGTAAAGTAATTAATATTAACAACTCGGAATCAATGAGATGCAATACCTATAACGAATGGTGTCACTAACAGACTTTGTTGTTCGTTCGTAATGCTTCTTACTTCTGGTTTAATGTACTTTGCACGTTTTTTTTCCAAATTTTATGTGCTTATACACTTTGGCTTTTAAATAATCGTTTAAGTGTCGGCGGAATGCGGAACGTGCAAAATGATTAGCAAATGAGACGGATCAAGGTTTAACGCGACCCATGCCAATAAGAAGTGATTTACTGAAATTGTCACATAGAAAATATGCCTACATGCTGATATTTCCGAGAAAAAAAATCATAAAGTTTTAAAACTGCGTGAAAACCGTGTTTTTAGGGTTCCGTACTTTGAAAAAGTAAAAACGGTACCCTATTGGTGAGACTTCGGTGTCCGTCCGAATTTCTACATAATCAATTTACTCACAAGCTTTAAGTGCTATCAACTGGAAATTTTCTATAGTTATTAAATGTGTTGTCCCACACCTGATGATAACAAAAAATTTTGATATATTTGTTTTTATCTATATTTTATGGACATAGATAAGGAGATAGTAAAACAATCGTTTTTTCAAGGAATCGAGTTTAGTCTATATAAAAATCGAAAATAAAAGTTTAGTCTATATAAAAATCGAAAAAATTTTGAGTTATTACCAAAAACGAGTGATTTTTTTGTCCCCCCCTTAACTTCGAACATTACAAAAGAAAAAATTTAAAAAAATTCACGGGAGTAGGGATTTTGCTAAATCGAAACTGTATCTTTTTTTTTTTGTTGTTATAATTTCAAATGTTCATTAGAGGGGGTTTAAAGTAGAAATTTTGAAAAAAAAATATTTTTGATCAAGGCATGTGGGGTGTCATATGAAAAGTGATTTTTTTTTGTTGTGCAAAAAAGTTTTTTTTGTAATTTTCGAAAGCACAGTTTTCGATTTATGCTCAAAAATGTAAAAATTAATTTTGTCAAGATTTCAAAAGAAAAAATTTAAAAAAATTCATGGGAGTAGGGATTTTACTAAATCGAAACAGAATCTTTTTTTTTGTTGTTATAATTTCAAATGTTCATTAGAGGGGGTTTAAAGTAGAAATTGTGAAAAGAAATAATTTTGATCATGGCATGGCGGGTGTCATATGAAAGGTGATTTTTTTTGTTGTGCAAAAGCGTTCTTTTTGTAATTTTCGAAAGGTGTTTTCGATTTAATTTCAAAAATGTAAAAATTATTTTTGTCCCTCCCCTTAACTTCGAACATTACAAAAGAAAAAATTTAAAAAAATTCATGGGAGTAGGGATTTTGCTAAATCGAAACTAAAATTGTTTATGTTGTTATAATTTCAAATGTTCATTAGAGGGGGTTTAAGTCAGGGTTGTGCCGTAGACAAAATAGATTACTTTACATGTATAGATTACGCCTAGATTACGTGTAAATTACGCGAGATATTTTCGTGTAATCTATAATGTAAACTATAATGTAATCTATTCAATTGATATTTGAATTCTAAAATTTTTTAGCAATAAATTAACCTTTTTAAAGATCACAAGATCTTGTTTTTGACAATATTATTGATCATGTCTTTTAAGAAAAATTTTTCAGTAGGGATAATACAATATTTTCACGTATTTCTTCTTAAATCAAAATTAATAGATTACGCCAAATTTACATAGATGACATAGATTACATTACATAGATTATATGTAATGTAATCTATTTTAGATTACGCGTAAAGGAACAACCCTGGTTTAAGTAGAAATTTTGAAAAAAAAAATATTTTTGATCATGGCATGTGGGGTGTCATATGAAAGGTGATTTTTTCGTTGTGCAAAAGAGTTTTTTTGTAGTTTTCTAAAGGACAGTTTTCGATTTATTTTACATTACATTAACATTACAAAAGAAAAAAATTAAATTAATTCATGATTGTAGGGATTTTGCTAAATCGAAACTGAAACTTTTTTTTTGTTGTTATAATTTGAAATGTTCATTAGAGGGGGTTTAAAGTAGAAATTTTGAATAAAAATATTTTTGATCATGGCATGTGGGGTGTCATATGAAAGGTGATTTTTTTTGGTAGTGCAAAAGAGTTTTTTTTTGTAATTTTTGAAGCCACAGTTTTCGTCTTATTTTCAAAAATATAAAATTTTTTTTGTACCCCCTTTATCTACGAACATTACAAAAGAACAAATTTTAAAAATTCCTGGGTGTAGGGATTTTGCTAAATCGATACTAAAATTTCTTTTACTAGTTATAATTTCAAATAAACGTGAAACTGTACTAACAAAAACTATTTTTTCCTCAAATATTATATACACGGAACCCTCAGCGAGCGAATTATATTCGCTCTTGCCTTATTTCTGCATACAGTGCCCTCTAGCACTCACATCGATACTACTTCCATCACGCGGTAAGAATTAATTGAAGTGTATATTTTGAAACAAATTTTTAAAAAATCGGAAAATCGATTTTAAATGTTTAAAAAATTAAAACTAAGGGACAAAGCTACCCTTAAAATTTTTAACAAATATTTTTGTCATGTGAAAATCGTGTATATTTCTAACGCATTAATATTTTTTTAAAAAATTTACTACGAATAAAAAGATATACGTATTCGAGGATTACTCGATATATACGTGTTCGAGGATTTTTTTTTGGAAAATATAGCGGTTCTAAATATCGAGGATTTCGTGATTTTTGGCTAGTCGAGTTATTTTTAAATATTCATAAATTCGGTTCTATTAAATATAGAAACTTCTAGTTTGCAGTTTTCAATGATTGTACAATACCGACGTTTTATACCAAAATTTGATTATATTGCTAAGAGCCTACATAACCTTCCAAGAAAAGATAAAGCATTTGAGTAGACCGAAAAGCAAGACGATGCGATTATGGAACTTCAATTAAGATTATGATCTGCACCAGTTCTGGTTTATCCTATGCAATCTTAAATTTATATTAAATACTGATACCAGCAATGATGGTATAGGAGGAGGGGAAAAGAAATCGATGAAATTGATGGGTAAGAGAAAGTAATACCTTATTACTCGAAGACACTGTCCAAGCGATAAAAGGATCATTGTGCAACCCAAAAAAAATTGCTGGCTATAGTGCTATGTGTGAAACATTTCCACAAACACTTGTAATTCCATTTGAGTAGTGATCATGGAGCTTTGAGTTGTTTATTACAATTTAAATACCCGGCGGGGTATTTTCTTTCTGTGATATTTGATTTCAAGGTGAGTGAATACCTAGGTGGTTCAGCACGTACATAGGTATTTTGCTAGTTCTGCAAGTGCAAGATCACTTCCCTCCAGAGCAATGGAGTCAATATCAGGGGTCCTCTGCTTCCTGGTAAAAAGAATCACTATTGCTTTTGCAGGATTATTTTCTAATCCACATGTTTGGCCCATGTCAATGTTATTGCAAGGGTAGTTGGGACTGGCTCGTCTAATGTACTTTGAATAGAATCGTCACTTGATTATTTTATTCAATGCCAACCCCCCCATGTTTTTGTTAAAGAAACCTAAATGGCAAGGTGACGGAGATTTATATCAAGATAAAGATATGAAAGTCAAAGATGTAAAACAAAATCAAATGAAGCAAAACAAAGATTCAACTTTATTTTAAGCACTTTAAGTCTATAAAAGCATAAAAATTCTAAAATTTTCATAAGAACTACTCTAATAGTAAGATAATACGTTTAAGTAAATAATAAAGTTAATAAAACTAAGTTACATTGTTTATAAATCAATTTTCATGGCTTTTATGATTTTTTATTATTTTAAAGAAATTTTTAAACACATTTCTATTATACCTAACATAAATTACTTCGGTCTGAAAGACCTAAGTATTACATTCATGAGCTCAAAGTGAAATTCTTACCCCCACTTGTTTTGGCATTTCTCGACGTTTTAGGACCTACTGATTCTAAAAAAGCAAAAAAAAAAGTGTGTGTCTGTAGGCCGGCCGCCGTCATTACCTACACTGCAGGGAAAACGGCTGGAGAGATTTCAAAAAATTTTTTTCTGAAAATAGGTATTCACAAGGGACAGGTCCAAAAGGACGCTGTGTTCGATAACTGTACCAGAAGTGTGTCAAAAAAATCATTATGTGTGTCAAAAATATCAAATTTTCATATTTTTGGCTTAAAAAACGTCCATTTTAAGTGATTACGAGTAGGAACATTAAATTTGGAGACATCTTGATGGTCGGGATTGGTATGTGAGATCAAAAACTAGATTATTGCATTATAAGTTTGTCAAAAAAATGTTGTCAAGCGTGTCAAAAGAAAGATTTTTATTTATTTTTTTACCTAATTTTTTGGAAAAAAAAATTAAATTAATTGTTTGTTTGAAATTAATTTTACTACTATTATTGAGAATTATGGCATTATAAATTTGTCAAAAAAATGTTGTCAAGTGTGTCAAAAGAAAGATTTTTAGTTATTTTTTTACCCAATTTTTGGAAAAAAATAAAATTGTTTGTTTGAAATGAAGTTTTATTATTATTATTGAGAATTAAGGCATTATAAGTTTGTCAACAAATAATGTCAACTGTGTCAAAAAATGATTTCATTTATTTTTTTAGCCAATTTTTTGGAAAAAAAATGTAGCTGTTTTTATGACGTAAATGTAATTGAAAATGAAATTGGACATGGAAATTTTTGAATTTGTTCTAGTTTTTGAAATATTTTTGGAATTTTGAAAAAGTTTGTATTTTTGATTTTGTAATAATTTTGCAATATTTTTAGAATTTTTGGCAAAAGTTTTAATTTTTGACTTTGTAAGAATTTTTGGAATATTTTTAGAATTTTGAAAAATTTTTAATTTTTGATTTTATTATAATTTTTGAAATTTTGAAAAAATTTCAATTTTTGATTTTGTAATAATTTTTTCAATATTTTTAGAATTTTGGAAAAAGTTTGAATTTTTAAGAAATTTTGAAATATTATTGGAATTTAGAATAAATTTAAATATTTGATTTTATTCTAATTTTCGGAATATTTTTGGAATTTTGAAAAAGTTTGATTTTATTTAATTTAACAATATTTTTGGAATTTTGATTATAATTTTCCGGTAACGTATTGATGTTTCGTGTTAGTTTTGTAATAAATTTTTAAACAGAGATAAAAAATACTTTTACTTTAACAAAGAGTTATGTGTGATATACATCGCTGCCCAAAACTAAAAACCATATCATCATAAAAGTATTTTGCCGAAAACTATATACAAATCCTTAACCCAGACCTAAGTCTTGATATCTCAGAGCTGTGAGATTTCAGCCCCTCCATATTTTACTTCGGTCTAAAAGACCTAAGTATTACATTCATGAGCTCAAAGTGAAATTCTTACCCCCACTTTTTTGGCATTTCTCGACGTTTTAGGACCTACTGATTCTAAAAAAGCAAAAAAAAAATGTGTGTCTGTCGGCCGTCCGTTACAACCGACAAAATCTAGAAAACCGCTGGACGGATTTCAAAATTTTTTTTTCTAAAAATAGGTTTACTCAATGGAAAGAGCCGAAAGGACGATGTGTTCGATATTTGTACCGGAAATGTGTCAAAAAAATCGTCAAGTGTGTCCAAAACAAGCAAATTTGCATATTTTTTGCTTAAAAAACGTTCATTATAAGTGATTACGAGTAGGAAGATTGAATTTGGAGAAATTTTTGGGGTCGGGATTGGTATGTGAGACCAAAATCTAGATTATTGCATTATAAGTTTGTCAAAAAAATGTTGTCAAGTGTGTCAAAAGAAAGATTTTTATTTATTTTTTTACCCAATTTGTTGAAAAAAAATTAAATTAAAATTTTCTTTGAAATGAAATTTTATTATTATTATTTAGAATTATGGCATTATAAGTTTGTCAAAAAAATGTTGTCAAGTGTGTCAAAAGAAAGATTTTTATTTATTTTTTTACCCAATTTTTCGGAAAAAAAACAAAATTAATTATTTGTTTCAAATGAAATTTTATTATTATTATTGAGAATTATGGCATTATAAGTTTGTCAAAAAAAAGTTGTCAAGTGTGTCAAAAGTTGTCAAGTGTGTCAAAAAAAATGTAGCTGTTTTTATGACGTAAATGTAATTGAAAATGAAATTGGACATGGAAATTTTTGAATTTGTTATAGTTTTTGAAATCTTTTTGGAATTTTGAAAAAAGTTTGTATTTTTGATTTTGTAATAATTTTTGCAATATTTTAGAATTTTGGAAAAAGTTTTAATTTTTGATTTTGTAAGAATTTTTGCAATATTTTTAGATATTTGAAAAATTTATAATTTTTGATTTTATTATTTTGAAATTTTGAAAAAAGTTTCAATTTTTGATTTTGTAATAATTTTTTCAATATTTTTAGAATTTTGAAAAAAGATTGATTTTATTTAATTTTATAATATTTTTGGAGTTGTGAAAGAAATATGAATTTGTGAATAATATTTTCTCGAAACGCTAAATGGAGAGGTTTTTGAGTAGTTTGCTGAGTGTATCATCTTTTCACTAAATTATGTTAATTTATGATCTGTTATAATTTTCCGGCAACGTATTGATGTTTCGTGTTAGTTTTGTAATACATATCTAAACAGAGATAAGAAAATATTTGTACTTTAACAAAGAGTTTTGGTTGATATACATCGCTGCCCAAAACTAAAAACCATGTCCTCATAAAAGGTTTTTGCCGAAAACTATATACAAATCCTTAACCCAGACCGAAGTCTTGATATCTCAGAGCTGTGAGATTCCAGCCCCTCCATATATTAAATATTGAAATTCTTTAAAAGAATGTCACATTTTTAATTAAATTTGTCATTACCTTTTGTAATATTTACGAAATCAATTTCATTAAACATAAATATATTTTCAAAATCAATTTTTCCTAAATTTAAATCACATTCTCATAAATTGTATTACTAAACTAAATAAATAACATGAAATCTACGACAAAATTTCATAAATTTTAAGTCTTTAATATTGCATTAAATTTATGAAATAAAATCCTATAAACTAAATCAATCCTACGTTAATTCTATAATTCTGACGTTTATAAATTATTGCCAATTAATTAATCATAGCAAACACAACAACATACTATTTGTGATTGATAGTTAAACTGATAGACCAGTGCAGATACCTTAAAAACAGGTAAAATTGGAAAATATTAGTAACAGCATGAAAACTATTGGATAAGTAAAAAAATATTGCGCAAATGATGGGAAAATAAATTAAAGGTGATCTGAGTTACGGGGGTGAAATGGGGTGAGCTACTAGGGCTTGGAAATGGTTTTTCACGATTTTCAGCGAAACTATTAAAAAAAAGTTTAATGTAAAAGTTGTAGGTAGTAAAAAGGTCTATAACTATTATGCAAGCCATTTTTTCACACAACCTAAAATTTGATGTGAAAATAGTAAAAAGCGAGAAAAAAAGGTTTTTTCGTTTTTAATTTTTATCTCCCACAAAAAAAAAATTTTTTTCACATAATTTGGTGAAAACTTACCTTATTAAAATTAAGTATGTCCTTAATACGCTGTAATTTTTTGGAATCAAAATATTTATTTTATGTTTAATTTTGATTTTAAGCCAAAGTGACCAGACAAGAAAATCTTCCTGTGTTGAAAACAGTTTAAAAAAAAAATCAGTCATCTTTGTTTATGTTGAAACGTCTAGTTTTAGATCGTGTTAAAACATTAACGTAACATAAATACGGAATCAGCTTCCAGGAAATGCGTAAAACTGAATAAACTTGATTTTAAAGAGTTATTTTTCAATGAATGTTTAAAATATTCATTATTTGTTAAAATTTGGCGTTGAAATCCTTAAAAAATATAACTTTTTTCCATGGTAGTGTTTATTTTTTTTTACACCATCTAAAAGGAAACGTTTCAACCAAAATAAATATCACTGATTTTTTTGAAAAAACTGTTTGTACCACAGGAGGATTTTCTTGTGAAAATGAGGTCACTTTTTTGGTTTAAAATCTAACGTCAAATTAAGTATTTTGATTCCAAAAAATTACAGTATTTTGGAAATAATAAGGTTATTTTCCACCAAATTGTGTGAAAAAAAATTTTGTTTTGACAGAGATGAAAATAAAAACGAAAAAACCTTTTTTTCTCGGTTTTTTCTATTTTCTCAGCAAATTTAAGGTTAACTTTTACTTTAAACTATTTTCGATAGAAGGTCTAGTCTCCCTGAAAATCGTGAAAATCCATTTTCCTCCCCTGAAAGCTCACCCCATTTCACCCTCGTAACTCGGATCACCTTTAATTTATTTTTCCCATCATTTGCGCTATATTTTCTTCTTTATCCAATAGTTTTCATGCTGTTACTAATATTTTGCTTACAAAAAGCTTTTTTCACTGGAAGTACTATAAGAAAGGTAGGTCCTTTATAAAAAAACAAATGTTTTGATAATAACATGCTGCATTTGTGTAAACAAATTACAAAATTCAAACCTAGGCATTTTTCAACAATTGCAGATCAAATTATTTTGTTTCCAAAAGATCTCTTTCCAAGGTAAACACTTAATAGTCTAACGGTTTATTGGTAAACTTTATTAAAATAATTTATTTTAATATATTCCAGACAACTTATTAGGGGGAAGTGGGGATGGCATAAACAGTTTGTACTTAAAGCTCAATAACTTTAAAACCATAAAACATTTTTACTTAAAAACTGTTTCATTGTAAAATTTCATATCTTTACTATATAAAACTATTTTTTTTAACTACGTAACTAAACATTAAGTATAAAATTTTGAATTTCAAAAATTTATGTTTCTCGTTTAAAGTATCCCCACTGGTGGGGCACTTATAAACAATGAGCATTTTTGTATGGGGCACATATAAACACTCAAAAAAAACCACAATAAAATTCATAAGTACTTTTTTTTAAATTTTTTATTATTTATTGCGCTTCAAACAATATAAATAAGCATATAACATATATATTCAAGGATGCCAACTCTTCAACTTACTTCAACCGGAGAAAAAACATAATAGAGACTATTCCCCCATATATTTTAAAAACTCACCGGAAAAGGTCAACTTTATTTTGAAGTTTTAAAAAAAATATATTTAATAAAAAAAAATTTGTTTTATTAAATTCAGTTACTTATTTTATTGTAATAAAACAAATAAACATAATAATTCAAACATAATATCCATCTCCTATTTTTTTTTTTTTAAGGCGTTCATGCTCCATGTAGGAGCGTTGCCAGGCTAATCAGCTTTGAATATTCACCACGGTCATCGCACCAGCGACATATTTGCCATGGCAGCCGATTTTTTTAAGGTCGTTTATTACGTCAGTCTCCCATTGTAGTCGTGGTCTTCCTCGCGGTCTACCACTCCCTGGGGTACTAACGTACATTTTTCTAATCATTCCAAACTGTGAATCGGCTCGTAGAACATGCCCAAACCAAGCAATCCTATTAGAAGGGATACAACCTATTATATCAGAACCCTCAAGAAGGTCTCTGATCTCAAAATTATACCGGGTTCTATACTCTCCATCGTCTGTCTTAAGTGGACCAAAAATGTAGCGTAGGATCCTACGCTCAAATACAGATAAATGCGATTCGTCATTTTGTGTAAGGGTCCACGTTTGTGACCCATACATCACAACCGGTCTAATCAATGTCTTGTATAACTTGAGCTTGGTGTTAGTTGATACATACGGTGATCCAACGAGAGGTTTAATTGAGTAGAAAGTTCGATTACCTGCAGCGATTCGAGCTTTAATATCTGTAAGTATGCTGTTGTTTGAGTCAAGCATTGATCCCAAATATTTAAAAGATTCAACTCCCTCAATTCGTTCATCGCCGCACATCAAATCTTTCTTCTCAGCCTCTCTTGAGACATTCATACGTTTGGTTTTATTGTAGTTAATTTGCAGACCTATTTTCCTAGCACCACTCTCAAGCGACTTGAAAGTCTCACTCATAACAGCTTAACTTCGGCCGAGGATGACAACATAATCAGCGTAAGCAATCATCTGTACTGAGTTCATTGACAAGATATTGTTATTAATCGGTAGTTTCTTTTGACGGCACACATATTCCAAGGCTAGATTAAAAAGTATAGGAGAGATAGCATCACCTTGTCTTAAGCCGGAGTCGACTTTAAAAAACTTTGATATTTCGTTCTATACTCGTACACAGCATTGAGAGCTCTGTACTGTCATTTTGCATAGTGATACCAGCTTACCAGGAATTCCCATTGACACCTGAGCAGACCATAGAGTCTCTCGTTCGAGAGAGGGCCTGAAATCAATGAGAAGTTGGTGCACAGGTATGTTGAACTCTCGACACTTTTCCAAAATCATCCTTATCGAGAAAAGTGCATCGGTGGTACCTCGGCTCCGCCGGAAACCACACTGATATTCTCCAAACAGTTGTTCAGCAAAAGGATTAATTTTGGATAGCAAAATGTAGGAAAAGATTTTATATGCTGTGCAGAGGAGAGCAGTTCCTCTGTAGTTTGCACATTGTAGGCGATTACCTTTTTTATGGATTGGTATCAGCATAGCTGTGTTCCAGTCCTGTGGCATGGTTTCAGTCCTCCAGATCATTTGAACAAGTTCAAACAATCTTAAGGATAGAGTTTCGCCACCATGTACAATCATTTCGGATGTTATATCGTCGATACCAGGTGCTTTATTGCATTTTAATTTTGACAGCGTCGCATCAAATTCCTCTCTGGTAGGTTCTTCTACATGTACCTTTGACGTACGAATAAGCTTTGCTCGTCGCCCGACTTGTTGCTGGTCACTTAAGTTGAGAAGATTCTCAAAATAAGCGGCCCAAGTATCTAAAATATTTTTAAGGTCTACTTGTAGCTCCCCATCTTCGTTTTGAATAGCAGTCGATCTAGTTTGATGGCCCTTCTTTAAGGTTTTAACCTGTTGAAAGAAGTAACGCGATTGATGTTCCTTATTGAAGCTTTCAATCTCCTCACACTGTCTCTTCCACCATGCTCTCTTCGTTCGTCTACATAGCTTTGTAACGGCTTGTCTTGCCAGTTTATAATTCTCCTTCGTGGACCTGGTGTTGCGTCCTTGTAGACTTTTCAGATAGCAATCTCTTTTATATTGAATAGCGTCAAGGCATGCTTGATCCATTCATGGCTTCTGGGAGTGGTTCTGTGGTCGTCCAAGCATTCCCTCAGCAGCGCTTAAAACAGCATCTATGTGCAAATACCATGACTTATCGACGTCTCCATTAATAGTTTCTGATTTCTCCAATGTTTCGGCAATATAGATTTGATATCTCTCTTCTGTTTCAGCATTCTTTAATGATGAGATGTTAAAACGTTTCCGTTGATTGAATTTTGAACTGCCTGGATTTGGGAAGTGGAAACTTATCGTTGCACATACAAGGAAGTGATCACTTCCAATGTATGCACCTCTAAAGGATCGCACATCCCGAACGCTCGAAAAGAAACGTGCTGTTACTAGAACGTGATCAATTTGATTTCGAGTGTTTCCATTCGGTGAGACCCAGGTCTGTTTATGAATCGATCGATGGGGAAAGAACGTACAAGCAATTCTCAAACTATTTGATGATGCAAACTCAGTCATTCTCTCACCATTATCCTTCAAATTCAAATGCAGGCTGTTGGGACCCACCACATTTCCATAAGAGATATCTCTTCCAACCTGTCCATTAAAGTCACCAAGAACCATAATGAAGTCGCGTGTGGGCGTTTGTTTTATAACCTCTTCCAGTGCTATGTAGAAATTATCCTTCTCGTCGACGGTCTTAGCTTCAGTAGGTGCATGCACGGCAATAAGAGAAATATTGTTGTATGTACCACGTACACGTAGATAGCAGATCCTCTCACTGACCGGGATGAATTTCATCACGGCTTCTTGAATGCGTGCACCAACAAGAAAGCCAGTACCAAATTCTCTTCGAGAAGGATGACCACTACAGTATAGAGAGTGACTATCCAAATCTTGTTTTCCGATTATCTAATTTCTTGTAGAGCAATAATATCCATCCTAAACCTCTCAGCCTCTGTTTCCAGACTTATAAGAGCATCAGGAGCGCTCAGGCTGGGCACGTTCCACGTTCCGATTCGGTAGTCTGGTCCTTTTTCACGTCCAGGTAAAATTCTGTGTTTTGTCCGGGTCTGTTATTCTCTTTCTGATAACCAAATTTAACATATTAGTTTTCCGGGGTTAGGGTGTTAACCTTAGGCCCAACCCAAATTGTCGTGAATGGGTCCGTTCTGCATATTAAGGTCACCAGAAGCAACCTTTTTACACGTTTATATAGCGAGCCGCTTAATTCAAGGCAGACGCCCGCTCCAAGCCGCCCCTGACATGGAGAACAGACGCTTGAGTCGCATTGGTTGTAAGGCGCCAATTCGCCGTGATGTAGCGTCATTGACTAAGCAGTTTTTACTCTGCTTGTCTCCAATACACCAACCAAATTCTGTCAGCATTACCCAGGCAGCACGGCGTCGACGTCGAATTTTGGATTTCGCTACCCCCATCCATTTCCTATAGTTTTCCTTTATCAACCAACTGGACTGGAATGATGTAAAATATTCTTGGCTTCTTGTGTTTTCATTTCTTTTTGATTTTGGCATTGTTGACTAAAATTTGAAATGATTTAAGCATAAAGACTTTCAATTTAATAAAATTTTACTTTAATTTAAATATTTTTATATGAATATAATATAATCACTTACAATTACAAAACAGTCAGCACAAAGATGAATTAGTAGAATTAAATCGCTATTAAAATTAACCTATACGCACCACGATAATTCATGAAAACTAATTAAAAACATATGAATTTAATTTGACGTTTTATAATTGATTGGTTAATTGCATCTATTATGTCATAAAGCATAACGGTGCATGCACAATGTTTGAGGTTTTTCCTCATGAGATTTGAGCAACTTTTTGTTATTATTTTTTAATAGAAATACAATACTTTAAAATGTTGGTAGCTCAATTCTCTACTAATCATGAGGAAAAAAAACGAAATTTTTAACTTTTTCATTGAGGAAAAAGTATTTCAAAAAAAATTTTTTTTTCTCAAAATAAATTTTCATACAAACTTGGATCTCATGAGTAAAAGTATTTTCATGGTGCATCCATTGTAAGTCACAATTTATGGGGTGCGTTCGTTTGTTCTTCAAACAGAACAAAAAAATTTCAATGCGTTTACGATGCAAATTTGAAATATTTTGAAAAAAAGGGATATTTTTATGCCAAAACCCGGTAACCGGAAAACAGCTTAAAAAACCTGAAACTCCGGGTGAAAACACCACAGTTGGCAACCTTGTATATATTTCTTTAAAAAAACAATATTTTTCGATTGTTGTAAAACCTCAATAAATTCAGGTAGAAAATTATAAAGAAAAAAACAAAAATTCAATTTCATCTTATGTTTAGGTTTTGCAAATCAATATCAAAAGTGAAACGGGAAACCATACGTATACCATATAACCATACCATACGGCACATATAAACGCGTTTATATTATCCCAATTTTTTTTGTTTATATGTACCCCACGTGGCGATTTTAGGGTTATGTTTTGAAAAAATATTCCAAGATCTAAAATTTGGCTAAAACAAAGAAATACAGTAAAACTCGTTTTTAAATTACGGTCAAGGGACCGACGTTGGCGTACGTTATACACCATGGTACGTCATATCCAGAAAAATTAAAAAGCATAAGTAAATTTGCCTGTTATGCTCATTATATCATTGTATTTCATATTAAATTATTTACTAAATGTTGATTGATATAAAAGCGATCACAAAAAAATACCAACATACAGCTTAAAAACAATTCATTGTCATAAAATAATTATGTTAAAGCTAATCAAACCGATGCTACATAAACATATGTATGTTAATATTTTCGAATGAGAATGTTTGCATATGTGGCTACTCTGATTAAGCTTCGATGGACAATTTTTTTACTGAAAAATAATCAGTAATTTTCTGTTTTTAAGACAAAGTTGAATAATATTTTCCACTTTAATTACAATTTGGTCGTCAATTTACATTTGATCAAATCCGGGCGGCTAACCTGATCAGCAGGCGCGTAGCATACGGATTTAAACCCGAAGTTGTGTAGTTTATTCAAAACTTTCTCACCGGCCGATACATTTCGGTATCCATCGATGGCTTTTCTTCTGCGTCTAAATTAATTAACGCTGATTTACCCCAAGGCTTAGTTTTGTCACCACTTTATTTTTAATTTATAGGAAATGAAAATCATCAGTAACCCAATTAATAATTTTGCAGATGATAGTACACTGCACAAGTCGTTCGTTTTCCTATCTTAGGAAAATGCATGGACGAATAAAGCCCGCCCGGAAAGACGCTGCCATCAATGTAAATGATAGCCTGGCAAAAGTTTCCAGTGGAGTGGCTGAAATATGTTCAATTTTTACTCCACCAAAACATGGCTATTGATTGTTGCCAGATCAACGACCGAGTTTGCCAAAGATATTTTGATTGGTGTGTGTGACAAACAAATAGACGAATGAGAAAAATTTTATTGTTTTTCCAAATTTCTATCGACTTACTCTAGAATGATCGTATAATGGTGATGGCAAAGAGCGCGCCAAGAAAACTCAGTCCTCAATAGATGTAAAAAATATTTTACTCCTTATTAATTACTCCACATTTGTAAGCCCTACATGCGTCCTTGTATGGAGTATTGTTGTCAAGTTTGGGGTGCTGCATCTGTTTCCATCCTGATTCTTTTGAACTATGTTCAAAAACGTGCTACACGACTTGTGATTGAAACTTAACTTCACATCTTAATTCTCTGATCTCGGTGTTTTTTATAAATATCGTCACCAGCAGTGCTCGGAAGAAATCAGATCCATCATGCGTCAACTCATTGCCATAGTGATAAAATGAAGAGGGATTTCTTTGTCTATACATCATACAAATGGAATGCTTTACCCGAATCAATAGTCACGAGTGCCTTCGATCCACTAAGGTTTGAAAAAAAAGCGTTCTCGACACCTCAGAACGCATATTGTTGTGCTAATTAGATCTTATCAGGTATCTATGTGCTTTTGTCACACTTATTGTAACTCTTATAACATAACACTTTTTATTTAAAAAACAAAATAAAGTGCCATCATCGAGATATATTCCATAACAATAGAGTTCATCTGGCAGCACCCCTAAGATAACGCCTTGGCTAATAATATCTCACTGCTATTGTCAGTGATATGTGATATCTAACGTTAACTCATATATATGTCAATAGCAGGGACTGGGGTAGGCCTTATCGTCACTCCCGTAGACCAAAAATAAAACTTTGTTTGAATTTCTAGAAATCATCATACTCAGATTCTATTTAGTATGAGGCGTCTAATAAACTCCCTTTTATCAGTTACTGGCGAAGTATACGATCGTAGTTATCCCAGGTTTTTTGAGACAATAGCTTATGGTAGTTGCTTTAACTTTTTATCACGACTTCGAAATAAAATGAACGACATCTAAAGCCGGGCAATCACATACAACAGAAACAGAATTTCATACAAATTTGGCAGAAAAAAATTCTGTTTCAGTAAAATTTGTATGAAAATCTGTTTCTGTTGTATGTGGCTTCAAGCCTTATGAGTGGTTTCGCTCTATCTTTAAAGTTCAATACACTATAGTTTACAAAATCCTAAATTTTAACTTTATAGTGTAGACTGTAGAGCAATATTTTTCAGAGGAACATTTTAAGAGATCATTATATTGATCCATTTTTAACGGCTTCCTCTACTTTGTGAAATTTAACACATCTAATTTTTTTACGTTTCAATGAACAAACAAACTGCTTCAATTTCTAACCGATTGTGCACAATCCAAGAAATTTTTCTACAATTCAAACATTACCCTAACTTGAGAAAGACTTCTTTTGATCGACTTCCGCCAAACATTTTAATTTATCGGCCAAAGTGATCACTTGCATTTTAATTGGATTTGGGGCTGTATCGCACCTTCAGCATTTTTATAAATATGAAAGCATTAAAGAATTCGAACTGACAAATTAGCAAATATTTTCTCAACACTTACTTGCGAATTAACCAATGAACCACAACAAATTAATGAAAAGAAGCAGAAACATTTCGTAGAAAAATAATAAATATCGTAAAGCATCGAATACTTACGACTTTTAAATTTTTATGTTTATTTTGTATTTTTATTTTCTATTCGTACTTTATAAACTGGGCAAATTATATAGAAAAATAGTTCACGGGACTAAACGTGTGTACGTTATAACCTTATAAGCCGAGGTACCTTATAAGAAGGATAATTTGTTCGTAAAATTTTTATAGATGTAAGAAAAAAATTTGCTGCACTCTATAGACCAAGTGTACTTTATATATGGTGTACGCTAAAAACGAGTTTTACTGTATTATGTTTCTTGAATATTTCAGCTATCAAAACATGTTGGAATATTTTTAAACATATTAATGACAAAAAGTATAGGGACGCCATCTCTTAGTTCTTTTATTTATTAAAATGAAATGTTAATGTTTATAGGGTATTGCTTATAATTTACTTTTCAAAGATGCGTGGTATATAGGGTTTTTGCTTTTAATTTTATATAACAAGGAAAAATTGACAGATGTAAATTAACCATGATTTAGAGAAATTGTAATAAAAAGAATGTGTTAAAAATCATAACCTTATTTCATTGTTTTGAATTATTTTACATCAGTTCTCAGAAGTGGGATATTTATCCTTTGTGTTAATTAAAAGTTAAATCAGAAATTACAAATTGTGTAATTTTAGATTTAGTGAATTGGATTTCAAGTAAATTGGATTGTGGGTGAATTTATTTTAAGTAAATTGCGTTAACCTCGTGTTTAGAAATTATTGTGGCGGAAATTTTACTTCGGAGAGTAAAATGGTTGGAGATAATTCAAGGATCGAGGAAAATGGCAACAGTCGTTTGTATGATATATCCAACTTATTACCTGAATTTAATCCAGTGGGAGACAGGATAAATATTGCAACGTGGATAGAGAAAATTGAAGAATATGGCGTCATGTACCATCTAGATGAAATTACATTACGTCATTATGCGCTAAATAAATTAACAGGCGTAGCGAGAACATGGCTAGACAGTGTGAAGGTTGCTGATCGAACATGGACTGACTGGAAAATATTACTAAAAGAAACTTTTCCGGAATGTAACAATTATATCGAAAAGCGAAAAACAGCACAAAATTATGTACGTCGTAACAACCAAGATATGACTGAATATTTTTTCGAAAAGTTAGCATTATGCAATAAAGCGGATATGGTAAATGAAGAAAAAATGGAACGGATCATGGATGGGTTGCAAAGTATTAGGATACGTGATTACATTGGACCTTTAAGAAAGTATAATGAAATAAATCAACTATTGTTAGATCTTAAATCAGCTGATATGTATGTGGGTAACGAAAAAAAGATTGTTTCTGTGCAAAGTAATAACAAATTTGACCGTTTTCCTAAGGGAATGAAGCAGGAAAAGTTCACAGTAAAATGCTTTAAGTGCAATGAATTGGGTCACGTGGCGTCAGCATGTTCAAAGTCAAAACAAGTTACTTGTTTTAAGTGTGGGGAAAATGGGCATTATGCTCGTCAATGTACAACAAAACCAGAAGTAAAGTCTCATAAAGTTATGCTTGTCGAGACTCATAACAAATTTTTCAAAAAAGCCGTTATTCATAATGATACGATCGATTGCTATGTAGATCTAGGGAGTAGCTGCACTATACTGCGTCAAGATATTGCAGATCAATTAAAAATAAATTATTTTGAAAGTGGAGGGTTAGAAAAGTTGTCGGGTTATGGAGGTGGTGGAGTAGATCCGGTTGGTGTAACAACACTTGAAATAACAATTGATGGTGTATGTGCCAAAGTTAAAACCTACATAGTACCATCTGATGTTCAAACCGTACCATTACTAGTGGGGCATACTTTTACGGAACAGCCTCATATAGAGATAACAAGTAGTGCCAGTGGGTTTAAAATTTGTCAAGTCGGATATGATATTAATAAAATTGAAGTAAACCAAAATGAAAGAACAGAAATTAAAGTAAAAGAAGATCTCATCGTACCCAGTGGATTTGTTGGGCATGTGAATGTGCAAACAAATTTCAAAGATAGTGAAATAAATATTGCATATAAAATTCGAGAATCTGGACACGTCATTCCAGAATGTTTAATTAAAACAGATGATGATAGCAGTTCTGTTGTTCCCGTTTATAACATTAGCGACAATGATTTAAAATTGCAGAAAGGATCATTACTCACTAGAGGTGAATTGTGCTGTCAGACTAATGCTAATCATATTTTTCCCCTTAATTTAGAAAACGTCAACGAACAGGAGATTAAAACTGATTTGGTGGATAACTCGGAGTTAATCAATATTCTAAACGATTACAAAGATGTCATTGCGACAAATATTCGACAGATTGGTAAAACCGATTTGGCAAGCATAAAAATTGAGCTGATTAATCCAGATAAAACTGTATATTACCAGCCGTACAGATTGTCAATGGTTGAAAGGGATAAAGTCAAAAATATAGTCAACGATCTGATGGAAGCTGAGATAATTGAGGAAAGCAACTCATCATTTACAAGTCCTGTTGTACTTGTAAAAAAAAAGTCAGGTGAGCTTAGGTTGTGTATTGATTTTAGAGCTTTGAATAAAAATACTGTAAAGGATCATTTTCCAATTCCGCGAATTGATGATCAATTGGATCAATTAAATAATAAACAATATTTCACTAGTTTGGATCTATTTTCTGGATATTATCAGATTCCAGTAGACGAGAGTAGTTGTCACAAAACGGCATTTATTACACCCGATGGTCAGTACCAATTCAAAAGGATGCCGTTTGGATTGTGTAACGCACCATCGGTGTTTTAACGGTTGATTTGTAAAATTTTACGTTTTACGAATGCCATTGCTTATTTAGATGACATTTTAATTCCTACCAATACTGTTGAAGAGGGTTATAATAAATTAAAAGAAATTTTAGAAATCATCCGGCAAGCTGGATTAACGATTAATTTGAGTAAATGTAAATTTCTAATGAATAAAACTCAGTTTTTGGGTTACGAGGTCTCTGGACAGGGTATAAGACCAGGTAGGGCCAAAATAAAAAGCCCAGTTGATTTTCCAACTCCTGTGGATGTTAGAAATATCAGAGGTTTTATCGGACTCGCTAGCTACTTCAGGAGGTTTATTAGAAATTTTGCAGTCGTAATGAGACCATTGACTGACTTGTTAAGTAAAGATTTCAAATTTCAATGGGGCGATGAACAAAAGCAAGCTTTTGACGAAATTAAAAAGAAGTTGTCGAGTTTTCCAACTTTGGCGGTTTATAATCCACAGGCAAAAATAGAAGTGCACACAGATGCTAGTGCAATCGGCATAGGTGGTGTGTTATTACAAGAACAACCAGATTTGAAAATGCATCCCGTGGCATTTTATAGTAGAAAAACCACACGAGAAGAAACTAAATACTCTAGTATAGAACTAGAGGCTTTAGCAATTGTAAATACGTTAGAAAAATTTAGAGTTTATGTTTTGGGCATTCCTTTCGTTATCAAAACTGACTGCAACAGTTTAAAATTAATAGAAGGAAAACGTGATCTTAATCCCAGGATCGCACGTTGGTTTGTACGTTTATCTGAGTTTGACTATAGGCTTGAGTATTTAAAGGGTAGTGTTAATCAAGTCGCTGATGCTCTTAGTAGAAATCCAGTAGATGATTGTCAAGAGTCAGTTTTAAAAATAAACGTAACCACTGATTGGGTTGCAAGTCTACAAAGAAATTGTAAGGAAATACAAAAAATTAGGTATCAGATAGAACAACGTAATGAGGCAATACTAGAAAAATTTATATTGCATAATCAAAGGGTTTATAATAAGGAAAAAGAATGGTATAGGTTGTATGTTCCTCAAACGCTTAGACATGAACTAATTTCTGAGGCTCATAATATCATTTGCCACATGGGTGTCGATAAAACTGTTAGTAAGCTAAACGAATGTTACTATTTTCCAAAAATGCAGGCGACTGTTAAACATCACATAAGTAACTGTATTAATTGTCTTTTTTATAAAACTCCAACTGGAAGACAACCGGGGTATTTGCATCCCCTAGAGAAAGGTGCAATACCTTTCCAATGCATCCATGCAGACCATTTGGGACCTTTTATTACTACAAAACTGAAGAATAATTACGTTCTTGCAATTATTGACGGATTTTCAAAGTATGTTTTCTTAAAGGCTGTAAAAAGTACTACCGCCGCTGAGACTATAAGAGTAGTTACTGAGTTCATTTTTAATTATGGAAAACCAGATCGAATAATAACTGATAGAGGTACTTCGTTTACTGCAAATATTTTCGAAGATTTTTGTGATAGGTTTAATATAGAACATGTTAAAGTTGCGACACAAACACCTAGAGCCAATGGACAAGTAGAACAAATTAATAGGACTATATTGCTGGGTCTTAAAACTATGACGAACGGACTAGAATGTAAAGACTGGGACACTAAAGTAGTAGAAGTACAGTGGTCAATCAATCACACACAACATCGCGTTACTAAAGAAACACCGGCTGATATAATTTTTAGAAGAAAAGCGATAAGTCCAAAAGTTAATCCGTTAACCGACGAAATAAACCGGGTTAATGAAGACGCTGGTAATAACAAAAATATTGACTTTGATGATGTTTCCAATTTAATACGGGAATATCAGAATAAACAAAAAATATATTACAATGGGAAAAGAAAGGATAGTCCAATTTATAAGGTTGGGGACATAGTTTTAGTTAAAACCGAAATTCCTGCATCTGGTGAGTCTCGAAAACTTCGACCTCGATTTAATGGACCATATATCGTAGCTACTGTTTTAGATAATGATCGATATATTGTTGAAGACATCGAAGGAGAGCAAGTTACGCAACGGAAATTCTCGGGATGTATTGCGGTTGATAGACTGAAACTAGTAAAATAAGAAAAAAAAAACGTTTTGAATTGTTGAATGATTTTATTTTAATTGAATTAAACATGCACACCTGACTTTTAAAAAAAAAAAAAAAAATTAGAATTTAGATTTTATAGAATTTTCATTTTATCAAATTAATTTAGTTGTAGAATTGTCGAGGACGACATCTACGTAGCGTGGCCGAACTAATGACAAAAAGTATAGGGACGCCATCTCTTAGTTCTTTTATTTATTAAAATGAAATGTTAATGTTTATAGGGTATTGCTTATAATTTACTTTTCAAAGATGCGTGGTATATAGGGTTTTTGCTTTTAATTTTATATAACAAGGAAAAATTGACAGATGTAAATTAACCATGATTTAGAGAAATTGTAATAAAAAGAATGTGTTAAAAATCATAACCTTATTTCATTGTTTTGAATTATTTTACATCAATATGATGGTAAAAAAAGTTATTCGAGTTTTACAAAAAAAAATATTTACTTTTGGGTTGCCGAAACAACTATTCACCAATAACTTTTGAACAAGACTGACTTCAGCTGTCAAATTCTCCTGATGTGTGTAGTCGATCGAAGCGACATCTGTGATATTTTTGTGGAATTTTTTGATTTATGTTTTGTGAGGGAAATTAAAACTATTGCCACATGTTTATACTATCCCCACTTCCCCCTACTTGCCGCATTTAGGTAAACGCCCTAGCGGCGTATACTACATACAATACGCTGGCTAAATTTAGGACAGGTGGTTTTAAAGAATCCTCTAAAGAAAATGGTACAAAAGCAACAAAAACGCCACTTTTGCCAACGACAGGTAAGAAGTTTCATATATATATTTCGTGTTCATGCCTTAATATTTGCACCAGTCCTTTATTTTAAATTTTTATAATCATTTGTTGATAATTACCAATCGGAAAAATGTAGATATTGTTACGTTTTTCCTAACCTTCCTTCGAATTGGCCTAACTCACAATTCGATAAACGTAATTCCCAAATCTCTTCCGAGTTCGATCACTGATTAGTAAGCACAAACACTAGGTTTTATTAAGTATTTAACTCCTTAATTGTTCCACAACAACAGGAAACAATACAGCAAACAAAATTCCTAACTAGAAACTTTATTCACAAAAACTAATCTCAAAATCCATTTTATAATTTTAACTTTACCGTCGCAGGCTTAAAATAAAACTAATTTATTCTGCAAGAGGTAAATTGCTTATATATGATTCTGCATAATTTCTAGATAATTCGAGGTCACTTTTTAGAAACCTTGAGAAAATTTTAGAATATTCGATTATTTTACGTTGTGTTGATTTGATTCATAAAATCATTTAATTGTATTTATTGTTGACCCAAGATCTAAGAATACAACAACAACACTATTCCTTTCATTCATTTGTTGTTGTGTTTTGTTATGATTTTGCTGTAATCGTACCTATATATTAAAATAAAAACTAATCATCAATGTTTTTTTATTATCTAGAAATGCAACATTTAAGACTTTTATCAATTAAAAAAAATAAGGATAATCATACATGGTTGAAGCATTTTCAATTTTATTAATATTCAATAAACTATTTTATAATATTGAATTAAATTCTTATAAAAATGTGTATTACTTGTATTTATGAATTAAATGTATAATAAAAAAAACTACATATATTCTAAAATTGAATTGTAGTTTTTCCTTTAAGACTCATATGAAATCCCGAAAATGTACACCCTATATCCATCATGCAACCCAAGAAAAGTATATCATAGATATTTGGTAAAATTTGTGATAAAGAAGACATAGCATTTTTCTGTAACTACATTTTCAAAAAATTGAGTGGAAGCACACAAAACGATTTATTGCGCTTCTAAACAAGCTTAAAAAGCTTATTATCAAAAAAAATAGTCGTTTTTAAATTTAGTGATAATAAATTTTATTTTCAAGCGTGTTTAGAATAGCAATAAATCGTTTTGTGTGCTCTTCCACTCAATTTTTTGAAAATGTAGTTATAGGAAAATGCTTTGGAGCTTTCGATATGCTGTTTTAGAATTAAATAACAAATTTCTTATTTCCAACGTTATATGTTTCATGAAATTAAGCTTTTTTACATAAATATACATATAAAGAAACATATTATAAATAAGTTAATTTCATAAAATTAATATTATATTAAATTCGTAGATTTTAAAACCTTTAAACTTAAGGTCATTCTCCATTAGTCTTTTTTTCTCGTCTTTTTTATTTTGTGAAATAGAAGATATGAAAATCATGTAAGTGCGAAAGGAAAAAAAAGAAAACTTTTTATTTATTCCGTGTCATTTTTATACTTTCCATGACTTTTTTTTTAAAAAAAAGTAATATACTATAAAAAAGTGTTCTACTATAAAAAAAAGTCTATAGAGCAAAACTTTTTTATGGAAAGAAATGACTTTTACACTGAAAAAATATATTTAAAATTATCTAGCAGTCTATGTTGGATACGACATTGTTAAAAATATATAATAAAATTAGATGTTTATTAAAAATAATGGTGAAATGTCACAATTCCAATCCTATAAAATATTTTTTCCATGAAAAATTGTGATATTCGTCTTACTCTCTCTTTAGAAAATTAATCATAGTTTCCTTTTCTATTTTGGCTAGAAAAAAAGATGAAAAAGACTAATGGAGAGTCAGCTTAAACCCTATGAAACTTACTATTCAGTTTAAGGCAATTATGGACGTAATATTTGCAACGCATACTTCAAAACAAATATCTCTATTACACCAATTTTAAGATACATGTTTACTCATTTCGTTAATTTTATGAGATACAATACTACAAATTATAAAATTTTCCTTATTTTTATGTGACGTTTATATCATGAAATCAATGAAAATCATATATTAATTTATATTATCAATATACATTGACTCGAAATCGTGTGCATATTTTCTTAGTTTTTACGTAGTTTTTCATTGTTTCAATGAGCAAGTTTTTTGAGTGCTTATAGTTTAACTGTAACGAATACAAATTAATCCAAATATAAATATTAATGCTGAGAACTACATGTTATTTGCAAGAATTACAATAGAACAAAGGAGTAATTCTTGTATTCAATAGTCATTAGTAATGTCAACTATTTAGTTAACACACATTTGGTTATACCCCCGGCAGCCTGTTGCACCTAGCCACGAGGCATCAATTTATCAAAACAAATGATATATCGAACATAATTCGATATACTCATCGCCAAGGCATACCATCGCTAGTAAGAGGAGCGCTTTCGATTATCACACATTTGTAATAAGCTCATTAAATAAGACAAAACAGAGTGTTCCTTGAGCGGTGGAACCAATGATTCACCGCAAAAAGTCTGTGTAAGCCCCAGTTCCAAATCAGAAACGTAATAAAAACGATTCATGGCATGCCCACGACTAATAATAAGAGGTACGCCAACGAATTCAATCAGTTCATTTTACACCCCAAAACATTGGAAAAACGTATAGGAAAATCTGAAAAGCAATACACAAATTGCCATCTGATAGCTGAAAGCAATCTACGAAAGATTACGTATCAAATCTACGAAAACCTTCAAAGTTCTTATGTAAAATTGTCTATCGCCAATTGTTCTGAAAATAAATTGGGCTGCATCTTCATTCTTGCATGTCTGACTGATGAAAGATCAAACATAAAAGGTTTCGAAGTTTTAGAAGAAATTTTTACTTAAATACGGGTTCTGAATAAAGATTTTTCTTCTTCAATAAAACAACTTATTTCACTTCCATGTAAACAAACTCTCTCTCTCTCTCTGGCGTTTACATCCCATGGAGGGATTTTGCCGTCTGTGCAATCAGCTTCCAATCGTCTCGTTCCATGACCAGTTGACCCCAGTTTCGACATCCTATATCACGAAGGTCTTGGATGATGTCATCACGCCAGCGTTGTCTAGGTCTTCCTCTTCGACGAACACCAGCTGGTTGTTGTTGGGACGCTTTTTTAATCATTCTATCTAATGGTGCCCTTTCTACATGACCAAACCATCTAATCCGGTTAGATTTAATGAATCCGATTACATCGCAGCCTCCAAGAAGCTGTCTGATTTCATGATTCATTCGGATTCTATACTGATTTTCAGCAACTTTACATGGACCATAAATTGTTCGTATGACTTTCCTCTCGAATGTTGATAAAATTCTACAATCGGAGGAAGTCAGTGTCCAGCTTTCGCTTCCAAAGGTAAGCACAGGTCGAATTAATGCTTTGTAAAGTGTGAGTTTGCACGACTGCGAAAGATGTTTAGATCGCAAAAGTTTTGAGTATGCGTAGAAAACTCTGTATGCGGCTGAGACACGAGCTTTAATATCTGCCTGCATGTCATTTGACGATGTTATTACAGACCCGAGGTATTTGAAGTTTTCCACACGTTCCACTTCATAGTCGCCAGTATTCAGATTGCCGGGAGGTTTATTCCTGGATGTTGTTAATAGTTTAGTCTTGCCGGTGTTAATGCATAATCCAAGTCGTTTAGCATTTCTTTCAAGCCGAGAGAGACTATCCTTGATATCGCTTGTTCTACGTCCGAGAAGCACAATATCATCTGCATAGCCAAGAATTTGACTAGATTTGTTAAATATACAGTTTTGTGTCTCAATACGGCTTTTTCTTATCGCGTACTCAAGCGCCAAATTAAATAGTACGGGTGCGAGTGCATCACCTTGTCGAACACCTGATGTTATATCAAAAGAGTCAGAAACTGACCCTTCGATTACTATTCTACAGTTTGATCCCGATGTTGTGAGTTTGCACAGAGAGACAAGTTTCTCTGGAATACCAAGGCATATGAGTGCAGACCAGAGGTTGTCGCGGATGATGCTATCATATGCTTGCTTGAAATCAACGTAGAGCTGGTGAATGCTGATGTTGTACTCCCAACATTTATCCAGAATCATCCTTAAGGTAAAACATTGATCTGTGGTTGAACGGTTGGGACGAAAACCACACTGATAGTCGCCGATGATAGATTCGGCAAACGGGATGAGCCGAGCGAGTACGACATTAGCTAGTATTTTATATGCAGTGTTCAACAGTGCGATTCCACGATAATTTGCACACTTTAGGCGGTCACCTTTTTTATGTAGCGGAACAATGAGAGCTGTTTTCCATTCAGCAGGTAGTTCTTCTTGGTCCCAGATTGCAAGAATCAGATCATATATACGTGAGACCAGAGCTGCTCCTCCATTCTTAAGTAGTTCTGCAGGGATTCCATCGATACCTGGTGATTTGCCATTTTTTAATTTTTTGATGGCAGCTTCCACTTCTTCTATTGTTGGGTAAGGGACAAAAATCTCCTCACTTGACGGAGCAATTGCTCGAATAGGATGAACTTCGTTCGTCCTATTCAGTAGGTCTTGAAAGTGGGATCGCCATACTTCCAGCACATCACGTTCACTTGTTGTAAGCTCGTTGTTTCCATTTTTGATGGCTGTAGATCTTGGGTGGAAATCTTTGGTCAGATTCCGCGCATTGGCAAAACACTCTTTCGAATTTCCATTAGCCGCATGTTGGTTGATGTTTTCGATACAGCTCTTCATGTGTTCGCGTTTCTTTTTCCGTAGGAGTTTTGCTGAGGCTTTTCTGGCGCATAGATAATCAGTTTGGGAGCTTCGGGTGTTTCTTGTTAACCATTTTTCTCGCAGTTTTTGTTTGTGCTCAATGCTTTCGCGGCACTCGTCATCAAACCATTCGTTACGTGATTTCGGTGGTCGTTTTCCGATTGTAGTTTGTGCTGCGGATATGATGGTTGATTGAAGCGTTTGCCATTCTTCTTGTATGTTTAATGGCATCTCAGATGGGATGTCATGCTCTTCTATCTTTTGCGTTACAATTTCCTGATATCTATTCAGTGTTTCCAGGTGTTTAAATGCTTCGACATTCCAGCGCACGGTCTTTTTTGCTTGCCTATTAAATGTAGATGATAATTTGCACTTATACTTAAAGATGACAAGCATATGATCGGTGTCCATATCAGCACCTCTGTATGATCGAACGTCAGTTACACTTGTAGAGTGTCTCTTAGAAATCATGACGTGATCGATTTGATTTTCAGTTCTTCCATCATTTGATTTCCACGTTGCTTTGTGGATTCTCTTATGAGGAAAGAAAGTGCTAGATATTACTAGATCATACATCATAGCCAGTTCAGCTGTGCGAAAGCCGTTATTGTTACTAGCATGATGCAAGCTGTTAGGGCCGACATGTGTTTTAAGTTCTGCACTTCTACCAATTTGCGCATTGAAGTCACCTACCACGATTTTTATATCGTGCCGCGGGATGTTATTGATGACTTCTTCGAGTTCTAGGAAGAACAGGTCTTTAATGTCATCTGCTTTGTCTTCAGTAGGTGCATGAACATTGATGATCGTTACATTAAATTTTTGCGTGCGGATTCTCATTGTGCATATCCGCATATTAATTGGGCGAAAGTCGATAACATGTTGATTCACGCGACGATGTGTGAGAAAGCCAACTCCAAATTCTCCTCCGTTTTCATGACCGCAATAGTAGAGAGTGTATCCTTTGGCTGTTTCGTGGATTCCACTCCCTGGCCATCTTAGTTCTTGTAACGCCACTATATCCAGTGTATAGCTATTGATTTGGTTTGTAAGTTTCAGTAGATCTCCTGGTCTTCTAAGGCTTAGCACGTTCCAGGTTCCCATTTTTAAATCGTAGTCCGGGTACAGTTTCCGAGGTCGTTCTAATAGTGAATCCGAGATAATCCGAGGCCTGTGTACAGAATTCATGACAAGTAGTTTTTTACGGAAATGGGGTGTTAGCCCTTCGCCCAACCCAAATTTTCGTGAATGGGTTCGTTCTGCATCTTTAGGTCACCAGAAACAACCTTTTTACATGTTTATATAGCGAGCCGCTTGATCCAAGACAGACGCCCGCTACAAACCGCCCCTAACATGGAGAACAGACGCTTGCTACACGTTTATATAGCGAGCCGCTTGATCCAAGACAGACGCCCGCTCCAAGCCGCCCCTAACATGGAGAACAGACGCTTGAGTTGCATTGGTTTTGTGGCGCCAATGACTCGCCATGGTGCAGAATCATTGAGTATAAGCAGTATTTACTCTGCCCCTCTCAACTACACCAACCTAATTCTGTTAGCATTACCCAGGTAGCACGGCGTGGACGTAGAATTTCGGATTTCACTACCCCACCCTCCCCCCATGTAAACAAACACAAAAATATAAAATAAAATGAATATTTTAATATCCCGACTAGAATTTGTAGTTCGGCAGACCTAAAAATATTTTCGGGCCGAATGAGGAATACCAAAATTTGGAAAACCTAACAATTACGGAGTAACCTCGTCATTTGGACGACTAATAACACTAGTTTACAAATTTTGAACTTTTTTTGTCTCCCTGAAAAAAACCCAACTTTTCTTATAGATTTGGACCTCCTGAACACGAATATCATATTAATTTTTTTTTGTTAGCTCTTGTTCTTGAGATATTCACGAAAAACCAATTTTTTTGGTGATCAAAAATGTTGTTTCAGTTTTTGGGTCTCATATTTTACAAAACCAACAAATTAAAAATATTAATGAAAATAGTATATATGCCAACAAACATTTTGAGCTATAGTTTGTAAAAATCCATTAAGGATTCTGGAAGTTACAGTCGAAAAAAGTTGAAAAAATACGAAAAACTCACGTTTTTTTCAAATTTTTTCATTATCAACACCATAAATTTTGAACAAATAAAGACACTAATTTTTTTTAATTTCTTGGAGCCTATAGTAAATTCAATTTTCTTTCTTTTAGTTAAAGAAAGAAAATTGATTTCTTTCTTTTAGTTAAAGTTAAAAGATACGAATATTGGTGCAGTTTGCACCAAGTTATTCAAGTTTTCCCAAAGAAAGTCAAAACTCATAATTTGGAATAAAAATTTAACTTTAAGAATATTTTAAATTCTGCAACATAATTGATTTATATATAAGTTGTTTTCGTAGTAGATCTAGCTCCTCCCACCTCGGACTTATTTAAGGAGTTGGAAAATATCAGTTAGTTGATTATGAAATGTCTTTTTTTGAGAAAAGTTGTATTTTGTTTGTATATCATTTTTCTCGAAATTAAGATTTTTTGTGAAGTTTTTTGACATGACCTAGCCCCTCCTACCTTGGACTTATTTTAGGAGTTGGAAAATATCAGTTAGTTGATTATAAAATGTCTTTTTTTGACAAAAGTTGTATTTTATTTGTGTATGATTTTTCTCGAAATTGAGATTTTTTTGTGAAGTTTTTTGACATGATCTAGCTCCTCTCACCTCTGATTTATTTAGGAGTTGAAAAATATCAGTTAGTAATGAAGATAGGCAGTTCTTTAAATGGGGTGATTTAGCAGTATGTATTATGTAACTTGCACAAATAAAACAAAATGAGTTTGTGCTATTTTTACACTTGAAACTTTTTGACGACGCCATGATTTTACACTTTACTAACAACTTATTTTGCTTTAAATAAAAGGCTGCTATCAATATTGGTTTATTGATTTTTAAAAACAATACACTATTTAAAATTTATATTTGTAATATTTTTTTTTAAATTAATATTTTCACTTGAATGTTTGGAATTAAATTTATCCTCAGAGAGATTATATTTGCAACTAATCATACGACAATTATCTACTTAAAAAGAAACCTCTTTAAACTAATTATACAAAAGTTGGGAAAACCGAAAAACTATTAAAAGGAGAAATAATTGCTTTCTTAAATTAAACTTAAAATGATCATAAACGTAAGGAGTAACACAAGGTGGGCGGTGATAGAAAAAAATGACACTATCAAAAAATAAAAAAAAAGAGAAAAAAGAAAAGAAACAAACAGGTATTAATAGACATAAATAGGGGCTTAACTTTATGGTGCTTGAACTAACTTAAATATTTCTGATGTTATGATGTTTTGCCTCTCCTCACAATTCATTATCTTTTGTTTATATTTTGCTATATACGTCTCATCGACCAATGGATCGACTAATTCCCAACTTCGAAAACAAAAATGGAAATTATACTTTACTATGTTAAAATAATTCTTTACTGATGTTTGAGAACGACTGAACTTATAAAATTATTATTTATGGCACAATAAATTAAGTAAAAAATTATTTTTCCCAAATTTTGAGTTCTGACTTTCTTTGGGAAAACTTGAATAACTTAGTGCAAACTGCACCAATATTCGTGCCTTTTAGCTTAAAAGAAAGAAAATGAAAACTGCTATAGGCTCCAAGAAATTTAAAAAAATTAGTGTCTTTGTTTGTTCAAAATTTATGGCGTTGAAAATGGAAAAATTTGAAAAAAACGTGAATTTTTCGTATTTTTTCAACTTTTTTCAACTGTAACTTCCAGAATCCTTAATGGATTTTTACAAATTATAGCTCAAATTGTTTGTTAGTATACTTACTATGCATTTGTTACATTAATGTTTTTAATTTGTTGGTTTTGTAAAATATGAGACCCGAAAACCGAAACAACCTTTTTGATCACCAAAAAAATTGGTTTTTCGTGAATATCTCAAAAACAAGAGCTAACAAAAAAAAATGAATATAATATTCGTGTTCAGGAGGTCCAAATCTAAAAGAAAAGTTGGGTTTTATTTCGGAAGATTTTTCTTGTAAACTTGTGTAATATGCCCAACTTCGGAAGGCCGGCTAACTGTCATTATGCAGGTCAAGAAAATACTCAAATGCAGTTTACGTTCGGAACCGTCATAAGGCTTCCATAAGGATAAATAGTGGGATCCTCAGACAGATGACAGATTAGCCAAAGTAAAGCAGGAATCATTTTTGTGTTATTTAAAAAAAAAATAATAACAATGTCCTAAACTTAAGCATCAACATAATATTCATAAATAAATTGATATAAATAATTATTAAGATAGACGAATGGTTAATGTTGTTGCCTTGTACACAGAGGTCTGGGGATCAAATCCGGGTTAAGTACAAAATAAGTATTAATAATAAATAGCATTTTATCTTTCCAGGGCCCTTCTTAACCCTGTTATCATTACCGTGTATAAAATCCCCTTGAATTGATAAAAAAACGATTAATAATTGCAACAAAATAAATTTTTTTTCAATTTTTTGGTGAGACAAGATAAGACAAGGTAGCATAGACAAGAGAAGGTAGCATAATTGAAGCTTAACAGCCCAAAATTTTTGCGGTGTACATGCTGGGATGCAAATTTTACTAAAATAGTTCAATTTTTACATATCACTCTGTCTGTTTTACGTAGCAAATAGTTAATGTGCTACTAGCGAAATTACATAACGCTACGTTAGGGCTACATTTATTTTCAAACATTTACTTGTGGTCTACGTAAAATTTGCTTTTGCACAAGCTTAATTAAAAATTGACCTTTTTACTATGCTTTTAAGTAGATTTTACTTTGTCAATTTGTTTACTTTACTTATGCCTATACTGGCTCCATTCGTACGTCATTTTCAGTTAAATTTACATATATTACGTTAAATAAGCTATTTCTTTTTTCAGAGTGTATAGTTTGCTGTATTCAGAAAATGTTCTTTGGCAGCACAAATTTAGATGCAGTCCGCATTAGCTAGTCCAATGGAATACGAATGTGGACATGCGTTACTTTCAGCATGAGGTCGTCATATGGAATGCTCATTAGGGCCGAACGCCCAGTTTGGTTGGCCAAACATCATCCTTATTCGTACTGAAATAATAATTCTAGTCGAGATTGAACTTCTTCTTATAATTATTAACATAAAATTCTACAAATTTACTAAATAAATAGATAAACTGGAAATATATACGAAGATATATATAATAAATAAGTTATTTATTTGACAACTCAAAAAAGTTTGTTATTTAAATTCCTAGTAAACGCCATAGCAACAACATAGTGCGATGTTTTTTAATACTATCTTCTTAGTTTAGTTCATACTCAAACCAATTTTTTACTATACTAGCAATTTTGTATTAAACTAGGTAAAGTTTAATTAGTGTTTACTAGTTTTTATACATATCGCCCATTATATTTGACACTGTCAAATCAAATTAGGTTTTTCTATGAAAAAAAAATTTCAAATACGCCACCTCTTTAAGTTACTTCAAATAAGTAAGTTTCCACAAATAAGTTTCAAATAAATTTTTAGATAGAATACAGCCTTACATGGAAAGAACATTTTTTCGTTTTTAAACTTCGCTTATATTGTCCTAACTAAGAAAATAAACGAAAATTTTATACATTATAAATACACATACATTTTTTGTAGTCCATTCTCTGTCGCTTAACTAACCCTAATGAAAAATTACCAATTTCTTAAAGTTGTAATTCTATTATCAAATTAAAACGGAAAGCATTTGTATAAACTGTAAGAGTATTTGGTTTCACTAGAACAAAAAGAAGAATGTTGCCGTGCGACGCGATAACGGAGTACCTTAATCTTAAGAGTTCCAAAATCCATTTTTAGTCCGAGCAAAACATTCAATTTTTTCGCCAATCATTATTTAGTCTATTATTTATTAAAATTTTAAAGTATTCGATATTCCAATTTAAATCCAAGTAAGTATTTCAATTTTTTGTTAAATAATAATCAATTTCTTACAAAACTTCAAATTTTTATTTTGTATAGAAATATAGATTTATTTTATTTTTGTCCTAGAACTACAAATAATTTTTGGAACTTTTGCCATGAAAATCAGATACAATACTTAAATAACAAATTTTTTGTATAATGTACCGTTTTGTATAGCAAAAACTGTCATTTTTGGTCCAAAATTCGTCTAGGGAGGACCAGACTCTCTGGTTACGCCAATGCTTGCGTACGAATTATATTATAATCTAGGAGTTAGCTTTTCGTTAGATTCAAACAAAAACCTTTCGAAACAACTAGTTGTAGTCAAGGTTTGATGAATGAGATAAAAAATATCTTAAAAATTGCAAACTCAAATTTTTCTTTCTGCAAATTCAAACACGATTTTACATAGGTTTAACTGCTTGTAAATTAAAATGTTCACTAGGAAAACCATTGGTTATTAATTTAAAATGTTGATGTGTTATGATTTTGTCCCGCCAAAAATTGTATGGATTACTTTTTGCTTTATTTTTCCATAACATTGAATTTGCCATACACTTTAAACTATTTCAAATTTTTAATAGAAAGTTAAACTTACTCGACGCAACACTTATGTTTTGATAGATAATTAAGCCAAAAATTATAATCAATAACTTCATCTCGCTTATTTTTTACTAAAGCTATCACAAAATGGTAAACACACGTCTTAAAAATATCTTTCAACTGTTATTGATATCACATAACCGACTTTTTTACTAGAAACTGCAACAACACGATTGAATTAAACTTTAAAACTATTTTCATACAGAACTTTGTCAACCAAGATTTATTTTTGTCCTTTAAAAATTATTGTTAGGATTACAGATTAATTAGAAATGAAAAATAATAAAATATTTCTTAAAAATTACCATACAAATTTTAAGATAAGAAAAAATCTTTAACAAAACTAAAAATAATATAAACCGCATCTTAATGATAACAAAATCCGGATGCATAAGTTTTATGATAAAGCATAATAACTATTAACATTAAACTTATGTTTAAACTTATTTCATTATGTTCAAAAGGAAATTAACGATATTATAAATGAAACATATACAATAACTCCCAAGGTTTAATAGATGTTTGCATTCTCTGCATTGACAAAAATTTGAAGTTGATAGTTTAATCTTATTGCGAATACTTGGAATTGAACCAAATTCCTCCGAGATATCTCAAAAATGCCTAACTAGTCTAATATTAAATATAATAAATTATAAATTAACCTCTCTGAAATACCTTCGCAACGATATGTCGTTATCAATTATGTACAAACATTTATAACCATCAAAAAACTGGTTATTTTGATCCTGTCGAGCTTGCTTCTCTCCAGCTTTTAATCTGGTGTTTGTCAGCTAATCTGTGAATCTGAATTTCTATTGGAAAGATGCTAAGCTGGTTATTAGAAACAAATAAAAATTATTTATTGTTTCAACAAAATATCTGCCCATATAATCAGAAACAAAGAGGCAGAAATTGACAGAGTGGAAGTGGCCAAATTTACAATTATTTTTATTCGCTTGCAAAAGTTTTTACAGTATCATTATTTCTTTAAACCAGCGGTTTGAGAATATAAGAAATATAAAAAAATACAAATTATATAATATTATTAAAAATCTAATTAAATAATTACCAAAATAAATTTTGGTTTTGTGACGGCAGAGTAAAAACTAATTCTTTAACACTCACTTGCCAGATGATGCCCTCAACCAAGCATTATCTCAACCATAATTTAGCATCAAAATATTCAATAAATTTTCAAATTAACTACATATATTGAAACAAATTATTTTTTAAGTAATATTGTCATTAATATAAATTTTTTTCATTGAGGAAGCATTTTATATCCGAAACGTTTCTGAAATTTATATTTTTTAAATCGTTGTTAGGAAAATATAGATGAAAAACGTGATCTACGCAGGTGAAAAAGTCGGGATTTGAACTTGACCATTTTTGATTTTTCTGAAACTTGGCATATTCGTAGTATGGACAAAATAAGAAATACAACTTATGTTATAATTTTTTCAAAGTGCATGGTTTGAGCATAGGGGGCACCCTAACATACATGAAAAATGATAATTCTTCCAATCTGATGTAACATTGAAATTAAGTTACTCAAGAACGGAGGATATACCGATTTCAGCAAACTTTTTTTTGTTTGATAGATGATTAGTTAGCAGTTTGGAAAAAAATTAATTATTATTTTTTGTAATTAATTTTTAAATAAATATATTGGAATTTAATTAATTTTTTTCCTGAAAATAATTCTATCCTTATTCTAAAATTTATCAAATTTATAAAGAGGCGTTAATTTTTGTTCTTGAGATATTTAATTATAAAGATTTTAGTACGCCTAAAATTCTAATTTTTCATCATTTTTTAAACAACTTCCATTAACAAAAAATTTATTTATTTATTTATTCACACATGTATATACTAACATACAGATACAAGTATAATTACATGTTAGCATTAATTACTAAAAATTAAACAAATATACATAAATAACTTATAAAACGTACAAAATAGTAAATGCAATAAAAAAAAATTACTTTATTCAAACTAGATACTTTTAATAATTTGATTTTTGTAAACGGATAGCGAGCAAAAAAACAAATCAACTCTGTTAAACTTCTTGTTGTGAGTATCTTGAATTCTAAAAAGTAGAGAATGCAGTCTAAAATTTTTTAATGAAGTGCTTATAAATAAAACATTCGGATCTCTGATGTTATATCTAGATACATCTCTTAGAACTATTTTATTAGATAACTCTGTTTCGATCGATCTATTGATAATTTTGAAGAGCGCAATTTCATCTGCTAAGGTTCTTCGGTCTTCTAATGATTTAAAACCATATCTTACAAGTCTACAGTTATAATTTTCATATGGAATGCTCATTTTGTAATTCAAAAACCGTGTGAATTTTTTTTTGAACGCGTTCAAGTGTGGTAATATAAAAATATTTAGGGTTCCAGATTGGAGATATATATTCCAATTGTGATCTAACAATACCATTAAAAATTGATATAAAGGACCTGTAGTAATTAAATTTGGAACAGACTCGCATCATAAATCCAAGCAGTTTGAGTGATTTGTTAACAATGTTTTGAATATGAATATTAAATTTTAGTTTACAATCCATTATAATTCCTAAATCTCGAACCGAGTCTTTTTCTATCAAAGCAACATTATTAATGTTATTAATGTTATAGTTAAAATCAGTATGAAATGGTCTTGGTTTTACTTTGAGTGTCACTTTTTTATTAATATTTAGGTAAAGTTCGTTTTTCACACACCAATCATATAATCTATCAAGGTCGGTTTGTAGAGTAAGACAGTCTTCAATAGTTATTATTTTCGAAAAAATTTTGAGATCATCGGCAAAGAGTATAATTTGGTTTTGCATATCATCAACAATATCATTAATAAACAAAATGAATAAAAGTGGACCCAAAATCGAACCCTGCGGAACGCCAGATGTTGGATAAAAAGGTTTAGATTTACAATTGTTCAGTTGGACATATTGAATCCTCCCACTTATATAAGAGCAAAGCCACTTTATTAATCGACCACCTAATCCAAATCTTCTCAACTTGGAAATGAGCACATCATGATTTACCCTGTCAAATGCCTTGGAGAAGTCCGTATAAATAACATCCACTCCAAAGCCTGAATCTAGTGAATCGAAAAGATATTCAGTAAAATTAAGGAGATTCGTCATTGTAGATCTGTTTTTAAAAAATCCATGGTGTTTGTTCGAAATTAATCGTTTAGTGTGTTCAAATAACTTATTATGAACTAAACGTTCGAAAATTTTACTAGTTGAGTTTAAGATTGATATAGATCTATAATTTTGAATATCATGTTTGTTACCTGATTTAAAAATAGGGGTTACTTTTGCATTTTTAAATGCCGTTGGAAAAACGCCTTCAGCTAGACATATATTAAATATTAGTTTTAAAGGAAGATGTGTTTTTAAAAGATACCTGTGGAATAGAATCTAGACCACTTCCTTTGTTCAAATGAAGTGATTCTAATGCTGTGAGAATTTCACTATCAGATATGTCGTAGTTCATTAACAAATTTCTATCCTCAGATTCGTTGACAGGTAAGGGTTGACAATTATTATTTGTGCAAAACAGAATTGAAATGCTAAGCAAATAGATCACAAATTTCATTCGAGGTATTGGCCGATTGATTATTGAGAGTCATTGAAGCTGGTATTGTGTTCGTTTTTTTTAGATCCTACGTATATGACCAAAAGTATTTAGGATTAGATGTTATATTTTTTTTCTATTGATGTGAGATGTTCAAGTTTACAATTTCTTATTTCTTTTTTAGCTTTGGATCTTATTGCCGAAAACATATTATAATATTCAGGGTCTGCTAGTAGTTTATATTTGGTTCTAAATTCATTTTGGTGTTTGAGCAATTTAATTAGTTTAACCGAATACCAGCTTGGATAATCAATCATTCTTTTTAACTGTAATTTTCTGAACATTTGTTTTAATAAAGTTATTAATTTTAGTATAAAAATTATCCACACAAGTATTGGTATCTTTATTGTTGAATAAATTTGTCCAATTTGTTCGATCAATTTCAAAATTGATAATTGACTAATTGCATTTATTAAAATTATAACGAGAAACGCTTTGTTCTTTAAGAGTTGAAATTCGGTTTAAAGTTAGTGATATTAGTACGGGTTGGTGGTGACTATCAATTCGGCAAAAAGTTTCAATGGCTCTAGTAACTGAAATGTTATTTATGGGAACGCCAGTAAGAACCAGATCTAACAATCGGTTATTGTGGTTGGATATGCCATTGAATTGTGATAAATCGCAATAATTTAGAGTTTCGATAAGCTCTTGAGCAGGACCTACATCCACTATATTCGGATCAGGAAAATTATTATTGGTTTTATTCCACTTAGTACTAGGTAAATTGAAATCACCAACAATTAAAGTTGTGACTTATCGGAATTAGTGTTAATTATTGTACTGATATTGTTGAAATAAGTATGATAATCTGACTGTTTAGCTTGGGGATGGATATTTTATTTATTCGTATGGATTTACAATGTACAATATATCATCATTAGAAAGAAATATCTAAATTACTGATCCAAGTTGAAGCAGTTTCACCAAAATTATGTAGTTCGATTAAACCTCCATCAAATCGTCTGCCTGGGCAATCATTGATTATGTGTTGTATTGTTTGTTCCATATATCCACAGTCACATACTGGTGATATTTCTGGATTCCAAATATGAAGTGTGCTCAACGTTCTTCCACAATTTGTCCTGATTCGATTGAGGATCGTCTAGACACGTCGATTCTGTACTGTATGAAATCCTGGTACTTCCAAATATGGTTCTGATATCAGTTCTTTATTGGGAAACTCATTATTATCGAAGATAGTTTTCCATTTATCGTAAATGTTATGCTGACTGTAATCTCCAATCATCTCCAATTTCGTCCAAAATGGAGTTCTGGACAGTCCTCTATTTACACCTCTATTAATAATGTACGAATGAATCGGGAGCCGCAAGGCATTGAATATTTTTTGCGCTTCTCGAGTCAAAGCAGAATCTCTTCTGAGCATAAGAGGAGCTATGTTCGACAATATTGGTAGCCACATTAAAGATGTAGATTTTATCGTCCCTTTAATGATACGCATTGTTGAATTAAGTTGAACGTCTATCGTTTTGGTATGACAACTATGTAAATAAACAGATGCACAGTATTCTGCTGCTGAATACACTAAAGATAGTGCAGAAGTTCGTAGGATGACAGATGAAGCTCCCCAATCCAAACCAGATAATTTTTGTATAATGTTATTTCTAGTTTTTAGTTTTCCACTCAGTTTTTCACAATGGTTCCTAAATGTAAGAGATCTGTCAAGAGTTATACCCAAGTACTTTGGTGTTGGGTTGTATTTGATGATTTCATTTCCAAAATTTATATTGATAATGTGATTTGCACTTTGATTTGAAAGATGGAAAGTGGAAACTTCACATTTATCTGGATTTGACCTCAGTCGCCAATTATTATAATATTCATTAAGCAAATATAATTCTTCAGTTATTGCATCAATTGCCCTTGTTTCATCTTTTGGGTCATAGGAGTATTGATATGCTATGGCTAGATCGTTGGCATAAATAAATTTTTTAGATATAGTTTGCGGTAAATCATAAGTATAGACGTTGAAAAATAGTGGTGCTAGCACAGAGCCCTGTAGAAGTCCATTACTTAGCTGTCTTCGTCTACTAATTTTATTTCCCAACATTAAAACAAATGAGCGATTAGAAAGCATAGCGGAGATGAGATTTATAGATATTTTACACTTCAAAATCTTCGACAATTTGTATAATAAACCAGTTTTCCATGCCGTGTCATATGCTGAACTCAAATCTACAAATACTACAGATGTTTTCTTTTTGTCTTGAAAACCAGCCTCAATAAATGTTGTGAGTGCTAAAACCTGGTCACAACAATTTCTTCCACTTCTAAACCCAGCTTGTTCAATAGGAATGGTAGAATCAATTGAGGCCACTATTCTGTTGTAAATAATTCTTTCTAGTAACTTATATCCTACACAGAGAAGAGAAATTGACCTATAATTTTCTGGAATATCTTTCGGTTTTCCCGGTTTAAGAACAGATCTAACATTTGCGTTCGTTCACATCCTCGGGATTTTTCCATTATCGTAACAATCCGTGCAGAATTTTGCCAACCATAACTTTGCATTTTTAGATAGATTTTTATAAAATTCCGGAAAATTTTTATCACATCCAGCTGCTTTTCCAGCTTTTAAATTTTTAATTGCAACATCTACTTCTTCAATTGAAACCGTATCACCAAATGGGAAGGTTGTCATTATCCTTTTTAGCTGTTTAAGACGACTCTTTATTTTTTGGAGATATCTTTTGAAATAAGAACTTTGGAACTCGTCAAGAGACGTGAAGCAATTTTATTTGGTTCTATTTGACACACGCAATTTGATTTATTGCTTGTTTCGCCAAGTTTTTTAGCAGATCCCATGCTTTACGACTGGAATGTGTAAAATCCATATCTGCCACTAATTCTTTCCAACGGTTTTCTCTATCTCTATTTAAAGCTGATAGTAGTTCGGATCCAATCCTTCTATCATCTGTTTCAATATAACTGTTCCACAGTTCTTCACATTCCGTATTCCAGTTCGGGATATATTGTTCTCGAAAACCTCGAGGGATATATCTTTTGGCTGCTGCCAATACGACACCAGCAAATCTTTGGAAGTTCTCAATCTTCGGTGGTATCCAACGAACATTCATATCAACTGACTTTGAGTATTGCTCCCAATTGAACGAATTGAACGAATTGATTATACGAAACGAACGAATTGATTATAGGTATTTGTATACCTATTTCCAAATACACTGGACGGTGCTGACTATGTGGAAATATTTTTCAAACTCTTCTGCATGAAGGAAGTGAATTAAAATTTTCATCAACAGAAGCGAAGCACAAATCTGGATTGGTATCTGAATTCTATCTTGCAGAATGAAAACTTGGCATTTCTTTTGCGTCAAACATTAGATGCAAATGGTTATTTAAAGCCCAATCTATTATAATTTCTCCGTTTTCGTCATCCGAGTTATATCCCCACATAGTATGATGACTGTTGAAGTCACCCATATATACTGAAGGATATGGGAAAATACTCGGTAAAATAGACCATATAACGAGTGGAGGCTTGTATAAATTTGTAATCGTTACTTCATCGAGCTTTATTACAATTATTTCAATTTCATTATGGACATTATTGATAATTATGGAGCATTTGTACACATTTTTAACAAAAGATGCACTTCCATGGTGAGGGTGATGTATATTTACCATACACGTAAAGTCTGGAATGACTCCAACACGATCAAAATGTTGTTGACTTTGTGTGTGCGTTTCTTGAATTAATAGCACGTCACATTCCATTTTTTTTAATAATCGTCCCAAAAATATGGATTTGATTGATGTGAGACCTTCCACATTAATCTGGCAAATTTTTAGAATATCTCCTATTGAACGATATTCACAACTTGGTGTATATTCGTCTTCTTCATGGTCTTCTTGTACTTCTTGACAATTTTCTGTTGATGACATATTGTTGCTATCGGGAGATCCAAATAAATTGGATTGGCTCGAAAGTCCTGTTCACAACATTATTTGCAAACTTTTTTTGCACGGGACACTTTGTTGTTGTCGTCCTAAGGCTCTTTTTTATCACAAAACACTGAACTTTGTATAATTTTCCTTTACAATTTTTCACAAGGAAAACTCTACGTTTCGCTTTTTTGACAGTTAGCCTACTTTTTTTTTGGATGGATATAAGGAACATTTAAATACAACTTATTTTTATTTAGTTTAATGCATACCCAAACCTCTTCCAGATATTTTTCCCAAGTGCACACTTGGAATGAATCTAAGTCTTTTTTAACAGCTATCAAAACTCCACCTCCATCACTCTTATTTGGAAATAAACCAATATCTCTGTTGCACCTGTTGACAACATAATTATCTGTAAACAGCTCATTGTCAAAAATTCCATTATTTAGAAATGTTTCATTCAGACACACAACATCATAGTTAGTACTCATAATATTCAGCAAGAAATCACTTGTTTTGGTCCTCAATCCGTTAACTTTTTGAAAATATATAGAAATTATCATTATTATAAATTTGTACAATACAATAGGAAAACAACAAAAAATAAGAAAAATAAATAATAGAAAACTATGCATGAAAAATTGTGATTCTAATAAGAAAAAAAAAACAATTATACAGGGTATCCCACGAAAGTTGGCCCACCGGTTAACTGGGGATACCTTGGAATAACGCTAACAACTTTTGTTCAAGCATTTTGCGAATAGTTCTTTTGTTTCGCGGAAAACGGTTTGTTTTGTTTTTTGATCCCTTATCAAATTAAAATGCCTCTAAATTTAATAGCGAAGAAGTTAGGAGGTCGCGGTTTTTTTTATTTGATGTACAAGTTTGTGTATTAAAACGGGTAAACATTTGACAAAGATTACTTTGATACTTTTAATGCTATTCCTTTACAAATTCAATTTTTAGTTAAAATTTAAAAAAAATAATACTTTGCTTTCCATTATTTAAAAAGGGTGAAATACGTCATAATTTTTTTTTTCAATGGAAATGTTCCTTGAAATGTCAACTTGAAAGTTACTTTGGTTAAAACCAAAAATTTCAAGACCATCTTGAGCTAGCTCTTAAAATTAAAACTTCAAAATTTTATTTTGAACTTGAATCAATCAATTTTAACTAAAATAACCTCGTAATAAAACACAAAAGAAATTATTAATAAAAAATATTAAGTTATTTTTATTTATTAAAGATAATTTTCAATATGTCCACCCTCATTCGCAATACACATTTCTATTCTTCTTTGGAAAGCTTGAGAGATATTTCTGGTTTGAGGTAACTGAAGTGGATTATACTAGTTTTAACCAAAGTAACTTTCAAGTTGACATTTCAAAGAATATTTCTATTGAAAAAAAAATTATGACGTATATCACCGTTTTTGAAATAATGGAAAGCAAAGTATTATTTTTTTTAAATTTTAACTAAAAATTGACTTTGTAAAGGAATAGTGTCAAAAGTGTCAAAGTAATCTTTATTAAATGTTCACCCGTTTTAATACACAAACTTGTAAATCAAATAAAAAAACCGCGACCTCCTAACTTCTTTGCTATTGAATTTAGAGGTATTTTAATTTGATAAGGAATAAAAATACAAAACAAACCGTTTTCCGCGGAACAAAAGAACTATTCACAAAATGCTTGAACAAAAGTTGTTAGCGCTATTCCAAGGTATCCCCAGTTAACCGGTGGGCCAACTTTCGTGGGACACCTTGTATATTGTACTTATATAGAGAAAAAACTGAAATAAAACATTAAATTAATTAATACTGTAACATGTATGCATTCAATTTACGGTCCTGTTGCAAGGTTGTTTGTGTTGGTTACATTTGAAATACTTATCACATCTTTGAGTAACTCATCAACTTGTTCCTTCGATTTCGCTCGTATGATTTTTGCTCTTCCATTTTTTCGAATTAAGACATTACCATTTTGCGTTCAAACATAATTAAAAAGTTTATTTTCTCTCAATTGTTTAGCTTTCCGAAGCAATGCTTGTTTGTATGAGGTTAAATGATCGGTAATAATGAAAGATGTAATGTTGTTGACATTATCATTAATCGGTGACGTAAATCCAAAATCCACAGCGGTTAATTTACGATCAAGTATGATTTGTTTGGTCTTGTATGCATCATAAATTTTTTGTTTCGTAGATTGATTATCGCATTGAATTAATATACTGCTTGCTGACTTGTTGGTATTATTGGAATTAGATCGATGAATATTATTTATATTTGCAGAACACGACGGTATTTCAATAACGTCAAAAACTTTTTTTATGATTTGCGTTACATCTTCGTTTTCAGTTATGGGAATTCCATGCAATAATAAATTTAAGCAACGTCGATTTTCTTCCAGTAGATCAAATTTTTGTAATACGGTGTTTAGACTCTTCTGTAGTAGGACATTTTCTTTCTCTAATTTTGCAATTCTATCTTCATGACTGTCAACCACTTTGTAGATAGGTAAGTAACTCTTCAAATTTTTTGTTAAGATTGGCCAATAATGCTGTAAAAGTTGCTTGTTGATTTTTCAAGAAATTCGTTTCGGCATTAGTTATTTCTTTTAAGGATGACATAGTTGTACCATCGTTTATATTTTCAATTTCATCATTAGAATCTATTTTAATCAATGACAAACTTTCGTCTCCTTCCTCGCGACACGACTCGCAACGCCATTGGATTCTGCCTTTGTCGATTTCAATTGATATTTCATCAGAAATTTGAGCACAGTTTACGTGATATTGTCTTTTGCATATTGAACATCTGGTCCCTTTTTTAGTACGCGAAATTTTACAGTTACAAATATCACAATTGTTCATTTTGGTTGTAAAATATAACAGTTATTGACAACCAGAAAATAAAAAAATATGTTTAATAAGGTATTTCACAATTAATCATACATATATTTCACAGTTTTTCAGATCATTGCACAACACATTTTATTAAAAAAAATAAAAATAATTCAGAAAAAATTAAAGTTAGTTTGGAATTTTTTTAAAGATTATGTAATTTAAACTGCAATCAGTAACGGGAAGTCAAAACAATTAATTTATCTCTCAAAAAAAAAGCAATTAAAAATTTATTTATTTAATTTGTTTAACTTGTTCGATCTGAGGTAAAAATGCGAATGACAAAAAAATGTTAAATTCAATTAAATTTTAACTTTTTTTTTAAAATGTAGTTCTATTCTTACTTTAAAATACAGTCAGCGTCAAAAAAAAGTGTACAGCTAATAGTTCAACGTTTACGGACTAATATATCTTAAAAGAAGAATGGAAAAATTATCCTTGTAATTTAAAAAAAATTGCAAATTGCTCTGATTTTACGCGTCAAAAAAAAGTGTACACTCTCACATTGTTGGATTGTTTTTTGTTATAATGGGATTTCCGATTTTTTCAACTAATTTTATTTTGTTTTGTTGCATTGTCGATACCTTCGTGTCAAAGATCCGTGCAGTTATTATTATCCCAATAATAATAATTTAATATTATTCAACATGGCCACACAAACTACTATAAAAACACGTAATTTAGTGGTAAAATTAGCATCTCAAGGTAAATCTCTGAGGGAAATTGCTAGTATTATCGACAGAAGTCATAATATTGTGAAAAAAATACTATTCAAATTCAAACATTTGAGAAGTGTAGAAGATCTTCCCCGTTCTGGCAGGCCGCCAATTTTGTCAGTTATGGATAAAAGAGCGATAGCGCGAAGGGCTAGGGCTAATCCCTCTGAAAGTGCAGTCAGAATAGCTGAGAAACCAACAGAAACATTAGGAGCAGGAATAAGTGCCAGTACCGTTTGCCGTGCTCTGCATGAAAATGGGTTACATGGTAGAACTCCGAGAAAAAAATCAGTTAATTCTAAGAAAAAAGCGTCTCGAATATGCAAAAAAGCATATTTTTAATTTACAAAATGTCTATTTTACACTCGTCACTGAATAAGCACTTATTCAAAATAGTAATGTCTTCAAATATATGCTTTTTTGCATATTCGAAAGGTGTGTTCCCTAATGACTGTTCCCGAATGAAAGGAGTGTTCCCTAATGACTGGAAAACGTCAATTGTAGTCCCCGTACCAAAAATAAAGAATGCAAAAAAATGTGAAGACTTTAGGCCAATCAGCTTGAAAGTTACCTATTTAATAATGATATTATTATTCCTGAGCAATCTGGATTTAGAAAGGGACATTCCTGTGAAACTGCATTGAATTGAACTGGATAATTTTCGAATGGAAAAAGGAAGTGGACTGTGGAAATACAATTTTTGCCGTTTTTTTGGACTTCAGGAGAGCATTTGAGACCCTGGATCGAGATATATTACTTGGTAAACTTGTGCATTACGGAATTGAAGGTAAAGAAAATAATTGGTTCAAAACATATTTAAGTGAAAGAAAACAAAATACTCGTTTAAATGGAACATGTATGTCAAATACAAAGTATGTTACACTAGGAGTACCACAGGGCACAGTTCTTGGTGTTTTGTTGTTTCTGATTTATATTAATGATATTAAAACTGTTTTAAAATTTTGTAAAATTGCCCTATTTGCTGATGACTGTCTGATATATATAAGCGGTAAGCATGTTTTGGAACTCGAACAAAAACTTAATCAAGATTTAAATAATTTATATGAATGGATTAACATGAACAAGTTAAAGCTAAATATAACCAAAACAAAAGCAATGATATTTAACTCTAGAACAGAACCAAATTTAGAATTTAATAATACAAAGATAGACATAGTACAAAATTTCAAATACCTAGGAGTGATTATTGATAGCAAACTTAAATTCGACGACCATTTGACTATGATTTGTGGTAAAATATCAAAAAAAGTAGGATTTCTAAAAAGAATTCGAAACTCAATAAGTAAGAAAACTGCGACTATGCTCTACAATACATTAATGTTACCACATTATGATTACTCTTCGACCATTATCTTCAGTGCTACTAATGAAATGTTGTCTAGACTACAAGTACAGCAAAACAGAGCTATGAGAACCATTCTGAGGAAAGACATCTACACACCTATTTTTAGATTGTTAGAGGAACTAAATTGGATGAATGTCAAGCAACGAAGTGTCTTAAAAGTTTTAATTTTTATTTTTAAGCTCAAACACAATTTGATGCCAACATATCTCTATGATAATATTAATTACGTGAATGCTTCTACGAACTACAACCTAAGAAATGCAGATGACTTCCGACTGCAAAGATTCAACAAAACCTCAACACAGAATACAGTGATGTACAGAGGGATAGACATTTTTAACAAACTGCCTAACAACATAAAAAATGAAGAAAACTTAAAAAGATTTAAAACATTAGTAGAGATTTTTATTAAAGAAAAATATTGATTGCTTTTAATTTGTCTTGATTTAAAAAGAAAATAATAATGATAATGATGTGTTATTGTAATTGGAGTTACCTACATTATTTTAAATTTGAAATTGTTAAACTTAAGGTTTCTTTTATAAACCCATAATTAAATAAATAAATAAAATAATAAAATAAATAAACACCTTCATACAAACGTAGATCAGTAAAAGATTTTGGACCACGAACATGCAACAGAAGTAAACGCATATGAAACCATTCTATATCTTTTGGAGTACCCATTTATAATCGAGCAACAACTTTATCAGCCCCACCTTGTCTTCTTTTCCCCGATTTACTTTGGTCATACATACCAAGCATAATGTAATGGTAATTCTGTATACAAAAACTCATTAGCTAAATTATCAATGGAATTCAAATGGAAAAATGCTAACAATTTTGTTCTTGATACATTTGCGACTGCACCAGCCACATGACCATTCCTGATATAAACATTTTGTCTATTAGGCAAATGACAATCAAGTCGAATAATTGTATGAGATTGAAAATGCATTGGAAATTCAAATATGCGCCAAGCAGCTTCAGTCGAACCAACATACCGTCCATTCAAAAAATCTTGAATTTCATTTCCCACAATCGCATCATCATTATTCACTGCATTCTCTCAATTCAACATTGGCAGAATCATACCCTTTATATACATACTTGTAAACATATTTCACACTTTTAACAGTCGTACATCGTCGCTTTAATAATGAAACAACGTATGCTATTTATACGTTGTTTTTATATAATAGGTGCGCTGCATTCCCCATAAGGGTATCTTTGAATTGGCATTTTTACATTTTCGAATTATTTTATGACTGGGGGTAAAAATTAATAAATTATAAATTAACGTCCATGCAAATGCATGCGCACATCAAACTTTAAACTCAAATATCTCGAAACTATACTTTTGCGTATACGCCATTTCATTATTAAAGCGACGATATTTCCACGTTAATACGACAATTGAATTTTGCAAGAAGATAAGGATTATATTGAACAACAAATCTATTATCAAGAGATGCACCACGTACATCAACACTCATACCATTATCACGTCGACGGTACAAAGGATAACCATTAACAGATTCTTTAGTATTTTCAGAAAAAGGTTTTGGAAAATTCTTACTACATTTACTATCTCTCATACAAACAGAATTGGGAAGCACCACATGGTCCATGCATCATATGTCCATTTAAAGCACCACATGGTCCATGCATCATATGACGTTTCACATATTCATGTAATTTAGGAAAAAGAATGGGATCAGGGATTTCAGTACATACAAATTTATTAATCATTTCATTTCCATCAATTCTATCTTCATCTTGTAATGATTCAGTTTGCAACCTGAACTCTATAAAAATTAAAAAGGTTTTCTTAAACAAAGTTGCCTGGTTTTGCAATGAAAAACTAAAAAATATATAGTTGGCGAGGAATTTTTTTTTGAAAACAGATACGAAAACAAAATTGAGAAAAAGAAATGTTTCGAGAGACGGTTTTTAAAAATGATCGAGATAGGATTAAAATCAAAAATAATGTTAAACTTGTTAAAATGTTCATTAAATTAATTTTTTTTTGATAATAAAATAATTTTGAATAATAGGTTAATAAAATTAAGATGCTTATTTTAATAAACAAATTATTTTTATATAATCTGTGTAATAAAAAATTGGTGTATTTGATTAATGTTCAATATTAAATATATATGTTCGTAATTTTGAATGCAGTTATCTTACATTGGAAATAATATGAATTTTATTGGAAATAATATGTGGGTAAGATATATGAATGGTTGTTGTTCAATCGAATTGAAAATATGGTTTTTGGATTAATTACCTATATTGATATTGTGTTTAATTGGAAATGATTTGTGAATGGTACAAAAATTATTTCATTTTTGAAAAGGAATTCGATTTACCTATTGAAACAAAAGTAAGAGGAGATTAATTTTGTTTGTTTTTAAAAATTGTTCGATTGTTTGGAGATATATGCAGAATACACCAGAATAAATATAATTTGAAACAAATGAGATGAAAATTATTTCTTTTAAAGAAGCAATTATGAAAAAGAAGAGTTATTTGGCTATTGATTGAACATTGGTTTAAGTACTTGATTGTGGAGATTTCTATTTGCTCTTACGGATGGAAAAATAAACTAATATCTTTTCTTCAATAAACAAATTTTTATTATAAAAATAAGGGGCAAACTAATTTTACATTTCATATGTTTGTATGTATAATGCATTAATTTAGTTTTATTATTAGGAAGGAGGGAAGATGATTATGGTCATCATTATTATGGGGTAAGTTTTTTTGTTGGTTTTATATTATTTAATATTTTACTCGCTTATAACACTACGGTCAGCTGAGTTCAACTAACGTAAATTAAATCTTGTTTTTCTTTGGTAATATAATTATTTTATTTTTGCATTCAACATTTTTTTTTGTAATGGTGAACGAGAGCTGATCGAACTTGCAGGCTGAGCTAGGCTAGTGCATATACTAGGAGTGCAAGCTCTCAAGGAATGGTTGAGAATTAGTTTAATCTCAACCAACCTAAACTATCCAATTATTATAATCTGACAAATTTAACAAAATTCATCATTTTTAAAAATAGCAGCCACATCAGTTTGAACAGCATCATTAAAACGACGAATATCACATTCTCTGTTAACTTTTATAACCATTGACACATCAGCAGTAACATTCTCAGGTCTTTCACAAAATTCATGTATTGATTTAAAAGAACGAACAAAAGGATTCACACGATCTAACTCAAAACCTATCTCACGCACAAGAAAAACTTCGAAATGAAATTACGTTTCGAAATGAAATAAATGTACGTTTATTCACTTCCAAAGAAATAAATAAACTAACTGAGCTGAGAAAAAATAAATATAAAAAAGAAAATAAATTTTTAAGTTTCGTTTTTGTTGTTCGTTGTACGATAGCGCATATATAAAATAGAAAATATAAATAAATAAATTAAATTTTTAAGTTTTAAATTTAATTTCGTTTTTGTATGTATGCAAACTTATAATGCATATGTATATAAAAGTTTTTCGTATATAATAACTTTTTTATTTATGATTCGAAAAATCCCAAAAATCACTAAAACCTAAGTTAGAGTAATATCAGTTAGCACTGAAAATTTGAAATCAATCAAAATTCGAATAAAACAGCCTTAGGCGCTACAAAATTTTTCGTTAGCGTATTAATATATAAGATATAAAAAAACTTTGCAATATTGTATTCCAACGGTGCAAATTCAACCGTACAAATGTCCCTCGATGAAAATCTTGTTAAAGATGTTAAATGACCTCGTACATAAAATAAATCCTTTAAAAAATTCCGCAAATTCTTTATTTATAAAACCGGGTGATCCCACATTTATATATATATATATATATATATATATATATATATATATATATATATATATATATATATATATATATATATATATATATATATATATATATATATATATATATATATATATATATATATATATATATATATATATATATATATATATATATATATATATATATATATATATATATATATATATATATATATATATATTTTTTGGATTCATAATTTTTTATTTAAATTTCACCTATTCGGTAGAATATAAAAAAAAATAAGACGTATTTTTTTTTTGCTCCTCTCTCTCCGTTCTCTCGTGGTTCTCTCTTGCAAATTCAACGATTATGGCTGCAGGGTCAGCTTTAAGAGTTTGTTTAAAATCAACGGATTTTAACGATTTATATCTAGTTTGGAAGATAATTTAATGTACTTTAATATAAAAATAATTTAAAAAAATATTTTAGGACAAAGTATGGTCAGAATACTACAAGTAATTTTCTTTTTTAAGGTTCTTATCAAAAGGGCCTCATCAAAATTTTTATTTTATTTATTTTTTAAATCTTCAATTTATTCTCTTTTGAACTAAATATAAAAAAAAGTGACGTCAACGAACCGTTTGGCCAGGAAAAATCACTAAAATTAATTCGATTTTATTTTTCACTACACTATGTACTGGGTTATAGTAATTTCAATTTGAAAGAAAGAGATTTTACCAAATCCATATATCTATTTCATTCTCTCCAGCAATTTTGTGAAAAGTTTATCTACTTTTCTTTGATATAGTTCTTAATAAATAGTTCTGAAAGAAGTAACATATTAAAATGCGTAATTATTGCTCCAATCCAATAAAAACGTTTAAAGTTTCGGCCAAATTATCGGAACATGCCCAATTTTTACCACTTAATATAGATATAGTGATAGTGAACTTTTATTAACTAAGAAAACAAGAATTCGAACATTACTTCGTTAGGAAAAAGACTAATTTCAAACACAGTTAAGGAGTTCAACAGTCAAATGAAAGTGATTACAGTGAAGAGAATGATGAAGGACAAATAATTCAGCAATTGAAAGATAAAATGCGAACAACAACTAGCAATTCAGAAAAATATTTGATTTTCACTGTTTTACCGATGTCATGATCTATCCGAAAAATAGCATCAAAAATAGAATTTAATTTATCACTTTATATGGCGAGAAGAAGTAAATTATTGATTAAAGAAATAGGTATTTTAGTGACATCTTCAAAGAAATTAGGATCAATAACGCTGAGTGAAGAAACAGTTAAAATAATACAATCTTTTTATTTGGACGATGAGAATAGTCGGGCTTGTCCTGGTAAACGGGATTGCGTAAGAACTACTGAGGATAGTTTAACTATATCAAAGCAACGCAGACTTTTGTTTTTCAATTTAAAAGAAGGATTTCAAATTTTTAAAGAAAAATATCCTGAAATTAAAGTTGGTTATTCTAAATTTGCAACACTATGCCCTAAAGAATGTATTTTAACTTTGGATAGAAATGGTACACATTAAGTGTGTGTTTGTATGTATCATCAAAATATAAAGATAATCTTCCCACCCATGACAACACTTCATATATTTGATACATCCATTGACAACTACAAAGATTTATTGCTAAAAATATTATGCGTAAATCCAACTGAAAAATGCTATTTGAAACAATAGTTAGTTGGTTAAATTAAATTACTTAATTTAAATTACTCAAACAATAGTCTTAGATGTGAGAAAGCGAAAAAAAAGCTTGATAATATAATGTAATAACCCAGTACATAGGTCGTAGTTTAATGAAAAATAAAATCGAATTAACTTTAACGATTTTTCCTGGCCAAACGGTGCGTTGTCGTCACTATTTTTTATTTTTAATTCAAAAGAGAATAAATTGAAGACTTAAAAAATAAATAAAATAAAAATTTTGATGAGGCCCTTTTGATAAAAATCTTAAAAAATAAAATTACTTGTAGTATTCTGACCATACTTTGTCCTAAAATATTTTTTTAAATTATTTTTATATTAAAGTATATTAAATTATCTTCCAAACGAGATATAAATCGTTAAAATCCGTTAAGCCGTTGATTTTTAACAAATTCTTAAAGTTGACCCTGCAGCCATAATCGTTGAATTTGCAAGAGAGAACCACGAGAGAACGGAGAGAGAGGAGCAAAAAAAAAATACGTCCTAATTTTTTTTATATTTTAACGAATAAGCATGGTGAAATTGCAATAAAAAAAGGGTCGTCCAACAAGTGATCGTTTTCGTATGGATCTGCTCTATATGTCACCTTGATCAAATCAATATCTTTAATAAAAAAAGTTTTACAGCTGGAACCGCAAAACACAAAAATACGACTTTTCAAGTGCTTTGTTTTGTGTGGACCGGAAGTGGCGCATGCGAAAATTAAATCCTTGTGGATTTTGATTATTTGAATCCTAAAGAACATTTCCACAAAGTTTGAGTAAAATCTAAAACAGTGCAACAAAATTTTTCTCCTTTTTCGATGATTTCATATGGAACCAAAGTTCAACTTCAAGTCGGCACGGGTTAACTTTATTTGATTGACCTAAAATTTCTTGCAGTTCATTTTTATATGTATACACACCGATTTAGGGGGTGAGATAAAAAATATATCATAATTTTTTTTCCCCATATAGCTAAGGAACACCCTAATATACATATATATATATATAGATAGATATAGATATTTAGAGGTCGCTCATGAGTCATGAATTTCACGACTTAGTCAAAAATTCTTCTTGCACTGGGAAATGTCAAGCCAAGGCCACTTTTGACTTACTCAATCTCTGGTAAGTCACTGAAGATGTTATAGGAATGTCATTTGACACTATTGCCTCTTACACAGGGTTTGATAAGGGAGCATGCGTTCTGCTAGAGAAATTACTTAGCAGAAATCTTCTTCACTCCACATGACATTATCACATTCATGAATTGATCATCAGTGAAGTATTTACCCTTCTGTTTGGCTCTACTAGTGGTCCTAACATTAGACTTTTTAGTGGTCCTAACATTAGTCTAGGTAGCATTGGTCAAACTATAAATTGCAAACCATTAGACAAAGTCAGGTGTAGTGACCCGCTATTGCAGGAAATGAAGCGAAATGTTAGGTCATGTTTGAGAAAGTTCTTATCTGAAGACAGTTCCTATATACATAGAAATGATTATAGAGAAATAAGCAAGTTATGCTAAATAATTATGGGATCTGAAGTACCAAACAAGCAGCAATATCACTTTTCTTTACCAGGAGCCTACCATATAGCGCCGTGGATCGCTTAAGTCATATACTGCTTCAAGATATATCTTTTTAGAGAGCAATTCAAACTGAGAGTATCTGAAAAAAAGTTTTAACTGAATTCAGCTTGTTTGCTTCACATGTTTATGTTACAGCTTGGATTGCATGTCCTCTGTCTGCTGATGCACCGATTAATGACTTAAATTTGGTCAGAGCTATCAAACAGTTTTCAAAAGTAAATGTTTCTGTAACCAGAGCTGCCATGAAAAAGTTACAAAACCATCTTAGGTATTTGGGACCCGAAATGGTCCCACTATCCTTATTCTCATTCAAAGTTGTCAATGCTGAAAAGAAACAAATAGTGAATGCTATGGTTTTGAATGGCAATGACTGGTCTGTTCATGAGATACTTTATGCCGCTTAAGAAGTAGCTGCACTTGAAAAGAGTGAACTTTACGATTTAATAAAACCGTCATCTAGCGCTTCCTTACAGTTGCTGGGGCAAGATATTTCTGTTCTTGCAGAAACTGAACCAGATGCTTGGCATAGCTTACCTATGTATGTAAGGGCAGCCAAAATAATCAGGTCTTTAAAAGTTGTGAATGACATAGCTGAACGTAGTATTGGTCTCATGTCTGCATTTAACTAATCTTTAACAAAGAACGAATCGGAAATTCAACGACTCATCCAAGTTGTTGAAAATCACAGGCAGCGTATACTGGATAGTGGATACGTCGAAGAAGACTCTGATGAAATGTTCTACGTCTACATTGTTTAATCTATAATTTTAATTGCTGAAAATTATGCATATCTAAATTAATATGTATTTATTGTATAGTTTTTCTCTTCACATTGAATTTAGCTCTTGTATTCTTAAATTTTATATATATGTATATTATATTTTTACTTATGTTAAGATTTTGCAACAATTTGAAATTATTTGCTGATCTATTTGCATTTCTTTAATGATGAATAAAATTTAATCCTCATCTTACTCTTTGTTTTTATTATAAATTTGGATATAAAAAAAAAATTTTTTTTTAAACTTT
>CAVNZG010000847.1:0-10000 GCA_963693315.1 Diogma glabrata
CACAAAAAGACAACAAGACAAAAACAACAAATACAAAAAAGGAACCAAATAAAATATATCTTAAAAACAAATTTACGAAAACTAACGGAGGAAACAAAAAAGCTATTTCGATAAGTGGAAGCAGAATAAACGGGCTGATTAAAAAAACTCAAATTCGCAAGCAAAAAAAATTTTAACCTAAACGCATAATAAACATACAAAAAAAAGAGTTTTGGAAGAGTGTTTCGGTAACAATAGAAGGATGACCAGAGGACAGCAGTGGACTAGCTATGGCGCCGAAAGCCAAGGGCTAGCATTTTCCTGCCCACTGTTACCTGGCAAGCCAAAAACATCACCGGAAGACTCTGTGTTGAGAATAAAGAGGTTGGTTTTAAAGATAGAGACCGTCAGTAACAGCAGTCCGAACGACAGGCGATTTATTTCCCTGTTATCATCCACTGGTCTACGCTCTTCCTACCCTTCAACAGGTTACGCTCTAACAAACAGAATTTTTGAAGACCATGGCAGTTAGACTAATTGAGCGTAACAATTGGTGGTCATGACCTCATTGAGAACCCGTGAATGTGGTAAATTAGTTATGGTGGGATAACCTAGATGGTAAACCATCAGGGGTCAGCAAGATCCGACCCATATCAAATCACCACTCACGAACCCTCTCGCAGCAGCCAATTCCCACCCAACTAGGGTACGAGGGATCGTAAATCCCGTTAGGAAAACGTCTGAAGGACCCTTCCTACCCTTGCGGTTCTAAACTAAACATAAAAACTAAAACTTAAATGTTGTCGGTGTGTCAAGGACTTACGAGTTCTGCCTTTCACCCCCAGAACAACAACTATAAAACTAAAAAAAATAGAACTAAACGTCAACGAATTGTCTGCGCGTCAGGGCTTACAAGGATCTTGTCTTTCGCCCACAGAACAAAGCTTGACCAAACAAATACCTCAAAAACTAAACCTAACAGAATTGTCTGCGCGTCAGGACTTACAAGAATCTTGCCTTTTGCCCACAGATCAAAACTGAACAACAAAAAAACTCAAACACAAATGTTGTCTGCGCGTCAGGACTTACAGGATATCTTGTCCTCCGCCCACAGAACAACCTCAGACAAAACCAAACACACATCAATACACAAAGGTTGTCTGCGCGTCAGGACTTACAAGACTTACTCTTGCATTTCGCCCACAGAACAACGAACAATTACAAAAATTCATACCCAAAAAGAATCAAAATCTTAAAACAAAATTATTCTAACAAAAATTTGAAAACAAAATACAACAAAAATTTCAAATGCAAAAATGCCAACCAAATACAAAATTTCAAAAAAAAATTTCAAATCAACAAAACAGAATTTAAAAACAATTACAATACATGACCACAGGGCAGAATCAGTGCCTCACTCAGGCCTTCCATCTGCTGCCTGCAGGAATTACAGACCGTAGTACTGTTGGCCAGGGTGATTTGGGGAGTGGAAGTTATAGTGACTTAAGGGAACCCGAATGAAAAGAAATTAAAAATAAAACAAAACTAAGGGCGTTTCACAAAAAAAAAATGGACGTAGCAAGATTGACGGATCTGATGCCGACAATAAAACCAAGGGTAAACAATAAAATGTGTCAATTCGAGTAGAATTTCAAACCAACAAAAACTAAAAAAAATATTCAATAAATGTTCAAAAAAAATTTATGCTTTTCAAAAAACTTAAAAAAAATTCGTACAATTCAAAACGTACAAACAAATTTCAAAACTAAAAACATCAAAAAGAATTTAACCAAAATAAAAAATATTTTTCAAAACAAAATTCTGAAAACAAAACAATACCAATAATCTTGAGTTGGAGTTTGGCAGTTGTAGACAGAATTATTTCGATGAGAAAAAAAATTTAATATTAACAAAATCAAAGAATAAATAAACTAAATGAAAAACACCAAAACTTCAAAATTTTAAGTACGACAAAACAATTTACACAATTAACTACAATAAATCTCTAACGTTTCAATTAAAAGATGGTTGGAGCTGGAGTTGGTTGGCTGAATTCCAGATCTAGAGCTGATACCTTCTTTAAAACAAATCAAAAATTTTTCAAAAATATCCAAAAATTTCAAAAACTAAAAAAAATTCAAAATAACTAAAAAAATTCAAAAATGTTAAAAATACGAACAATTCAAAAATTCCTAAAAAATCAAAAATAAATCTAAATTCAAAATATTGAGCTGGATGATGGCAGTTGTTGTGTGTCGAGGAGTTGAGCTGAATTCAAAATACAAAAAAATTTCTTCAAAAAAAAAATCAAGATTGACAAGAATTTCAAAATATTCCAAAATTTAAAATTAGAAAAATTTTCAAAAATAAATTAACAAATTTTCAAACAAAATTTTGCAAATAAACTCATAAAACAAAAATAATACAAAAACATTCTAAAATTACCAATCTTTTTCAGAAAGATTCAAAATCATACAAATTTCTAAATAAATTCAAAAATATAAAACTATAAAATAATTTTTCTTAAGCACTATTCCAAAAAAATATTTTAAAACTAACAATATAAAAAAATTACATATTTAAGATCTAAAAATTATCTAAAATTATGAAAATTCAAAAAAAAATTAACGATTAAAACATTACAAAACATACTCACTTTAAGTTTCAAAAAACTATTACTAACGAAAATTCGCTACAACTCTATTACACAATTTAAATCTAACCAAAACTTTAATTTTCAAAAGAATACCAAAAATATTGAAAACTATAAAAAATACACAAACATTTAAAAGTTTCACAATATTCAAAAAAAAATTTTAATTTTCAAAACAAATTATTCCAAATAATAAAATCTATAACATAAACTAATGAAATCTATTTAAAAAACACAAAACAAATTTTCAAAATTATTCGAAAATAATCCAACCTTTTAACTAAAATTTTCAAAATTAATTAATTAACTAATTACCATTCGAGATATGTATCTCCAAAATCCAAAAATTTCAAATAAATATTAATTCCAAAAAAAAATGATTCTCAAAATATTCTAAAATAATTAAATATACCAAAAGATTTACAAAAATTAACTTAAACGTTTTCCAAAAAAAAATCAATTAACACCTTTCTAAAATTATAATACAAAAACAATTACACAATAATCAAAAATTACCACAAATTAAAACAATTTTTCAAAAATTCAAAAAAAATTAATATAAAAAAATTTAAATTTCCATGAAAATATTTCGCACAAAAAAATTTTCAAAATTATGAGAAATTTCTTAAAAAATTGAAATAGTTTAAACTAATTTATAAAAATTATTTAACAAATATCAAAAAATTTCGTCAACTCGAAAATAAATATAAAAATGGCAAAAATATAAGAAAACTTCCTAAAATTCAAAACTTACAATTATTAATTCAAAACTTAAAATTAAAAATTTACCAAAAACTTTCAACTAAACAAATTATCATTTAACTAAAATTACAAAGGTGTAAGAATTTCAACCAAAATTTAATGATTTACAACAACTACAAAAAACATAAAAAAAATTCCAATCTTAACTAAAATTAAAAATTTACTTAAATTCTAAGCCTAAACAACTTTTCAAAATAAAATTACCAAGAATTTTCAGAAATGATTAATATTCAAAATTATAATAAACACAAAAGATTCAAAATTCTTTAAAAATTATTCCAAATGTCAAAAAAATTACTTTCTCAAACCAATACAACAGAAATCAAAAACTTTCAATATTCTGATTATATAAAAAATTCAAATAATTTCAACAAAATTCAAAAAATTCAGAAGAAAAGATCTTAACACAAAATAATACCAAATTTCCTCAAAAAAATAAAAATAATTTCCAGATTATAAAATTCTAGATTATACACAAAAAGTACAAAAAATCAAAATCAATACATTACAACACTATTCAAAAACCTTCAATTTAGCGATTCGAGAAAATATTACAAAATCACAAACTCATATTTCTTTCAAAATTCCAAAAATATTGTAAAAGTTATAATAAAATCAAACTTTTTTCAACATTCTAAAAATATTCCAAAAATTATTACAAAATCAAAAATTGAAACTTTTTTCAAAATTCCAAAAATTATACCTAATAAAATCAAAAATTTAAAATTTTTCAAAATTCCAAAAATATTCCAAAAATTCTTACAAAATCAAAAATTAAAACTTTTTCCAAAATTCTAAAAATATTGCAAAAATTATTACAAAATCAAAAATACAAACTTTTTTCAAAATTCCAAAAAAATTTCAAAAACTATAACAAATTAAAAAATTTCCATGTCCAATTTCATTTTCAATTACATTTACGTCATAAAAACAGCTACATTTTCTTTCCCAAAAAATTGGCTAAAAAAATCAATGAAATCATTTTTTGACACGCTTGACATTATTTTTTTGACAAACTTATAATGCCGTAATTCTCTATAATAATAATATATTTTCATGTTATACAAACTATTAAATTAATTTTTTTCCAAAAACTTGGGTAAAAAAATAAATAAAAATCTTTCTTTTGACACACTTGACAACATTTTTTTGACAAACTTATAATGCCATAGTTCTCAATAATAATAATAAAATTTCATTTCAAACAAAATTTTAATTTTTTCCAAAAAATTGGGTAAAAAAATAAATAAAAATCTTTCTTTTGACACACTTGACAACATTTTTTTGACAAACTTATAATGCCATAGTTCGCAATAATAAAATAAAATTTCATTTCGAACAAAATTTTAATTTAATTTTTTTCCAAAAAATTGGGTAAAAAAATAAATAAAAATCTTTCTTTTGACACACTTGACAACATTTTTTTGACAAACTTATAATGCAGTAATCTAGATTTTGGTCTCACATACCAATCCCGACCATCAAGATTTCTCCAAATTTAATGTTCCTACGAGGAACGTTGCGATCCTACTCGCAATCACTTAAAATGAACGATTTTTAAGCAAAAGATATGCAAATTTCCATGTTTTGACACACTTGACAATTTTTGACACACTTCCGGTACAGTTATCGAACACATCGTCCTTTCGGCTCTTCCCATTGAGTAAACCTATTTTTAGAAGAAAAAAAATTTTGAAATCCGTCCAGCGGTTTTCTAGATTTCGTCGGTTGTGACGGCCGGACGGCCGACAGACAGACACACATTTTTTTTTTTTGCTTTTTTAGAATCAGTTGGTCCTAAAACGTCGAGGAATACCAAAAAAAGTGGGGATAAGAATTTCACTTTGAGCTCATGAATGTAATACTTAGGTCTTTCAGACCGAAGTAATTAGGGAAGAATTGTGACCGACAGATCAACCAGTCCAAAAACACTAGGTGGTTATAAAAAATTTAATTAAACTAACGGGCTTTTAATAGACTGTCCAGGTGTTGACATCAGTTCGAGAAGCAAACACATGAGGTCTAGCTATGGCTCAGAAAGCCAAGGGCTAGCATTTTCCAACATATGTTTCCCTGTCGTCCCAATACCAAAACCCAAACAACCTGTAAGGAGAAAAAGTTGTTAGAACTGGTGTTCTTTTGGATGCAACAACCGTGGCACGAAGGACAGACGAATACATCTCTGTTATCGTCCACGGACATTGTCTTCCAACAACACCCTAACAGGCTATGCTTTAAAAATCGGTATCGAAGACAATGGTAAAATAAATTTAGATGAGCATAGCATTATAAAGTTTTCGTTCTGTCGAGTACCCAAGGCCTAACGAAACATTCGCAGGGTGGAATGGTATTGGCGGAAACCACCAATAACCAACAAGGTCCATCATGTGCTTGTTCCGTCATCCCTGACCTCCTCGACGAAACAATCACTTTTCTTTGACTCGGAGTTCGTGGGGTCGTATCGCCCCGATAAGCATTAGCCTGAAGGGCTAATACTCACTCCTGCGGTAATCATTAACACAAAATTTAAAACAGCTTTACTTTCACATAACACTAACTTTAAAAAATTCTAAAAAAAAAATTGTAGTTCCTAGAACAACATTGTTTGGATCCAAAGACCCAAACATTGTCGCCCTAGAGGCCCCGTTGGACGCCATCTTGTTGTGAGATGTTTATCTGGTAGACCGTGAAGGTCTACCATTTGGTCATGCACGCCAATAACCCTACCGCTAGCTGGATAGAGCGAAGGTTCTTGACCAACCTCACTAACAAGAAATTTTAAACTAAAAAAAACAAACGAAGCGTGCCTTAAACCACCACCTAGATCCCTAGAAGGGAGATCTGCCATTTCACAACCCTCCCCAAATTAACTAACCTTAGCAATTCATTAGGATATTCCCAAACCACATAAGAAAACAAAAACAACACCACACTATATGAATAACTTAAACATTAGTTAATAAAACAAAAACTTCTCTGAACATGGTGATCCTTCGTTAATCCCTAGGTTGAATCCAGCATAAAATAAAAAAATTCCCGCAAATATGTACTGTAATATCCCAAATCAGCAATCACTTTTGACTTTCTACTTCCATCTCCAATAAAACAATAAAACACAATCTTTATAGCATACTAAGAATATCTTTTAATTAGCATATTTTGGGTTTGGTTTGGATTAACTTCTTAACAATCTTAATATTATTTATAGGTATCTACTTTGAACCTTTGTAGATTTTTGAATTTGTTGTTTTTTTTTTCTTCTTGATTTAACTCTTATATGAACATATTCACATTAACAACTTAATTTGTACAGCAAATCACTTAATTGTTTACAACTTATTGATATTATCATTTAACAACTTTAACCAGTATCTCAATTCTTATTCACTATATATGCTAAATCACTATTCAACAGAACCAACTCAACCCAAAAAAACTGAACTAACCCATTGACTGCTCAAAACTAATTCATGCACTTCCAACTGCGAACTCCAACTCTTTTAACTGCCAAACCCCAACTAACTAGCTAAAACTCAAACAAAAATTAAAAAAATTTATCGCAGAAATAGTTCTCACGATAAAAAGATGTTAATGCAATTTTGTTTTGGTTTCGTGGAATCTCAACGAAATAAGAGATAGTTTTGTTAGCTAGTAACAGACATAAAGGTTTTAAATGACAAATGTTATTAGATTAGAAAAAGAAATAAAATTGTAAGAGGGTGTGATGAAAAGTGTTTGAAAATACGGTTAAACATATTTTCGAATAATGTGGATAGTAAATTACTATCTACGAGGAATAAAGTTAACGAGCATTTGTCATAAGGGTGATGGCCATTACAATATGAAATATCTCGCAAACCTAGGGTGACCATTTTTTCTCTAAGTAAAATCAGTACAAAATTTTAAGAGTTAAAATATGTAGCATCCTTAGTCTCCTTTGTCTTACCTATGACTCTTCTAAGCCGAAAGGTAATGTGTGAAGGAAGTAAGACAAATCTGTTTTAATTTTTTTAATTAGTTTTAAGGAAATTTTGTTGGGACCAACACCAGAATTTTGTGAAATACAACTTTCCGCAACGATTGCTTGGGAAACACAGGGTTAGAATTTTGATCTTTTCCGTGGGTAACTCCACCTTTTAAAAATAAAAGTATTTTTTCTATGATAGCAAATGGCTTCAAGCCTGCTTGAAATAGCATATTTTCCTACAAGAGATGAAAACATTGTTTTTTCGTGAGTAAACAGTTGTACACGAGACGCGCTAGCGGCTAGTGAGACATGTTTACAAACGAAAAACGTTTTTATCTCGCGTAGGAAATGCAATTTTTTCTATGATAGAATTTTTTTAATCGATATTTACTATAAATTATAAAATTAAAAATCGACAACATAACATTAAAAATTCATATTATATTTTTTGTTGGTTGCGTTGTTTAAAAAACTTTGTAAAATTATATGAGAAACCATAGCAACTGCAATTTGTTATTCTTTTTACACTATATAGTTGTAAAAGAACCCATTTTCACAGGTCATTAAGCGTGATGGAAATAGACTTTTCAATTGTTATCATAGAAAAAATTGTATTTCCTACGCGAGAAACATTTTACGTTCGTGAAATTGCCCCACTCGACGCTAACACGTCTCGTGAATAAATTTTCACTCACGAAAAAGCAGCGTTTTCATCTCTTGTAGCAAAATGTACTATTTTTCAAATAATTTTTTTTACACGTTTATACCAAATGATGACACGTATTGTTTTATTTCCTTATTTAAATTGAAGTTTAAAGAAAAATTCAACAATTTTCTTAAAAATCAGTACTTTCAGTACATAATTTTAAAAATCAGTAAAAATCAGTACCGCATATGTCTATCAGTACAGAAGCTAGAAAATCAGTACTGTACTGATAAAATCAGTACGAATGGTCACTCTACGCAAACCGGAAAAAATCCCGCGATCTGGCAACACTGGTCCGAATCGACACTGCTCAGGTAGTTTTGCCAGCTTAAGATAGGTTTTATAGTGTTATATAACGTCGACTAGTGAAACAAGATAAGGCTTTTATCAATGTTCGGTTGGTTCGAGTCAGGAGTAAGTTAATTGATCGTTTATGTTTGTAGAGGCTAAGTATTTATATTTAATATTAAATATTTAATAATATTAAATTTTAAAAATACTCCTTGTTTTTAGTTCGCAAAAAATTATTTTATTTTATTTATTAATATTTATTTACATAAATTAATTAATAAAAATATACCTCGATTAATTTCGGTTTAATTCAACCATTTTCAAGAGGAATAAAAATATTAAAGAAAAAACATTAAACAAAAAAGTCCAAGCGGCACGTATATCCGCTAGAAATAGGTAGATTTCGGGACCAGACAGCTTTGTGTACAAATAGAATTGGATGTGTCAGATAAGTTTAAATAAAAAATTTAAGTAGAATAGTCCAAGTCCAGAATAATCCAAAAAATTTATCAAACCAAACTAAATACATTAACGGAAACTACTTTATCAATGCGATTTCGGAACAGTTTTATTTAATTTGGTTAAAACTACTTTTAATAACATATTAAACCCAACAAAGAGCAAATAAACGTTCTCACAACGTCACACCTACAACACCACCACACATAATTTATAATCTAAAATTGTCAAACAACTTTTACACCTCAAATAATTCAAATATCTACAATTTAGGAAGACTTTTGTAAATGTGTAATCAATATGCATATAAGAAAATTTAAAACAATAATGACGGCATTAAAAAAATTATTTAAATTATGATAACCATCGTAGGTTTAAATATCCCTTTCTTTAGAAAATAAAATAAACATTTTTAAAAAAAATGAAACAGACTTTAGAAACAATAAAAGAGGCACAAAAAAGTGAAAAATATTTCAATTGTGGCTTTTAGAGACAGAAATACATATAAATTTTGCTTAATTTAATTTAATTATACTTAACTACAAAAAATTACACTTTTAAACAAAGATGTTATGTTTATTTGTTAGAATAACTTCTGAGAAATAAAATCGAGGACGATAAAACAAAGATGTTATATTATAAAACTTATATTTTATTATAATTATTATAGTTGTTGTAATAGTTATTATATTATAAGATTTATTTGTACAAAACTGTTGGCAATCGATGCCAAGCATGAGATGTCAATGATGGTACCGACTTCGAACATTTTGTATTGAAAATAAATTTCATAATATAAAAGCTATTATAAAAAAATAACTTTTACAATATAATATCTTTGTTTAAAAGTGTAATTTTTTGTATGTAGCTAATTATAATTAAATTAAATTAATCAAAATTTATACGTATTTTTGTCTCTAAAAGGCACAATTGAGTTATTTTCCACTTTTTTGTGCCTCTTTTGGTTTTTCTGAAGTCGGTTTTATTTTTTTAAAATAGTTTATTTATTATTTCATTTTGTGTAGTCATAAAATCAAAAGGCAGCTAAGACAGTGTTTTTGAAGTAATAACTTAAAATCGCGGCAAGTATTCATCGATGAAAATCTAACAAACATGGTTTTATCATATTTTAGAAAAAGGAGATATTTTCTGTCATAGAAAGGAATTTAGGACCATTTCGGCA
>CAVNZG010000847.1:15000-19000 GCA_963693315.1 Diogma glabrata
ACACTCGTCATATATTTATATATATATATATATATATATATATATATATATATATATATATATATATATATATATATATATATATATATATATATATATATATATATATATATATATATATATATATATATATATATATATATATATATATATATATATCTTCTTATATATATATCTTCTTATATATATAAAAATCACGTGTCACGATGTTTGTCCGCGATAAACTCCGCAACAACGTAACCAATCTTAATGAAATGTTGTACAGTGTGTGTATGTATGTATGTATACTGACAATATTATACAATATTATATTAAGCATAATATATAAAATATTTTATTCTCTTCTGTCCGTAAAACAAATACGAAAATAGGTTAAATTTTTCATACAAGTGGGAATTTCGGGCAATTTTCATGTTTGAGCGACTTAAGAATAATATTTTATATATTACGCTTAATATATACTCGATAGGATAGTTTTTATCTCAATTAAAAGTTTTAATATATTTTAACTGCGAATTGAGTCTTAAATTTATTTCGTAAACACATTCAACGTAAGTGACTCAACTTCATCATGGACTTTTTAATCATCAGCGTAGGCCGCCCCGAAAAAACTGTTGATTTCAACTTTTTGTTATAATGATACAGTTATGAAGTTTAACACATAGCTTTTTCAATTTTGTGAATTATTTTTTTTGATTGTGTTGTGTATCATTTAATTATTATTATTAACTACAAAATAATAAGTTTTTTACAAGATTAAATTAAACTGTGTAAGTATTAATTAATTTGTTAAAAAATAATAATTTTATTTAAAATAATAATTGCCGTGGCCCATTCTCGATGAAATTGAAATTAAATCTGCAAATCGACTCAAAAATTTAAATTTACTCTGCTATCGCATTTGAGTAAATTTTGCCACAGATTGTCGTGTTGAAATTCAAGTAATATTTGTTTTTCAATATTTGTTTTTTCGTAATTTAATTTTTTAGAAGAAAATAAAGCAAAACAAAAAATAATATTTCTGCGAAAAACGACTAAATCTCAATTTCCTCGGCATTTTTGAGAAATGAGTCACGGCAAATAATACAGAAAAAATCTACTATAACGAACGTCTTAAAAACATTAAAATTCATTAGAAATCATTAGAATTTTGACAACACGACTTTAAAGTTTATTAATTTTAATGATTTCTTTATAAATACCCAAAATTACGGTTAGTAGTATAGATAACGTAATGACCAATAACATGAGCTATCAACCAAAAAGTTTCGAGTACGAATCAAGTCACATCGTTCCGTTTTGTTTTGCTTTGTTTCGTTTTTATTTATATTTTAGATTCCAAATCACGGAGGTGGAAAATTTCAAGTTTGGTTTTATAACAAAAAACAGTAAATGCTATAATGATGATAACTAATTTGTATTGTCACTAAATCTGTATTAAAACAATAGTTGGTTAGGGCATTGCACATAATTTATTACTTCTTTTGTAATATAACTTTTAAACGCCGCTTAAAATAGTAATTTCATGGACGTTTTTAAAAGGTTAATAAATTGTCCAAAAATGCATAAAAACGATTTAGCTATTTTGAGCCTTTAACGTTTAGAAACAGTTTAAGCGACAAAAACATTACAGTGAATGCACAATTAAATTACTTTTACCAAGTTTGTATGAAAATTTATTTTGAGGAAAACAAATTTATTTTTGAAATATATTTGTCTCAATGAAAAAGTTTAAAATTTCTTAACTTTCTCCTCATGATCAATAGAGAATGAAGCTAGCTACAGTTTAAAGCATTGTGCTGATATTAAAAAATAATAATAAAAAAGTGACTCAAATCTCATGAGTAAAAAACTCATAAATTGTGCATGCACCGTTATATTAATTTGATCAATATTCTTCTTACTGCAAAATTAACTGAGCTATTATGGTACGACAGGTCACCGATTATTTTGGCCCGCGCTAACTACGCTCGCTCGGTGCCACCGCTTTCCTCCGCTGAATTAAAGATATCTTCGGTTTGCATGCTACAGTCTAAGTGTTGATTTTCAAGTCAAGGTTATAGACTTAACATTGAAAAATAAACAATTACAATAAAGTTTAAACCTGTAAGTATTACTTGATTGCTTCTCATTTTATTACTCCGATTTCAATTCAAATATTATTTTCAGTTAAATGTCACCAAAAATCTCTTCTTGATGGCAAATCACATGATTCTAAATTATTTTTGCGCAAGATACGCAAATTCAATTCTTGCTTCCAAATGACGTCATTTGGGGCAACCAAAGTTTGCGATCTCACAGCCGATGGACGTAATTTTGAAACAACATTCAAAATACAAGGTCAGATCTAGAATCCGCTGAAAGGATTTCAAAAGTTTTTATTTCAAAAAAAGGTATACTCAATGAAAATAGCCATCAGGACGATATGTTCGATAACTGTACCAGAATTGTGTCAAAAAATCGTCAAGTGTGTCAAAACAAGGAAATATTCATATTTTTTGCTTAAAAACGGTAGTTTTAAGTGATAATGAATAGTAGTAACCTTGAATTTGTATGTGAGACCAAAAACTAGATTATTTCATTATAAGTTTGTCAAAAAAATATTGTCAGTGTGTCAAAAGAATGTTTAATTTAATTTTTACCCAATTATTGGAAAAAAATAAAATTAATTATTTGTATGTCATGAAATGTGATTGAACATGCAATTTGAATTTTAAATTTTTGCAATTTTTTTGGAATTGTGAAAAAAGTTTCAATTTTTGATTTTGTAAGAATTTCCGGAATGTTTTTAGAATTTTGAAAAAGTTTAAATTTTTGTTTTTATTATAATTTTTGGAATTTTGAAAAAAGTTTGTAATTTTAATTTTTTTAATTTTTTTGCAATATGTTTGTAATTTTGAAAACAAATTGAATTTTTGAATTTATGAATTTTGAATTTTATAAATATTGTTAGAATTTTGAAAAAAGCTTCAATTTTTGATTTTGTAAGAATTTTTGAAATATTTTTAGAATTTGAAGAAGTTTGAATTTTTGATTTTTTTATAATTTTTGGAATTTTGTAAAAAGTTTCAAATTTTGATATTGTTATAATTTTTGCAATATTTTTAGGGGCATATACGATAAAACTTGAAGGTTTTCCAACCCTCGAATACGCAACATATAACTGACCATGCGAAAAGCACGATGTTTCTAGGTCCAGCCCACAAATTGACATTGTTTGGCCTTGTGACTTATTAATAGTGCCAATGCTAATCGAATTGGAAATTCGACAACAAACTTAAAAATTTCTCCAAAACCCTTTACCAATCACTTTCAAATTTTGGCATGCCGTTCAATTCTCAATCCATCTAGATTGATCAGCTAGAATGCTAATGCTCTCTGTTATTCATATTTTCCAAATGAAAAAATTAAAAAATACGCTTTCTATTCTTATTATGAATCTTTGAAATTATTCTTACTAATTAAACAAAATGTACGCGCACAAACTTTTGTATAGGCGTAGCAAAGCACGCCGGGTCCCGCTAGTATATATATAGAACAGTTCCATATGAAACCGCACAATAGTTGCACCGACCCATTTATTTTTCAATAAAATTTACCTGTATCGAAAGGTTATCAAAAAATGTGAATTAATAATTTGTTTTTATACTTTTAGAGTTACCCTGTCGGAAGTTATAACACAAGGTAATGCAGAAATTCTATATAACCTGTCACTATTTAAATGGCTGTAACACGTGAATGCGTTATCCGATTTTTATTTTTTTGGTGTCAATTGAAAGGTTAAATTAGACAAAAAATCACTAAAAACTATTTCGAAAAATACAATCACAATACAGTGTTGCCATAATCAGATTTACGTTAAAAACCAGGATAACATACCGAACGCCCCCAATTTTTTGAAAACTAATATTTTTATTGAAACGAGCACATTTTTTTACATAAAATATGTTAAAACTAAAATACCCTTTTTTCCCGTTATCTTAGTATGAATTACTTTGTA
>CAVNZG010000848.1:0-30991 GCA_963693315.1 Diogma glabrata
AACCATAATTTTTTCTAAAAACAGAAAACCGGTTTTAGAAAAAATTATGGTTAGTTTATAAAAAAGTTTGCACTGAGGATGTATTAAATATACGAAACGTTTGCAAAAAATATCTTAAATTCTATTTTTTTATTCACTTTATTAAAATAAGATTCTTTTTATCTAAAACAAATAAACTTTATTTATTTTATTTCAAAAGAAAAAATTGGCTACATCCAAAGATAATTTTATTAGCATAATAAAATATTAAAGCCAAAAAACCAAAAATAAAAAAAAAAAAAAAAAAAAAAAAAAAAATATATATATATATATATATATATATATATACATATATATATATATATATATATATATATATATATATATATATATATATATATATATATATATATATATATATATATATATATATATATATATATATATATATATATATATATATATATATATATATATATATAATGATATGAGGTATAACGGAATTTAGCGGCACTCTCCGGATCGCATTTTTCGACCTACACCAAAATAATTTTTTGTGTATATTTCGGCGAATAATGTCTTGGACAAGTTCGTGAACTGGCCATATCCGGGTACTGGTTAAGCGGCGAGAGCCTAAAAAGTCGAATAATCTAGGGTGCTATAACATCCGTTTGAATAATAATATTTTAATAAAATTTAAAAATATTGAATATCTGAACCTTTTTTTATCATTTTTATCCAGATGACAACCTTGGCGTTTCAGGTTCCTCAAAAATCAGCTGTTTTAAAAACTTACTAAACTTTGCTGTCCTTGATCTAGCTGAAATGGCCAAGCTCATATTTGAAAACTTTTTCTCACGTACTTAAAATATAAATCTTTCCAAAGTTTTCAAAAAAATAGTTCAAGTCTAACGGTTGAGACCCTAGGACTGTTGAAATGAAAACAAACGCAAAAGGCAATGCTTTCATCATGTTTCAGTTTATGTTATTTAAATTCATCTTAACTTTTAAACATACTTTTAAACTATCGCCTCAAAAAATTTCAGCTTTCTAACCCAAAAGGTTTCGTTTTTATAAGCGTTATAACGAACCTCTTGCAAAAAAATATCAAGCCATTTAATACCATAGAAAAATTATCAAAATCCCTTTTGTTTTTATTTTTTTTTACTAAGTAACCGTTTGAAAAAAGATTAAATAAGAGCAAAAAAACACAACAACAAAAGATGATTTTGAAATAAAATTGTTTGATAATGTTTGATTATAAATTATGTGTGATGGTATAATTGTAGTTGTGACGTAGTTCAATTGATCTTTGGTGGATTTAATATGTTATTAAAAGTAGTTTAAACCAACTTAAATAAAACTGTTCCGAAATTGTATTGATGGAGTTAGTTCGGATAATGTATTTAATTTGGTTCGATAATTTTTTTGAATTATTCTGTTTCTACTTATATTTTTTATTTAAACTAATCTGACTTATCTAATTTTATTTGGACACAAAACCGTCTGACCCCGAAATCTACCTATTTCTAGCGGATATACCTGCCGCTGGGATTTTTTAAAACTCTGGCAGAAATGTCGAAATAAGACGATGGCCATAAATCGACAAAACCCAAAAAACGAAAACCTTCACAAAAAATGCTGTTACTCTTAGGCCCATGCTATACACTTGAGCTAAGCTATGCGAACTATGCGAACTATGTTTTTTGTATATAACGTAATCAAATGGATGACTATACACTTGAGCTAAGCTATAGGCTTAGCTCAAGTGTATAGTCATCCATTTGATTACGTTATATAGAAAAAACATAGTTCGCATAGTTCGCATAGCTTAGCTCAAGTGTATAGCGGGCCTTAGACCGGTTTTTCGATTAGTATCAAACCGCTAAATAAATGCATAAATGCATATTTAGTCTGCTCTTCAAAGTTTTCTTTCAGTGACATGCTCCATTACTAATAAAAACACACAGAGTGCATGTAGAGCATTGGAAATAATTGGTAAAATATATTTAAAAATCCAAATTGACTTTATTTAAGATCAGCAAATAATCTTGATAGATTGATAAATGATATTAGTCAACATGAAATGGTACGATAAAACAGTAAATTTTGGTGCGGTGTGCCTATTTTGTATCGCAAGTACGACGGTTCCAGAGTAAGTCATTGACAATTGTAACACCCAATAAACGAATGTTTTGACGTTCACCTAATTTTTCGCGACATATATTAAGCCGATTAACGCAAAATATTGCAAGTGTTTAATTTAAACTCTCCGAAACTCTTTACCAATCACTTTCAAATTTTGACCTTCCTTTCAATTTTCAAACTATCTGGATTGATCAGCTAGAATGCTAATGATCTCTGTTATTCATATTTCCCAAATGGAAAAATTAAAATAGGCTCCTTCTATTCTCATTACGACTCTTTGAAATTATTCTTACTAATTCAACAAAATGTACGGACACAAACTTTTTTATAGGCGTAGCAACGTACGCCGGGTCCTGCTAGTATTGTAATATTTGTTTAATATTATTTTTTCAATAATTATATTAATATTTGTCCAATCACAGAAAAAAATAGTGTATTATACACGGGAAAAATTGTAGATTTTAGCTCTCGGTTTTTTGTCTCCCTCCGCTTCGCGTCGGGAGACAACACAACCTCGAGCTAAAATCTACTACTTTTTTCCCTTGTATAATAAATAACTATTTTTCTATGCGAAAAGTAAACTCACTAGTGCAAAAAAATAACAAATTATAATTTCTATGGTTTTTCATATAACTTTACAAAGTATTTTAAACAACGTAACCATGAAAAAATAGAATATGAATTTTGAATGTTTTATTGTCGATTTATAACTTTATAATTTATAGTAAATATCGATTATATATTAGTATTGTGGTGGTTAATATATTTAAATCTAAATAATTAATCACTACAAAAACTTAAACGATCACACGATCAGTTAACGACCATACTCATGACATGAACCATCTGCTACTTAATCAGATTCACGCCACCCATACGATAAATTAATTAATTAATTTATTTAATCAATTCGATTTTCGAACATCAGATTCAGTTCAATGCAATATTTTCTTTGTCATTTTGGTTGGCGGTAAAAAGGTGAAAAAATATTCCTTCACTTACAATCGAGCTTTTCATTAAGTCAGATCGTGTACGCTTGAAAGTTTTTCAATTTAGTTATCGATTAATCTACACAACTAATTTATAACCAAGTTCTCTACACTTATAAAATTAAATTAAAATTGTGAATCAAAATAGTTTAGAAATAAATTGTGTATACGTGAAAAGATACGAAGGTTGTTTTTAATTGTACGTAGCAGCTATAAAGAATATCCGATCAAAAACATCAGTGGTGACACCGACGCCGGTATTTACCGGGAAACAAAGATTGAACGCTTTGTCATTGGACAGCCTGGTACATTCTTGTGCCAGGTTAAAAGGTACGTAGTCGACGAAACAATTAAACATATAAAAAGATTAGGCATCGTCAACTAATTCCTTTTCATTTCTTTGTTGTGCAATTCGGCAAAATACGATAAACGTGTAAGAGAACAGCTACGACAAGTAAGCCACCATAAATGGAGTTACTTCTTTTTCACCAGAAGAATAAATCAAAAAAATTTATAAAGGATTTTTAAAAACAATTTTTTAACCTACAAAATTCAACAATCAAACAAATAAAAAAAACAACAATAACTAATAATCAAATGAAAAAAATATATTGCCGATCATAAATTTTCGTTTCCTGTAAAATATAGCCATTATTTGAACCAACAGTTTTGTCAGACAACTGCAGTTTTTCTGACACCACCATTACAGTTTAAAAACACAAAAAGATCACCGTGGGATCACGAATTAAGATAACATTTTTCATATTATTTACTATTAATTAGTGTTAATCTTTGATTTTATTTTTTAATTGAAATTAATTTAACGTAACTCAAACAAGAAATTATTTTTCATTCTTGATTTTTTTATTGAAATTAATTTAACTCAAGCAAGAAATAATTTTTGATTTTTTTTTCATTGAAATTAATTTAACGTAAAATTTTTTTTGCTCGTAAAAGACTAAAGTAATTAGCAACATATATTATTCCATCTCATTTTTGCTTCTCTTTTCCTTTATATATAAATAAACAAATAACTATAATATATTTAAAATTATATTCACATTATATTTGAAATATTTTACATTTTTCTTTACGTTCGAAAATTTACTGCTTTCTGTAAAATTGAAAACTATCAAGCAATATTATTGCGCTATTTACTGTATCACGAAGAATACACAACGATATTCGCGTTTACTTTTCTATTTTTTTTGTATATTTATTTTGACTTTTTCTTACCGTCAACCAAAATGTCTGACGACGAACAGATGAACGACGCTCTAGAACCGAAAACTGATTCTCCCTTAGAGCTCGGTGCCTCGTCGCAAATAAAACTCCAGTCATTTTGGGCACGGCAACCACAAGTCTGGTTTCGGGTTGCGGAAACAACGTTTGAAATCCAGAGTATCAAAAGTGACAAACAAAAGTTTTTGCACGTCTTGCATGCTCTCACGCCCGAATTATGCGAGATGGTATCGGACGTAATCGCCACACTGCCTGAAACGAACATGTACGAGGAGTTAAAACGAACGTTGTTGGAACGACTTGCACCTTCAGATGAACAGCGTCTGGAAGCACTGTTGAGTAGGCAAAATTTTGGAGACCAATGACCATCTGAAGCACTCAGACGCCTCAAACAACTGGCCGGGAACAATTTCCAGGACAAGATCATCCGTTCACTCTGGATCCGGAACATGCCAGAGATCATCAGAATCGCCCTTGCAGCGCAACCTGAATCAATGACGACAGAGGTGATGGCCAGGACCGCGGACAAAATGCACGAAACCATGTTGGTCAACACTCTACAAGTTTCTGCAATTCGACAAGTCACCAAATTCAACCAACCTAAGTTCCAAAGTGTGAACCAACAAAAACTAGGTTCCACCACTAGAACTGTAGAAAATCGTCTGGAACGGTTAGAGAGAGCAATGGAACAGATGACGCAGTCACACCGAAGCAGATCCCGGACACGTTTCACAAGCCCAAACAGACGTGGAAGAACACCATCTCGTTTTCGCACAAGATCGGGATCTCGGTACGGTTCAACATCCAATCAATCTGGCATGTGTTACTACCACATGACTTTCGGAACTGCCGCTCGAAAGTGTAGAGAGCCTTGCAAATACGGACACTCCACCTCACCATCTGTCTCGACGATCGACGACAAAAAAAACGATTAGAGCCAGAGGTCCATACGGCCACGAACGAGACCACGAAAACTTACCGTCTTTTTATACGCGACAGACTTAATAATTTGTTATTTTTAGTCGACACGGGAGCAGACCTTTCGGTGCTCCCATTCAAAAATAATTTATCAACCATATTCTATTCAAAATCAACTGATCTAGTCTTATCAGCTGCCAACGGCACGATAATCAATACCTACGGAACAAAGCTCCTACAGGTAGATATCGGCCTAAAACGAACATTCACACACGCTTTCATATTAGCACAAGTGAATCGTCCGATCATTGGCGCTGATTTTCTCAGTAAATTTGGCCTTTTAGTCGATCTCAAACGAAAACGGCTGATTGATTCAGCTACCCAGCTGTCAATCCATGCCACAATGGTTAGTGTTGATACGCCAACACCTATCCATTATACGATCGACAACGATTACGGCCTGCTACTAAAGAAGTTTCCTTCCCTAACAGCGGAGCCTAACTATAATTTACCGGTCAAACATAACGTGGTACATCACATTGTTACCACTGGTCACTTGCCCGTATCAAGACCACGGAGACAGGATCCAATTCGTCAAAAAGCTGCGTTCACTGAATTTCAACATATGGTTGAACTTGGAATTTGTCGCATTTCTTCTTCTTCTGTATCGTGTCCGCTTCACATGGTTCGAAAGAAAGATCTCGACTGGAGACCATGTGGAGATTATCGCAGATTAAACGCGGTCACGATTCCTGATCGCTATCCAATACCGCACATACAAAATTTTTCGATGAATTTGTATGGTTGCAAAGTTTTCTCTAAAATTGACCTTATCAGAGCATATCATCTCATTCCTGTTGCAAATGAAGATATCCACAAAACGGCTATCACAACTCCATTTGGCCTCTTCGAATTCACTCGAATGCCATTCGGTTTACGCAACGCCGCACAAACGTTTCAGCGTTTCATTAACGAAATCGTTCGAGATTTAGACTTCGTTTTCGTCTACATCGACGATATCTTAGTGGCATCGATAAATGAGGAACAACACAAACTCCATCTGGAACAACTCTTCCAGAAACTAAGCGAGTTTGGCGTTCACATAAAGAGTTCAAAATGTGTTTTCGGCGCAAACACTCTCGATTTCCTCAGCCACACGATAACACCTAATGGTATTCTGCCTTCTCAAGAACGAATTAATGCCATTACGGAATTCCCAGCACCAACATCAATCAAACGCATTCAGCAATTTGTCGGTATGATAAATTATTATCATCGATTCATACCAAAACTAGCTGAAACACTAGCACCAATTCATACACACTTGGCTGCTTTACTGAAAAAACCCAAGACTTCTAAAAATTTTACTTGGCCAAACGAATGTCAACTCGCATTCACCAAGTTGAAAACTGAATTGGGAAATATAACGTTGTTAGTGCATCCACGTAACGATTCTGTATACAGTATCACTACGGATGCATCGAACATTGCTGTCGGAGCAGTGTTACAGCAACGTAATAATGATTGTTGGGAACCACTGGGATTTTTCTCAAAGAAACTTTCAGACTCTGAAACTAAATACTCTGCATTCGATCGAGAGCTACTCGCAATTTACCTAGCTATAAAACACTTCAGGTATTTTGTCGAAGGTCGTGAATTCACAATTTACACCGACCACAAGCCTCTCACACGCGCAATACAATCTAAAACGGAACGAAATCCACGGCAATCTCGTCATTTAGATTTTATTAGTCAATTTACTACCGATATCCAGCATGTGCAAGGTAAAGACAACACAGTCGCGGATGCATTATCACGTGCATCCGACAACGAAACCGCATCAGTTGAGACTCACTTCAACTACGATGCTATCATCACTGCACAAAAAGCAGACTTAGAACTTCAGAATTTACTTTCTGGTTCCGTATGTCACGCTAGTTCATCAATGAAACTAGAGCTTTTTAAACTTCCAGGATTCGAAATAGTCTGCGAAACATCAACGGGTAACAATCGCCCATACATCGCAGAACCATTACGCAAAACTGTCTAACACTTTACACAACTTGTCACATCCTGGTGTCAACGGTACACGTAAATTGATTACAGCTCGATATTTTTGGCCCAGTATTAATAAAGATATTAATCATTGGACAAAATCTTGTTTATCTTGCCAACGCTCTAAGGTTCAACGACATACAAAAAGTCCAACAGGACAATTCGAAATTCCACAACGTTCGCAATATTCGCAAAACAATAATAAAACCAAATTCATCTTCTGTTTCTAATTCAATAAAAATGTATTTCATTAGTTTCCGTTCATTTTTACATTAATAATAATTTTAAAATTTTCTAATACTTAACTGCTAGTTAAATTTCGAATATACTATAAAAAGCAAACGAACGTACTCAATTTTATTTCCAATTCTAACGAACAGATGTCGTTACTAATCTTTGCTGAATTTTGAGTATTACACGATTTATTTTGACATCGGAAGATGTCAAAGAAAATAAAATCACATTTTTCGATTTTTCCAACATTCATTCCATTTTTGTTCTTCAAACAAAATGTTTAATTCAGTTTTTTAAAAATTCCGATTTTGTTATTAAAGAAGAAAACAATTCAGCTTTGTGTCAATAACGACACAAATATTTTTATACTAAAAATAAGAAATAAACATAATTTTATATTGTTGTTAAAGTTTGTTCTAAACATCTTTATGTTCAGTAAAAATAAATAAGTTCATTGATAATTATATCAAATTTTTGTAATGCTATGTTTAACCACACAAAAAAATGTTCTATGAAGTTTTGAATGGTGTGTTTCAAATTATATGTGTCTGGAAACGAAAATAAAATAATAAAGTGATACATATCATAAATTACGTTTGATTTATTTTAAACATGGAGATCAAATGCCTGTAGTACACACAAATGAACATTTCAATATATTTATCAATAATTTGCTGAGAAATTGTAAACAAGCTATAAAACTATTTAAGGAAGGGAATTAAAAGCTAACATCAGATGCTGCTGAATTTTCTTTTGAAATTAAACCTTGGGAAATAGGACATCATACTGGAAGTTAATGGTTACACCAATCAACAGTTATAATTTAAGGTATTTCTGATTCTAAATATATTAATTTTTGTTTAATTATTCCTTTTTTCCCATTTGTAATGTTGAGATAAATTACTCCAATTAAGAGATTCCCAAAGTTTATGATTCGCTAAGGGGAAATTGTATCCCGTGGCAACATATTTTGTAACAAAGGGCCAAACGTAATAAGTGGCAGCCGAAACGAAACCCTGGTGGAACCAGTTTAGGTTTTGGGATAATTTTTCTTGTAAAATACCGTAATTACGGTAAATAATTCTATTTGTGAATTTTTAGCGCGAAAAATTTGGGGCGCAAATTTTTTGAAAAACAGTTTTTTGGGTTTTTTTTATTATTAATAATATTTTTTTTGTGTGAAATTTTTGGAAAACCAGTTTGGTGTTTTATATATTCTTTTGGATATATATATTTATATTTTTTTTTGATAAACCAGATATTGGTTGTTTTGTGTTTGGAACTTTTTTTAAATTTTTATTTTTTTAAGAATATGTACATGAGGGGTCAGGGGTTGAGAAGGAGGTGTCGACCAGGGGGGTTTGAGCCGTGGATGAATGAGGTGGATGAGAGAGCGAATGTGGAGAGAAAGGAGAGAATGGTTGAGGCAAGGAATGTGGTGGATGGAATTATGAATGTGATTATGAATGAAGTTAAGGATGGAATTTATAGGGAATTGATGGAGGACATATATGAAGAACAGTATGATGAGTTTCTGGATGTGCTGATAGGGGAAATAGTGTATGAGGAGTTGAATGGAGTGTATGAGGAGTTGAATGGAGTGGATGAGGAGTTGGATGAGGTGAATGAGGAAGTGAATGTGGGCTGGCGTGAGAGGAGACGGATAAAGAAAAATAGGAGCTCTCACTTGAAGAGGAAGGAGAGGAGGAAGAAGGAGGAGAGTCGCTTGGTCGTGGAGCTGGGAGCTTCCTCGACCAAGAGTACTCAAATAGAGGAGCTGGTTGAGGTGGTTCCCATCTCACCGACCATGCGACAGGTAGAGGAGTGGTCTGGTCCACAGGAGGCCCCTGTCCCTCACTGTATCATTAGTTAAGTGTTTGCTTGTTTGAAAAAAAACCGTTTTGGGACAGCAATTTTTTTTGGAGATTGTTTTTTTGTGCTGTCATCCGAATTTTAGTAATACTAATTGTTTTTTAATTTGGAAAAAAAACCGTTTTGGGGAAGCAGTTTTTTTGAAATTATTTTATGCTACCATGTATATATTGTACATATTTTTTGAATAACCATGTACATATGTTTGTAAATATTTTTTTTATTTTTTTTATTTTTTGTGTATTAGGGTTTAATTAATATTTCTCTCAGCGGTAGGCCTAACAAGCCATCCATGGGGCTTCTTCCCTTAACGATGATGACGTTCTTAGATCGCCTATGACCACCGGGGTTATGCGATCGAAGAACATTGGTTTCTTCTCTCATTCGACGAGGAAGTTCTCAGGGACGAGAAGTGGTGTTGCTGTGTTTGTACTTAGGTGCAAACCAGTAGTACCATTCTTTGCTCAGAGGCTTCTTCGGTGTAATGAAGAGAAGAACCAATTATATTTTGCTTTCAGGATCAGAGGCTTCACCTCATACAAATTCAAAAAACTTACCATTTTTTTCCACTTAGCTTTTACAATAAAACAATTTTTCATGGAGTTTAGGTTTGGTGCTCGGGAGCGTTCTTCAACTTTCGCATTAGGTTTAGTTGTAATTTATTTGTAGGTTAAACAAGCACAACTGGGTCAGTAGAAATGGACCTAGTGTCTAATCGTGACAGTTGTGATTGTTTTATTAGGTTGGGGAGAAACTGTTCTGTAGAATCTGGTCGTTAGGGGCTTTTCTAGTCAGTTCTCACATGCATTGTTGGAGTGGGCTCGCGAACGCGATATTTCAAATTTAAACAAAATGGAAATTGTACCATACTTACTTTTTAAATTGTCTCCAGACGAATCTTGATTTTGGGAATCTCTTATCTTATTAAATAAAAATAAAATAAATCAAACAAATTTTTCAAAAATTAAATAAATAATTTTTATTAAATAAAATAATTTTTTTTTAGAATTAAATAATTTTAGGTAGCTAAATAAAATAAATTTTCTTAATTAAGCTTTACGTCAAGATATAAATAAATATTCTTTGTTTTTTAAAAAAAATAAATAAATCAAAGTTAAGACGGTGCATCCGATGAATAAACATTCTTTTGAATATTTTTTATTTTTCAATTTTTTTTTTAAAAAATAAATAAATATATTTTAGGGGTGCTATCGTCAATAACTAATTTTAGGTATATATATATATTTCAGTATATCTGAAATTAAATAAATAAATTATATTTTTATATACAATATTATAGGAATTTTTGTGAAAGGTGAAGTAAAGATTAGCGGCGACGGTGTTTTTTTTTGTTCCTTTACAAGTTTGTTTTTACAAAAATTTTTTTTTGGGCGTTCGTTGTTTTTTTCGTTTTGCGTTTTTCATTATTTTCACTTTTACAGCGTACTAGCTACATTTTTTTTGTTGGAATTGGTTTTGTTATTATTATTGACGTGTTTTTTTTTCGAATTCCGGACTTTATAAATTTTACCATCGAAATGTCAAGCCAGTTAGACGTTGACCATCCGTTCTATGGTTTGGAACCCAACGAACTGCAAGTCGAATGTTTGATTCGGGGTGTGGACTTTAGGGGGGTCAATTGGGCAGAGGAACTGCGAAACCATGGAGATCATGGGTCAGTTCCAATAACAGTGTCTCATGCGAGAGATTTGATAGAGGAATCTCAAATGGTGGTGCAGGCAGCACAACTTATTTTAAATCAAGTACGACGACTTCAGTCACCGATTGATCAGACCTTCTTAGATGGTTTGGCGAATCGAGTGTTACATTACACGGGTAGGATGAATAGGTTGGGTCCTCGCAATGACTTGCAATGACTATCTCACAATTGTCACGCGCTTGGAGTGTAATAGGATCGTTGTCAACACGTCCAATTATGCAGAGTAAACCAGGAGTATCATCTGCTCCATCTGCTTCACCTGCTTTTCAGCCAGATGAGAGATCCACACCGATCCCAGTACGGCCAATATCGGAAACAATACATAGTCTGAATCGTCCAAACCAGCAACAACGGAGACGGTCAGATCAATTACCACCGGCTTATTTCCAGCAATCGGGCTTGAGGGCAGAGGACTTTGCAATACCGCAATTGGGTCTAACAGTCCAAGCTGAACACTTACACAACAATCCAGCATTGGTACAACAACAATCATTAAATCGTTCATCAGTACCACAGGTACAACCACTACCAGTATATCCACCAGTTCCACTAACAGCACCACCACCATACAACCAACCTCCTCAGGTATGGCGTGACGCGGCTCCAGCGTTAGCACCAGTGGAGTACCGAGGGGTTCGTGGGAACAATTTGAGTCGTTATGACTCAAATTGGGTTCCAACCTTCACAGGAGATGGTCACTCTCCTGATGTTCATTAGTTTGTTCACAGAGTTGAGGCGGCTGCCAGGAGGGACCGTGTGAATTGGGACGACCTTAGGTCTATCGTTCCACGGTATCTCAAGGGGGCTGCCGACAGATACTATTTGAACTTAACTCATGAATATGAGGTGGTGACCTATCCAGTGCTAAGGGAGGGACTCCTACAAACCTTCGGTACGCTCACTGATGATAAGGCGATCTTGCGCGTTCTTCTGAACCGCAAACAAAAGTCAAAGGAGAGCGTATACGAATATCTAGTGGAGATTGGTTCGTTAAACCGTCGCTTAGCACGTCCATTTGCTGACCGTGAAATGCTAGAGATTGCTCGGGAGGGACTGAGTGTGGAGCTCAAAAACGCTACTCTGGCTGCAACAATACATTCTATTGATGAACTTCGGACTTTATGTCAGAAGTTTGAACGTTTGTGGTCCACACCAGTTCCGACCAGAACATCAAATTTAAGAATTAGCGAGTTACAACAGATGGATGATTATGAGGTGGATGCTGAACCAGAACAACATGGATATATTGAAACGGTGGATTCAACACAGAGACGGATATTGCAGCGACCTGGCATAACATCTGACAACAGTCAACCTGGTCCATCAATATCCAGACAACCAATAGTATGTTTCAGATGTGGAGTAAACGGTCATCGAGCTCCTGATTGCTCTAAGAATCGGATAAAATTGTATTGCTGGAAATGTAACAAACCGGACGTTATTTACGCAAATTGTTCATATTGTCACCCGTCGGTAAACTACCGTCCGAGAGTACATGCCTCGGGGATGGTACCCTCGGTTCAACATCCAGTGAGCCCGAAGAAATCGACGAGAGATGTAGGAACGCAGAACGATCCACCACCAAGGAAAACAGAATAAAATCACCTAGTACATTTAATTTCCCATCATTACATCACACATATTTTAGACGTCTTGAACGCAACATTAGATATTGGAGGATGAGGAAATTATTTCGCAAAGCTTGTGTTTCATCTATCCTTTCAGAAACAAAGGATCCTCGGCCGCGATTGACAATTAGGATTTTGGACAAACATATTTCAGGATTATTGGATAGTGGAGCGTCAATCACAATACTTGGAAGAAATTCCTTGGATTTATTGGAATCATCAGGTACAACTTACCGTAAGTACACTTCGTGTATTCGTACGGCAGATGGTACTGCAAATAAAATTTTGGGTTACATAGAAATTCCAATAACCGTGAATGGCTCCACTAAACCAATGCGGTTTCATATAGTCCCTGGATTACGAGAAGAGCTCTACCTGGGCATAGATTTCTGGGAGAAATTTGGTATTGTTCCTTCTTTTGTTAGTGAACTGACTCGTACAGAGCTACAACCTTTAAATACACATAACCTCACCACTGATCAGCAACATGAACTGGATATGATCAAGGATTCTTTCCCGTCATTTGAAGTGTCTGGGCTCGGAAAGACTTCTTTGGTTGAACATGTCATCGATGTTGGTGATAGTGCACCTGTTAAACAGAGGCACTATCCCACATCGCCGGCTGTTCAACTAAAGGTCTATGCCGAACTCGACCGAATGCTTCAAATGGGCGTGATCGAAGAGAGTAACAGTTCTTGGTGCTCGCCAGTGGTTTTGGTACAAAAAGAATCTGGTAAAAACAGATTATGTATTGATAGCCGTCGTGTCAATTCACTAACGAAAAAGGACGCTTACCCACTTCCCTTGATTGATGGCTTACTAGGTCGTCTAAATAGCACAAAGTACATTTCAAGTATTGATCTCAAAGATGCTTTCTGGCAGATTCCTCTGGCAGAAGCATCTAGAGACAAGACAGCCTTCACAGTGCCTGGTCGTCCATTGAATCAATTCCGGGTTATGCCCTTTGGATTGTGCAATGCTCCCCAGACAATGTGTCGGCTAATGCACAAAGTGATACCACATCAATATCACGAAAATGTCTTTGTTTATTTAGATGATCTATTGGTAGTCTCTTCCACGTTCCAGGAACATATGGAATTGCTGTCCAAAGTCTCTTCATTGTTAAGAGCGGCTGGGTTAACCATAAACCTCAAGAAAAGCAAATTTGTTCTGAGAGAGGTGAAATACTTGGGATTTTTGGTTGGTGAAGATGGTCTTCGAACAGACCCTGACAAGGTAAGAGCTGTTGCTGAGTATCCAGCTCCGTCAACAGTGAAACAAATACGGAGATTATTGGGAATGGCTGGTTGGTACCAACGTTTCATACCAAATTATGCAAGCGTGGTATCACCAATTACAGATTTATTGAAGAAGAGTTCGGGGAAATTGAAATGGACATTGGAAGCGCAAGCTGCTTTCGAAAATTTAAAACGATTGCTGACTACAGCACCAGTATTAGTAAACCCTGACTATAATAAAGAGTTCTTTATTAGATGCGATGCGAGTCTGACAGGGGTAGGTAGCGTGTTGTATCAGGTTGATACAGACGGACATGAGTGTCCGATAGCCTTCATGTCGAAGAAACTGAATAAAGCTCAGAGGAATTATTCAGTTTCTGAGCTTGAATGTCTTGCGGCAATTCTTAGTGTGAAGAAATTCAGGGGCTATGTTGAAGGTCACCGATTCACAATTGTGACTGATCACTCAAGTCTGAAGTGGCTTATGTCACAGAAAGACTTGAGTGGTCGTCTGGCTAGGTGGAGCCTAAAACTCCAACATATGGATTTTACCATTGTCCACCAAAAAGGTACCCAAAATATAGTCCCTGATGCTCTATCTCGTCTTTATGACGATACACACGAAGAATTGACGGAAGCATTAGTACATCACATCAATGAAATTAAAATCGACAATGAAGGTTATCGGCACAACGAATATACGGATATGATAGCTAAAGTTCAATCATCTCCTAAGGACTTTCCATCAGTCAAAGTCGTGGATGATAAGCTATACATTCGTATTGAGCCAAGACCTGATGCAATACCCAACGATGTTCCTGTGTGGAAACTCTGGGTACCAAAACCGATGACTTCCAACATGATTCAGAAACATCATGATGATAGTACTGCTGCTCATGGGGGTGTTAAAAAGACTTTAGAATTACTTCGACGTCTTTATTATTGGCCGGGCATGGCGTCACAGGTACACAACTATGTTGTGTCCTGCGACACATGTAAACAAACAAAAGCCACGAATCAGATATTGCGTCCTCCGATGCAATATCAATTCGAAACAGCACGTCCATGGCAGAGAGTCTATATAGATTTTTTGGGACTGTACCCTCGTTCTACACTTGGGAATACGGTGTTATTGATAGTTCTGGATCATGCTACGAAGTTTGTACTACTGAAACCACTTAGAAACGCAACTTCACCGAAGGTGAATGCTTTTCTAAGGAGCGAAGTGTTTCTTACATATGTGGTGCCAGAGTTTCTACACAGTGACAATGGCAAACAGTTCACTAGTAGGAACTTTCAAAGTCTTTTGTCAGATTTCGGCATTAAACACATTAGGACCGGTGTCTATAGTCCTCAAAGCAACGCGTCAGAGCGGGTCAATAGGTCAGTTCTAGCAGCAATTCGAGCGTTCATAAAAGGTCTACATACCAAGTGGGATTCACAAATTGGTGAAATCGCGTATGCACTGCGGGCTGCAGTACATTCTGCTACCAAGTACTCACCGTACTATTTATTATTTGGTCAACATCCAGTTTCGGATGGGAATACTTACCAATTGTTGAGATCACTACACCAGCTTGGTGAAGATGCTGGTGAGGAATTAGAACGCTCTGATCATTTGACTATGCTCAGGAACCGGGTTCAGGAAAATTTAAAAGCAGCTTTCAAGAAATCGCAACATCAGTATAACCTGCGATCTAAACTACGGACTTTTCAACCACAACAACGTGTGTTTGTACGGCAACATCATTTGAGTGACGCTACAAAAAAATTCTCGGCAAAATTGGCTTCAAAGTTCTTACCTGCAATGATTAAGACTAAGATTGGAAATGTACTCTACGAGTGCATAGATATGAGCGGTAAGAATCTTGGAGTCCATCACGCGAAAGACATCAGGGAATGATGTCTTTTCGTTAGGTAGGGTTGTTCCTCTGGCTGATTGTCGTCTCTGGGGTTCACATCTTCAGGTCATACTTACTGGTTGTATCGGGGTGTCCATGGTGCTGACGTTCGGATGGATGGTCGGTCTCAATACTCAGTGAAGTTCCTAAGGACCTCATGAGTGTTGGAACCGGTCATCGGTCTTGACGCCAGTGACTGTGGGTATCTCGATCCCAGATACCGTTTAATAGGTGGAAGTAGTTCGGCGGTTTTCTGTCATGGAGGGGATGGCGACGTTTTTGTGATTTCAAGAGTAAAAATCTTAGGTTTTTACCTTGAATTCATGGTGTAACGTTCGCAATATTCGCAAAACAATAATAAAACCAAATTCATCTTCTGTTTCTAATTCAATAAAAATGTATTTCATTAGTTTCCGTTCATTTTTACATTAATAATAATTTTAAAATTTTCTAATACTTAACTGCTAGTTAAATTTCGAATATACTATAAAAAGCAAACGAACGTACTCAATTTTATTTCCAATTCTAACGAACAGATGTCGTTACTAATCTTTGCTGAATTTTGAGTATTACACGATTTATTTTGACATCGGAAGATGTCAAAGAAAATAAAATCACATTTTTCGATTTTTCCAACATTCATTCCATTTTTGTTCTTCAAACAAAATGTTCAATTCAGTTTTTTAACTTTTAAAACAATGGGATTAGGAAAAATTCATTCGGTTCGGAAATGTGGTTTGATTTGCAGCCTATAAAAAAGAGTTTAAAAGTTACAAAAAAAATTTATAAAACAAACCAAAACGTTTGAGTCTCTTGAGATATAATAATAAGAAGACATGCGTTTTTCTCTTTTGTTGTTTTGTTGTTTAATTTGATCAATAAATGTATTATCTCGTGATATTGTGATAACTCAATTAAATAGTTGTTTTTATAAATAATCTTGTTATCAACAGCAATTAAATATCAAAGACGAATTGAATGGTGCCAGTCGTAAGTAACACTGGAGTAGATAATAATTACAATAAAGGAATTGGACGTTGATGTCATATGAAATTGTGAGGAAAGTTGGTAGCAACTATTACAGGGTGTTTTTTTATCGATTCGAACGGATATCGCGGCACAGAGATAAAGATCAAATAAAGATAATTCAGGAATACAAATATTAACAATTGGAGGAGACAGTTATCAACTACATGTTAAGGAACACAAGAATAAATAATAATAAGTTACAACTACCTGCAATTTTACTCAATAACACGGGCATATTCAGAAATTATCAAGACGACCAACGAGGAAACCAGCTAAGTTTTTTTTTATATATTATAATTATATAGATATATACATATTCTCTTTTCATTAGTAATAAATTTATTTTAAATGGTAGGCTAGATTTAACGAATAGTTAAGAGAGTTCCAAGCTCAGGATTAGTCGTGGGGGCAAAAGTTAAAAGAATAGCTCCGCATCTTTTTCTTTGTATATGTACAGCTTAGTTTTTTTGTATTAAAAGTCCAAGTGGCTCTGAATAAGGGCCATTACAATAGTACTGTTGTATGATCCCTGGGATTGTAACAATATTTTTTCACTCTTTGCCACGCACCTTGGTTTCAGTATAAGTTTTCCGCTTCCGTTTAGATGGATCATAAATTGTTCTTCTTTGCATATGATCCGAAGATTGGTTTCATTGCTTAATGCAAACAACCAAGTGTTGTTCTTTAATTGGTACCAACTATCAACAGGTTTTGCTTTTTGAACGTTACAGTATTTGTTGATTTTGTTCCAGTAGAGTATTGGTAGTTCACACGATTTTGTAGGATCAGTTGTATGAATTGGATGTGTTTGCTTACATAAAAACTCTTCTGAGCTTGCTGCACAGCACTTATCCAAATCCGTGGTTGACATAAAATAGTATTGGTCCATGTGTAAGCCTGTGATGAGAATCTCTCCTTTTGGTACAATTGCTTTAGATTCATTAAATGTATTCATTGGAAAAGCAGTGAGTTTGTACATATTATGGAGCATGTTGTCTGCTAATGGAAGATTGAAGTTGACAATTAGCAGATTTTCAATTGTTCTTGCTGTGACTGTTAACACACGATACATGTGAAGGGTGTTGTGTTTTCCGTTTGGCCATGGTATTTGTTGTCCCTTTGGTATATTTTCATTAATATATGATAGTTCTTTCTGCAATTGTTCTGTTGTTAAGATAGAAGTTTTTGCCATTATGGAATGTGTGTTTGTATAAGTGTTATTTGTCTATTTCGGAAATTAACCATTAGAAGCGTTGTGTATAAAGACATTTTGATAAATGTTGTTTCATGATTTATTCCTTGCAAAACTAATTGAGATTGCTCTTTGAATTGTAACCAATGGTTGTTTATATCAGTCTCTTGTCTTTTTAATATGTTCAAGGTGGATTCCGCAATTGATGTTTGATTTGTCTGCAGCTGGAGTAAGTGATTTTCATTCATTTGAAGTAGTTTTATTTGTTGTTTGTAGTGATTAGCATCCCGATCATCCATTACTCCAAATAATTCATGTTCTATTCGACCAATGACATTGATCAAACCTCTTTTTTCTCGATGATGAGTTGGATGTCTGATCAACTGGTCGTGCTGTACTATTTCCGTTAGCATGTGATCAAACTGTTGATATGTTTGATTACAATTTGAAATATTGGTTTGCTTGCATATTTGGCTTATTTTTTCCAAACAGCGGTGAAAAATATTTAGTTCTTGCTCGTAGGTTGACAAATTTAAATAGACAATTATGTTCCAATTGTTGTTGGTGAACCACATTTTACCTAATTTTTCAAAGATAATTCCTGGTTGGTTGTTCAGTTTGTGAACCTCACACTGATTATTTACGAAACTTATGTTTGCTGCTTGACCAGGACAAAGGATTGCAAATATCATAAACATTGTAAACATATAGTGGTTACTGCTTATTTTGCATGGTGCCGTGTTCCTTCTTGTACATCTAGTATTGGTGGTAGTTTTGTGCTCTTCAGACTTCTTTTCGTTGTTTCCTTTTTGTTGTAGATTTGTATCATCATTAATTTCTATTTTTTCAATAGGTAGGCGTGATAATTTAGATATAGGCCTTTTCAGAATGACCTTCCCCGGGCCACAAATTGTCACCACTCGCACCTTGTTATCTAGTCCTGGATGTACTTCTACTACTCTGGCCGTCATCCATTTTGTTGGTGGCAGTTGATCATCTATTACCAAAACTAATTCCCCGATATTTAAGTTAGTTTCAGTTTTATTCCATTTAAACCTTTGTTGCAGAGTTGATAAATAGTCCTTGGACCATTTCTTCCACAAATGCTGTTTCATTGCTTCAACCAATCTCCATCGCTTAAGACCATTTAGGTTAGATACTCCTATATTTGGATCTGGCGGTTAAATTAAGGAATCGCCAATCAAAAAATGTCCAGGCGTTAAAACTGATAGATCACTTGGATCAGATGTCAACGGTGATAATGGTCGTGAATTCATGCACGCTTCTATTTGAGTGAGTAACGTTGTTAATTCTTCAAAGGTTAATGTTGTTTCCCCTATCACTTTTTTTAAATGATACTTCATTGATTTGACTCCTGCTTCCCATAGACCACCAAAATGTGCGGCACGAGGTGGTATAAAATGCCAAGTAGTGTTGTCTTTGGAGAGAAGCTCTTCAAATTCAGGATTAAGTTGTTGCATAGTTAATTTTTTTCTTTTGTTGAGCTCAGCACTGGCGCCAACGAAATTTGTGCCATTGTCACTGTAAATATCAGTGCATAGTCCACGCCGTGATGTAAATCTCTTGTATGCTGCAATGAATCCTTGTGATGTAAGATCACTTACGACTTCAATATGGACTGCCTTTGTAGCCATACACACAAAAAGTGCCATGTAGCCTTTGTATGATTTATGTCCTCTTCCTTTTGTTGTTCGAATGTTAAGAGGCCCCGCATAATCTACTCCTGATTTTAAAAATGGTCGAGAAGGAACCATTCTTGATGATGGTAGATTACCCATTATTTGCTGATTGGCCTTAGCTTTGAATCTGTGGCATTTTACGCATTTATGAATTGAATTCTGAACACAGCTTTTTGCATTAATAATCCAAAAACGCTTTCGGATGTAAGATAACGTTAGCTGCGCTCCTCCATGCAAAGTTGTTAAATGAGCATTCGTTATTATTAGCTCGGTTACTGGATGTTTTTTGGGTAAAATAATCGGATGTTTTTCGTTAAATGAAAGTGTTGAATTTTGTAATCTACCTCCTACCCGTAGTATACCTTGTTGGTCTAGAAACGGACTCAAAGAAAGAATTTTACTCTTACTTGAGATATGCGTTTTAGTTTTTAGTTGTGATATTTCTTCATGAAAGTTTTTAGATTGGACTGTTATTACGATCCGCTGCAAAGCTTCCTCCATCTCTATCGTTGTTAGGGTTAGAGACGTCGGATACTGTTTTTTTCTAAGTCGGTTTACAAATCGCTGACAGTATGCTATAACTCGTTGTAGTTTTATTAATTTAGAGTATCTTGTACAAAGAAGACTATATGGATCAGTTGTCATCATCGTAGTTAGCACAGTTCTTTTTGTATCTGGAATATCTTCAATTTTTAATTCAGTTGTTAATTTTGGCCATTTTTCTTGATTTTCCTTTAACCAATTTGGTCCGTTCCACCATAAATGATGTTCACTTAATTTATCTGGATCAATTCCTCTAGTAGCACAATCTGCTGGGTTGTCTTCTGTTTTAACGTGGTTCCATTGTAAAGCATCAGTAAGTTGTTGTATTTCAGTTACTCGATTGGCAACGAAAGTTTTCCATCTCATTGGACTACCTCTTATCCAGGCTAATGCAATCGTGGAATCACTCCATGCATATGTTTGAAATTTGCATTGCTTGTTCTACATTTCGTAACAATTTGGCTAATAGCAACGCTCCACATAGTTCTAATTTAGGAAGAGTGATTTTTGTTTTTATTGGCGCCACCTTAGTCTTAGCTGTTAGTATGGTGACTGTTTTTAATCCCTTCTCATCTTTGGTTGAAAAATATACTGCTGCTGCGTATGCAAGTTCTGACGCATCACAGAAACCATGTAACTCAGGTGTATTACATTTTAAGTTATTGACCCATCTCGGAATTTTCAGTTTTTCTAGCGCAGGTAATGTCTGTTTGAAAAGAATCCATTTAGAATTTACATTATCTGGCAGTGGTTGATCCCAACTAACACCAGTCAACCATAGTTGTTGGAGGAGTATTTTGGCTTGAATGATTGTAGGAGAAAGCCATCCAAGAGGATCAAACAGTTTTGATGCTTCCGAAAGAAATTTTCGTTTAGTTGTAATAATTTCTGTATCCGGAATCGTTACCTTGAATTCAAAAGTTGGGTTCCAACTTATTCCAAGCGTTTTTATTGTATCATCGAGTTTTATCTGATATGATTTTGTTTCTTGAAACTCAATTGGTATGTTTGATAAAATACTAGGGTGATTTCCAAACCATTTCCTCAGGTTAAATCCGCCACTGCTTAAAGAATCAAGAAGCTGCTGTTGAGTTATAAGTGCTTCTTCGATTGTTTCGTTACCAGAGAGTAGATCATCAACATAAAAATCATTGAGAATGATTTCCGAAGCTAATGGATATCTAAATTCGTTATCGTACGCAATCTGTTGAAGTGTTCGGATGGCTAAGTATGGTGCAGAGGTTGTTTCAAACGTAACTGTCGTAAGTTGGTATTCTTGAACCTTTTCTGTAGGTGAATTGCGCCACAATAATCTCTGGAAATGCTGATCATCTTCATGAATTTTAATTTGTCGATACATTTTTTCAATATCGGCACCATACACGTATTTATGTTTACGCCATCTCAATAGTATAGATAATAAATCTTGTTGGATTGTCGGCCCAGTCATTTGGTTGTCATTATGGCTGACACCGTTGGTAGTTTTAGCAGAGGCATCAAAAACAACTCGTAATTTTGTTGTTGAGCTGTTTTCTTTAATAACAGCATGATGAGGAATATAATACGATCCGTTGTTGTTGGATGTAACTGGTTGCATGTGTCCTAGCTGAATGTATTCTTGCATGCAATCCTTGTAAGATCTTTTAAATTCTGAACACAATTCGAATCGTTTCTCTAGCTGTAGAAGTCGTGCAAAGGCTCTGTTGATAGATGCTCCCAAAGGTTTGTAATCTTCTTTAAACGGAATATGAACGATGTATCGACCATCCAGTCCTAAATTATGTGTTGATTTATAATGTTCTTTACATTTTTGTTCTTCTGTTGTAAGAGTTCGTTTGGGTACCACTTCTTCGATCTCCCAGAATTTCTTTAATTGGTTGTCTATTTCTATAGAAGTAACCATTGATTTGATTTGGCCTTGGTTAGAGCTGGCATACCTTCCTGATACTATCCAACCAAATTCTGTTTGTTGAGCCATCGGTTCTGATGTATTACCTTTAATTATGCCATCTAGTATGATTTCCGAGTAATGATTTACCCCTAACAGCACATCGATAGGACCTGGTTTGTAATAAGTTGGGTCAGCCCACATAAGATTGCTTAAATGATTCCACTCTCTATCATCTATATGTTGTTCTGGAAGGATGGTAGTGAGAACATCAAGAACCAAAGCGTTAATTTTCATCTTAAATGCAGATGGGAATCTAGGTTGTAGTTCTAGATTCACAGATTTTCGTACAATTCCAGCATTAGCTCCCGCAACTCCAGTTACTTCAACAAACGTTTGGTGTCCTTGTATCTTCAATTCATTTGCCGCCTTTGTTGTTATAAACGTTGTTTGAGACCCAGGATCTATTAATACTCGAAGATATTTGGGTTGAATATTATTTTGATTACAAACTTGAACAAGTGCCGTTCCAAGTAGCGTACCGGATTGTTGTTCATTCTGACGAAGTGACATAAACGTTTTTAAGTTAGATGCGCTAACGGCTTGGTAATTGGATGACTTTATATCATTTTGTGATTTATCTGTATGTAGAAGTATGTGATGATTTCCCATGCATTTCGTACATTTTATTGCAGATTTACAGTAGCCGTTGTTTTGGTGCACGGTAAGACATTTTCTGCATAATTTCAATAAATTCACCAGCTGTGTTCTTTCAATTGTTGATAGTTTATTAAAAGCTGGACATTGCCCAATATGGTGACTTCCACTGCATTGTTGGCAATTGTTGACGTTTGAATTTACGGCATGAAACCCTTTTACTTTACTGTTAGTCGATGAATTGCTATTATTATTTGAAGCGTTTGAATAACCAATGTTGCGGTTGTTGCTGCTTTGGATGATACTTTTTGATACTATTGTAGAGTTGGAGATAGCTTCAAGTGATTGAAATCGTCCCTCTAGAAATTTCAGAAATTCGTCCAATGTTTGAATTTCTCTAGGATTAGCGAGTGTTGTTTCATATAATCTAAGAGTTTCGGAATCCATTTTTTTGGTGATTATTGGAATGATAATTGCATTCCAAAAACTAGTATCTGTTCCAAAGTTGTTTATTGCATGTAAACATTCTCTTAATGTATCATGCAGATTTCTGATAGCTGCAGCCGATTCTGTGTTAATAACTGGTAGAGATAAAATTGTGTTTACGTATTTTGTTATCAGTAACCTTTTGTTGTTATATCTCGCTACCAGAATTTCCCAAACTGTGTTGTAGTTTTGCTCAGTTGTTTCCAAATGACTTATAATTTTGGCTGCATCACCACCTACGTTAGATTTTAGTAAAGACATCTTATAAGTTGTAGTCAATTTAGGATTTTCATGGATGAATCTTTTAAACTGATCGTAAAATGATGACCACTTGCTGTATTCTCCATAAAAACGAGGAAAATCGATTTGTGGAAGCTTAATATCGATTTTCGATTCGTTTATTTCCATATCCACCTTATTTCTACTAATGTATTGCTGCAGAAGAGTTAATGTTTCTTCTGCTTCATCAGTAATAGATTCGTAGATAGCTTGTTTATTTACATATCCTGCATTGTCTTCCTTTTCTAGAGACATAATTATTTCATGGTGAATAAGTTCAAGTTTTTCCATGGTAGATTCGATATGTTTTTGTTTTATTGATAAAAGTTCTTTTGGTTTTTGTAAATTAATAGCGTCTCGAATTCCTCTTAAATTCCGAATAAGTTGTGTGTTCATTATCTCTTGTTTTCTTGCTAATAATGATTCTGGTAAATCTTTTGTTCCTGTTGATAAACCACTTGAAAAAGTTGTTGATGCTGGTAGTTTATCTGGAACAGAGTTTTCTGGATTACTAACGGCACCGGCATTCTGCTGATCTTCATCTAGGTTGTTGGTTACTACGACTGTTGGCACTGATTGTTGTTGTTTTAGTTCAGCCATTATGTATTCGTATGATTGGTGAACCTTCACCCGATGTTCCTTGAAGTAAGGATGCTTCGTATCAACTCCTTTGGTGGTTCTTAGTATTTCGTCCACCCGTTGATACTCCAGATACAGCCTTTGTACTGTAAGTTTTTTTCTCTCGCAATAGTCATATGTTTTTCTTTCTTTCCCATCCTTCTTGTAGTTTGTAACCAGCTGTTTAAGATTTTCAGCTGTCTCTGCTTGTTGGTCGAACAGAGCTTTTGTATCCATTGTTGTTTATGTTTAACTGATCTTAATGACTGTTGTTCTCTCTGGTCACTTTTAACTTTATTTTACTTGAAGACTCGAAGGACCATGTACAATCCTTCAGTAATAACTAACCCGCTTTTCACTGGTGGGGGCTGGACAGTTAGCTTTACTGGAAGATTTGTATGATGAAGAAAAATAACGTTAAAGTTTTAATGTTAAAATAATTCTTATTTATTTATGGTAATTCATTTTCTTTAAATAAGCAATTTTTGCTGCGTTAACAATTATATCAAGTTATTATAAAGAAAATTAATTAAATATAATAATGCAATTTTGCACTATTATGCATTATTATGCATTATTGATTTCCGCTGGGTTGGTTGATATATTTTTATCTGTTGAGGTATCAACATTTACTATGCCTGACATGTCTGCTGCTACCATAGCCACGACATTTGTCAACAATTACGTATCACGATTCGGTGTTCCACTGCATATCACAACGGATCAGGGAACACAATTCGAGTCTAAACTCTTTTCTGAATTAACGAAACTTTTAGGCTCTCATCGGATACGTACAACGGCCTACCATCCACAAGCGAACGGAATGGTAGAACGGTTCCATCGACAATTAAAAGCTGCACTTATGGCCAGAGGCAACACTACTCAGTGGAGCTCCGAAATACCAATAATTCTTCTAGGTATTCGAGCCACAGTGAAAGAAGATCCGAAGTGCTCACCCGCAGAACTTGTCTACGGACAAACACTGAAACTGCCCGGTGAGTTCTTCGTTGAAAATCCTCTTTCACAGCTGCCTACTCATGATACAGTCATTGATCAACTTCGAAATACAATGCACAATCTAATTCCAACAGCTACACGACAAACTAAACAAAACGACATTTTTGTTCCGAAGTCGCTAGAAAACTGCGACTACGTTTTCGTTAGGGTTGATAGAGTACGTATTGGTCTACAAACCCCATATGAAGGTCCATACAGAATCATACGACGTCTACGAAAACATTTCGTTATCGACATCAAAGGCAAACAACAATCTGTCTCGATCGACAGATTGAAGCCAGCGTATGGTATCTTGTGTTCAGCTGATCGTTCACCAGCTTCTCGAGCACACAAAGCTGTTCATTTCGAACAGACAAACTAAGCGGAGGCTTTCATCTACGAGCGGGGTACTGTAGTGCTTAATATATTTAAATCTAAATAATTAATCACTACAAAAACTTAAACGATCACACGATCAGTTAACGACCATACTCATGACATGAACCATCTGCTACTTAATCAGATTCACGCCACCCATACGATAAATTAATTAATTAATTTATTTAATCAATTCGATTTTCGAACATCAGATTCAGTTCAATGCAATATTTTCTTTGTCATTTTGGTTGGCGGTAAAAAGGTAAAAAAATATTCCTTCACTTACAATCGAGCTTTTCATTAAGTCAGATCGTGTACGCTTGAAAGTTTTTCAATTTAGTTATCGATTAATCTACACATCTAATTTATAACCAAGTTCTCTACACTTATAAAATTAAATTAAAATTGTGAATCAAAATAGTTTAGAAATAAATTGTGTATACGTGAAAAGATACGAAGGTTGTTTTTAATTGTACGTAGCAGCTATAAAGAATATCCGATCAAAAACATCAGTATCATAGAAAAAATTGCATTTCCTACGCGAGATAAAAACGTTTTTCGTTCGTAAACATGTCTCAACGCTAGCGCGTCTCGTGAACAAATGTTTACTCACGAAAAAACAATGTTTTCATCTCTTGTAGGAAAATATACTATATTTAACACTACAAATTAAATTAAAACAATGAAAAAATTAAGAAAAAGTTCGACCCACCTAAACATCGGTTCAGTGGCTATTACGAAAAAATATTATATAGCATGTAGATAGATAAACAGAAACATGGCGATGATAATTGTCTGAAAGGTAAGGACAACTCGCATGGCGCGATCAGTTTTTGTTAATTTGTAAACTTTTTTATGTTTGTTCTACGGGTGTGACAACCGCGCGCATTTCGATCCCTACTTTTGAGATATCACTTACCACTGGCAATAGTAGTGAGATATCACTAGCCAAGCCAAGATGATATCTCAAGGGTACTGCCAAATGGTACCATTATTCAGTCAACGGTCGCATCCTAAACCTTAGTTATGTTTATGCTACGGTGGTCTCCGCCAGTGGAATATATACCACATGTATAACACAGCACAATGCAGTGCGTAAGAAACATTTTGTTATTTAATATTTGTTGGAATTACTATTGTGGAATTATTGGAACTATTTATTATTGGGGAACTGGAAGTTATCAACACTCTCCTCCCTAGTTTAATCGAATATAAGACGATATAGAGAGATTTATTGTGCTATGACACGAAGGAAACGAGATGTGGTACGAGTGGTTCTGCCTACTCGCGTAATTGTGCATGCAGGGTGGTATAGCTGTTGTTGAGGAATGAGATTAAATCTAATCCTTGTAGGTGATACAGTTGCGTTTGCGTCGAGTTGCATCGGTTCTGCGGATGTAGAAGGAGAAGAATGTACGTTATCTGTAAAAGACGATGTTTTGTCTGCGCGACTGAGATTAGTACTTGAAGTTGGTGAGTTTTGAGTTAGGTCATCTTCAGATACTTTCATAAAACAAGTTTTTAATCTTTTGATGAAAACTCGAGTGTTGACATTTACGGTCAAATTTTTATCATCGCGGCTAATGTTTGGGAAGAGACCTTCTTATAGAGTTTGGAGCGACTGTACGTCTTTACGTAAGAAGACATGTGAACCAGACTCGAGAGCGTTGGAAACGAAAAATTTAGGAGAAGTGTGTTTTGGAGCATTTAAGGGGTGAAGGTGATTAAAATGCTGTTTCACTTGTAAAACAAAATCGAACTGAGCCATGGAGCTAGAATTTCGGTTAAAGAATTTTCCAAGAAGATGTATGTTAGTACCGTAGACTATAGTACTGCCGATGAATATTGAAAGCTTCCACGGAAAATGGTTCGTAAACCGAATTATATTGAGGGTAGAATACCAGGGTCCAGTTCGGCCGGTCATAGGACATAATAGCTGCAGTTTTTAGTGTTCGGTGCCAACGTTCAACGAGACCGTTATACTTAGGCATGTAACTAGTTGTTCGTTTACGTTCGAAACTGGTAAGTTAAAACAACTCACTGAAAAGATGGAATTCAAATTGGAAGCCCTGATCAGTGACGATTACTAATGATACTCCGAAATGAGCAATCTAATTAGAATAAAAAGCTGAAGCAACGTTACAACAGTTATATCCGAGAAAAGAATGGCTTCAGGCCAGTATAGCGGTAAATAATAGTGACACAGTGGCGTTTATCCTCGAAAGTAGGAAGTTGACCACTAATGTTCATATGTATCTCGGGAAACCTTTGAGAAATGGAGGGATAATTACCCAAAGGGGATTGAGTATGACGAGAAACTTTAGCCTTTTGGCAAGTTTGACAGCCATTTCTCGTACATCCTTCTTAATGGATAGACAAATGACTTTATCAGTAAGAAGTTTGATAGAACGCTGAACTCCTAGGAGAGATAAATTGTGGAGAATATTGAAAACAGTTTGACCAAATTGCTTTGGAATAAAGGTCGTGTGTTACCAGAAGAGGTATCACACAAAATAGTTTTGGCACTAGAATTGCCAAACGATAGTGAAAAGGATCGGAATTGAAGTGTGGGACTAGTGTCCACTAATCCATTGAGTTCGTTATCGATGAACTGAGCATCACCAATTGCGTCATAGTTAATGTTTCCTGGAATTAATATTTGCCAAGTGTTTCAGCAACTGCATTATCAATTCCAGAAATGTGCTGAATATCGTAAATTGACTGATGAAATTTAAATAAAATACCTAAATTGACGAGGACTTGCTTTGATAAGAGGGTTATGATCAGTGAAGATAGTGAAGTTTTTACTGTCAAGGAGATACCGAAAATGTTTGATAGCAGAATAAACTGCTAGGAGTTAGCAATCATAAGCGCTGTATTTCTGTTGTGACTCGTTAAGTCGAATAGAAAAGAATCTGAGAGGAACCGTCGAACTGAGTCGAACAACCACACTAAGTGCCTTGCCAGAAACGTCGACCATTATGGCAAGTTGGCCAAAGTGTGAGTTATGGGCTAGAGTTGTCACCTTACTGAGTTGCTGCTTGCATAGGTCGAAGGAAGGCTTAAATGGCGACTTTAAACCATTGCATGGCGCGCTTGTCCTTCTTTTTAGACGCTTTAGGAAAATCATTTGGGAAACTTTTATTGCCACCAGCGTTAGGAATGTATCTGGGGTAGAAGTTTATGATTTCAAGAAAACGACGGAGTAGCATAACCGTTTCGGAACATTTATAACGATTAATACCAACGACACATTCAAGAGTTGATTTGATTCCAGTTGAATCAATGGAATATCTAAGAAAGTCAACGTTGGTGGGCTTAGCAAAGTTGCCTTTATCAACGTTGCTAACGAGACCAGAGTCAAAAAGACGCTCGAAAACATGCCTAAGATGTTTAAGGTCTCCTCAAAGGTTTCAGAATGTAGATGAAACAGAAATTTAGGTCTCTAAGAAGCGAGTGTATAAACCGTTGGAAGGATTGCACAGCGTTTCACAACCCAAAAGTCATTCGAACGAATTCAGAAATTGCAGTTTTTCCAATATCACGCTCTTCAATAGGAATATGATGATATATGCGCGGGCGAGATCAATTGTTGTAAAAAATTTGAATCTATTTATGTAGTTGATGCGAAAAGTCCTGATCGTTTCGAACTTTGCGTATGCGGTCTTAAATCCTGCTGGATAGGCGGACTAGAAGAGCCTCTTTGAGGCTATCATAGGTGGGATCTTGATCGGGCTTTGTCAAGATATCATCGAGCAGTGTCGCTTGTATGGGAGTAATCAAGTGCAGAATCCAATTTTCGGTAGCTTGAATTATATTATGATCAATAATAATAATAATATAATAATAATATTTTTTTTCTTGAATAATTGACCCTTAACAAGTAAATCCTTAACATTAAAAAGAAATATAAGCTGACAATAACTTTAAGTCGGCTGTCAGGCTGCAAACTAGTAATTAACAAACAAATATATATATATATATATATATATATATATATATATATATATATATATATATATATATATATATATATATATATATATATATATATATATATATATATATATATATATATATATATATATATATAAATATATATATATATATATATATACATATATATATATATATATATATATATATATATATATATATATATATATATATATATATATATATATATATATATACATATATATATACATATATATATATATATATATATATATATATATATATATATATATATATATATATATATATATATATATATATATATATATATATATATATATGTATATATATATATATATATATATATATATATATATATATATATATATATATATATATATATATATATATATATATATATATTTATATATTTATATATATATACACATATATATATATATATATATATATATATATATATATATATATATATATATATATATATATATATATGTATATATATATATATATATATATATATATATATATATATATATATATATATATATATATATGTATATATATATATATATATATATATATATATATATATATATATACATATATATATATATATATATATATATATATATATATATATATATATATATATATATATATATATATATATATATATATATATATATATATATATATATATATATATATATATATATATATATATATATATATATATATATATATATATATATATATATATATATATATATATATATATATATATATATATATATATATATATATATATATATATATATATATATATATATATATATATATATATATATTAGACCGACCCATTTTTGTATGGAAATGCAAAATGTTGTTTTTTTTTTGGTGCTCAGGGCTTGATTTGTTTATTGGTCCGTACTGAATATCCACACAAAAAATTGGGTCAATTGGTGCATCCAAGAGCCAGCGCTTTTGCATATAGCAAAACAAGATTCGAGATTTCTTAGCTGTATATACTCATATCTCAAAAACGCTTAATGATCTGAAAAAAAAGTTAAAGCAAAGCCACGTTATATTGCGATTGTCTAACTTTCTTAGAACAAACTTTTTTTCTCAGAATTACAACAAAAAAGTTTTAGTGGAATTTTCTGAATTCGTTCTCAATTTTTCAAAAAGGCCTCATTACCTCCAGTGACATTTAGGAAAAACAAGTTCCAAACAAAATATTAATATTTTTGCTAAACTAACATTTATTGTGAACATACTTATAACTATTATTCAAAAACAAAAAAGTTTTAGAACAAAAGATCC
>CAVNZG010000849.1:0-14399 GCA_963693315.1 Diogma glabrata
GGCGACCAAGATGTAATCTTCCCTAAATGTAAAATTTATTAACTCTGATTTTTACTAGAAAACTAAATAAAGGTGTTATTGTGCTATTCGATTTTGTGTAAAATTTAAACCTACTTAGAGCTTTAACTAGCGAAATTTAGTTATTATTTCAAATTCAGTTTAAAATTTCATTTGTTGACATAAATTTATGTGATAGATTTATCTCTTTCTATTTATCCAAACATTATCCATAAAATCCAATAAGATTTTTGAACGATATCAACGAGCAGGGTTAATTGTTTTTGTTAAATTAATTCTTGTGTTTCAAGAAAAATTCAAAACATTCTTGCGTTAATTATATTATATAAAATAATGTTTTATAAAATTTAAATAAATACATTTCAAATAAAAACATCAAGTGAAAGATAATATTTTTATCCAATTCAATCCCAATACTTTTTTATATGAAATTCACTCAATTTTCAAAGGGGTTTTTTTGTTTTTTATATATATGTACATAATATAAATGTTTTTAACCATAAATAATTTTAACCATAAATATAATAACATGAATTCAGATTGGAGAGTGCAGAGGACTACAATTTAGTCATCATCCTATTATACTAATAAATTACATGAATAACAGGTTTCCGACTGGAGATTGCAGGCGAGAAATTTTAGATACGGGATTGCTGATTGGCGATTGCAGATTATATGTATAAGTGATTGTCCTTGTGATTGTCTCCTAACAGTAGTAGCTAGATACGATTTGCCAGGTGTCTGTAACCGGGTCGTTCACTCCTAACTAACAATTACCTACCTATCCTTACCTATTGTTATATGTAAAACGACTGTAGGAAGTGGCCCGGCCGTAATCCGGGAGTCTCGCCTAGTGCTTGGTCCTACAGTCCAATCAATCAATCAATCAATCAATCAATATAAATATATATATATATATATATATATATATATATATATATATATATATATATATAATATATATATATATATATATATATATATATATATATATATATATATATATATATATATATATATATATATATATATAATATATATATATATATATATATATATATATATATATATATATATATATATATATATATATATATATATATATATATATATATATATATATATATATATATATATATATATATATATGTATATATATAAATATGTATATCGTCGTAAAATCGTCGAATTTTCATGAAAATTTCAGGGAACATGTATTTTAATAGTCTTATGCTGTGTGCCTCCCACTAGTATTTTTTGCTAAATCACTGACTTTTCTAAATTAATTGCTAGTGCACATATGCTATTCATAGACGTCACTCGTACCAAACGTACAACCTGTGCCTGACCTCATATTTAAATTAGAATCTTTTTAAATGTCAAAATTTGTAAACATTGTCATAATGGACGATGATCATGAAATTGTATTTGAGAGCTTGTTTTTTTTAAAATACTTATATCATACCTGTTGATAGTTGTCTCAATGTTGATGGTAGATTTCAAAGAAATGTTTTTATAGTTCTCCAAAGTATGTAAATTTTTCCCAATTTCAATAATCTTTTTTACACTTGTTTTATCACAAGAAAATCACACAAAACTACTGCATTAAAACAAATTTAGTTAAATATTCAAAAAAATTGACTTTAATTAACACAATAACCATAAAATTGATTTTAATATTAATATAGATAGACACAGTTATTTTAATTATGTTTGCATGAACACAAGAACTTAAGTAATCTAAATTATATAATAACATTTCATTTTTATATTTTAACATTAACAAGTTGGATGTCTGATGCGCCAATCACTGCAGTGACGGTTATTGGAGTTAATATGCAGATATGTATTTGGGAGGAAATATTAATGAATCAACATTCCGGCGGCCTTGAATCAGTAGATTCAATCAGTGGTAGTACTATTAATTTATTTGTTGCAATCTTGGTAAGCCCACCTTCTGTCTTCACTGTTGCTACTCTTATGATGCCATCGCTACCTGGATATAGCTGAAGTATTTTTCCTAATGACCAGGTTGAAGGAGCCGATCTGTCATTTTTTATAATTACAATGTCATCAAGTTTCAGTTCCCGGTGACCGCTATGCCATTTTTTTTCGATTTTGTAAGGTAGTGAGATATTCCAGATGCCAGCGCTTCCAGAAATGTTGCTTAATTTGTTGTACAGTCTGCCATCTACTAAGCCTCGATGTGTGTATTGTTGTAAGATTATCTTCTGGAATTTGCGTAGCTGAATGCCCAATTAAGAAGTGTGATGGTGTCAAGGGATCAATTAAATCAGTTTCATCATTAACCATTGCACATAATGGTCTTGAGTTCAAGATTGCTTCGATTTCAGTAAGTAATGTTGATAATTCTTCTAGAGTTAAAATGGTGTTGCCAATAACTCGCCTTAAATGAAATTTTGTCGATTTAACTGCAGCCTCCCATATTCCACCAAAATGTGGAGTGCCTGGTGGAATAAAATGCCATGCAATTGTAAAGTGCCTTAAAAGAAAATTAGAAATTTTATCATTTTTATGTTTCAAGAATTCGTATAGTTCAGTCATTTGATTATTCGCTCCAACAAAGTTGGAACCATTATCGCTATATATGTCAGTGCAGATATCTCTGCGAGCCACGAATCGTTTGAGAGCTCCCATAAATGATTCGCTAGTGAGATCACTCACAAGTTCCAAATGCACTGCCTTAATGCTCAAGCAAATAAATATGCATATATATGCCTTGTAAACCTTCTGACCACGACTTTTTGTAAGATGTATTGATAATGGGCCAGCATAATCAACCCCTACCTTCAGGAAGGGTCTTTCGTATATGACTCGTGGTGCAGGTAGGTTTCCCATTATCTGATTCTGCATTTTTGAATTGTATCTAATACATCGTATACAAGAATTAATAACTCGTTTTACAGCCTGTTTGCCTCTGGTAATCCAAAAGTTTTGTTTCAATACATTATGCAGCAAAGATGGACCAGCATGTTTATGAAGGATATGATTTTCTTCAATACTTAATTTTGATATTATAGACTTATGGGATAAAATGATTGGATGTCGAGCACCAAAAGGAATATTTGCTTCTGAAAGTCTACCTCCAACTCGTAGAACGCCATACTTATCGAGAAATGGATTCAATGACAAAAGTGGACTTGACTTGTGAATTTGAAATCCTTTCAGTAAATTTAAAATTTATTGATGAAAATATACTAGCTGATCCCACTTGTAAACTTGATAAGTGGCTCTTAAAAATTCATCACGTGTTAAATTGACATCAACGTTTCTTTTATTCTTTTTTTGTGTGTTATTGATAAACCGAAGTATGAATGCAACGGATTTGGCAATTCTGTGAAAACTTGAGAATTTCTTAGTTAATTTATCCAGAGTATTGTTTTCTATCTGTATATGATGAACAGATATCATTGGTTTCTCCTCTTTAACAGTTGAAATTGGGTGTTTAGTCTGAACTGGCCAATCATTTCTGTTCAATCGTACCCATACAGGTCCCTGCCACCAGAGTTCAAAGTTCTACAAATTTGCTACAAACATTCCTCTGAATGCACAGTCAGCAGGATTATCGCATGATGAGATATGGTTCCAGTGATGTAAACCATAGGCTTGTAAGATCTCAGAAGTTCTGTTTGCAACAAATGTATTCCATTTCCTCGGAATTGAGGACAACCAATCTAAAACTATTTTAGAATCAGTCCAAGCAAATATTTCACTAATTTTTTTTGTTGTAGTTTGTTCTACTATTTTTAATAACTTGACTAAAAGAACCGCTGCGCAAAGCTCCAACCGAGGAATGGACAGTTGTTTTAACGGAGCAACCTTTGTTTTAGAAGTGACTAACGTTGAATATATATTTCCATCACTGGTTTGAACCCGAAAATACACAGCTGCTGCATATGCGCATTCGCTAGCGTCGGCGAACCCATGTAATTGAATGTTACATGACGTAGAAGTTTTCAAAAATCTTGGGATACTAAGTGTGTGCATGTTTACTAAATCTGTACGTAATGCTAACCACCTTGTTTGTATATCTGTTGGAAGATCATCATCCCAATCTACATGTAACATCCATAATTCTTGGAATAAAATTTTAATTTGAACTATAACAGGTGCCACCAACCCAAGTGGATCGTAAAGCCGACTAAATTCAGACAGAATCGTCCGTTTGGTAATTAACATAGTACTATCCAATTTGATTGAGAAGGTGAACACATCCTCATTAGGTTTCCAATGAAGTCCTAAAATTTTGACTGAATATGGTTGTTCGCTTATTTCTCGGCTTGAATCTTCTCTATCTGTTTTTGGGACTGCTTGTAGTACCTTTTGTCTATTTGAAAAATCTTTTGTCTAAAATGGAGCCGATGCCGTTCCATAAGTAACAGTTTTCAATGCAAAATATCGAATAGGTTTTCTAGGATCATCTCGCCAAACGATCATTTGGTATCTTTGTTCGTCTTGTGCTACATGAATTTGGCGATACATTTTTTCTATATCCGCCGATAGAACGACTTTAAATTCACGGAATTTCAGCAGAATGTTGTATAAGGTTGGCTGAATCGTAGGTCCAACATGTAGGTAATCATTAAGACTTTTCCCGTTTGTGGACTTTGCTGACGCGTCGAAGACTACCCTTAATTTTGTAGTAGTTGAATCCTTAAGAATGCCATGATGAGGTAGAAAAAATGCGTTTTCAGGAATATGTTCCAAATTTATCTCCGACATATGGCCCAGTGTCAAATATTCATTCATGAATTCACGATAGAGCTTATAAAAATTTGGACTTCTTTCGAATTTCCGCTCCATGGCTCTTAATCTGGTAATAGCCAGCCCTCGTGAATCCCCAAAAACAATCGGTATGTTTTTAAATGGAAGCCTTACGATAAATTGTTGGTTTTCTCCGACTCGTACATGTGTAGTGAAATGTTTTTCACAAAACTCTTCATCCTCCGAGTACATAGGAGCCTGCATAACTTCTTCCACTTCCCAAAATTTTTTCAGTGTACGATCTACGTTTATTATAGTATTAAAATTAAATGTTGACATATGGCCCAAAACTTCGCATGATTCAGAGTTGCCAGTAATGACCCAACCAAATATGGTTTTTTGTGCAACTACATTTCCATTGTCAGATTTAATTTTCCCATCTTCAATTATCTCCCAAAAACGATCTGCCCCAATTAAGATATCTATCCGACCAGACTTAAAAAATTCTGGATCGGCCATTTCTATATTCTCCAAAAAATTTAGTTGTTTAAATTTCAGATCGTGTTGTGGGATGTTCGTGGTAATTTTAGGTATCACTAACGCATCTATCAATATCGATTGATCTTCATTTAGAATTGATTGAACACATAGGCTCAAAATCCCTTTGCTACAACCTGCATCAGTATTACCCACACCTGATATAACAATTCTTGAATTTCTTCTTGGAATTTGCAATTGGTTTGCCAAAGATTCCGTTACAAATGAAACTTGTGAGCCTGAATCAAGTAGTACTCTACATCGATATGTCTGCCCATGCTTATTCAGCACATTAACCATTGCGGTTGGTAGTATTGCATTCAGTTTATTACTTAAGCTTGAACAAGAAGTACTTTCAGCCAAATCGGTATTACATGTAATCATTTTTGGCTGTTCCACTGGTATTTCAGACGCTTGTTGATGCAGCATGCTATGGTGTTTCCTTTGACAAATGCTGCATTTATTAAATGATTTACATTTGTACACAATATGATTATCGCGTAAGCAATTGAAACATCGATTTTGATCTTTGACCCATTGTCTTCTAGCTTCCACACTAGCATCGCAAAACTTCGGACAGTTATTAATGTAGTGCTCTGAAGAATTGCAATACCCGCAATCTACCTTTGTAGCTGTTAGATGCCCCGTAACCATATTTGCTTTATAAGTTTTATGACGAGACGACGAAGGTCACATTGTTTCCAATGCATCTGTGCGACGTTCCAAAAATTCAAAAAATTCTTCCAAAGTCCTTATCTGCAGATGATTGAGCCCATAATGTTCTAGTTTCATTATCAACCTTTTCTAATAACAAATAGATAAGCCAAGGATCGCGCCCTTCACCTTCAACCCCTACACTGAGAAAAAAAACACACTTTATAATCTAATGAGATCATGTTTAAATTAAAAAACCACACAGTTTTGCATAATCTAAAGTTAAAGTTTTTAAATTAATATTGAAACGGTTTAAATTCAAAAGGCTTTTCGAAGTTAAAGTAGAAAACTTTGAAACTAAAACATTTAATTTTGTATTTAAGGCGTTTCTCTTATATTCAATACTGCTACACTTTATTTTTAAAATTATTCAACTTAAGTTTAAATTTGTTCCGAAAAACCATTGAATTAAAAACTTACATTTTACTAACAAAATTGGATCTTGTAGGTTTTAAAACGACACTTTACTCTTTGACAGTTCAAAATCTAAAATTTATAATATGTTTATCGATGGTTGTTGTGAACACAAGATGTTGTGAATACAATTTTAAATTAAACAGTAATTTTTCATCGACAGTAAAAGTATAATAAGGCTCGATTTGGAAGCTTTCTTTTGTCAAAGGTAAGATATTGAGTTTGGTTATCATTAAAATGAAATTTTAAAATTTGTTTGTTACTATTCCTTTCTTAGCTATTGAGATTATTCAGTGGAGTCTACATTTATTATGAAACATCAATGTTGTCATTTCTTTGGACTGAGCTTCGAGCAGATTTGTTGCCACATGTTTCATTCATTAATGGAGATAGCTTAGCTATCGTAAACACAAGTGTTGGTAGTATAGATAGAATGCAACAAATATTATGTGTTGCGTTTTCCTCACATAGAGAATGGGATTCACAAAATGTGGTTATTACTAGTTCAACTGATGGTGTGGTTAGAGTAAGTTTTATAAATCTTTATCAATTTGTGTCTTAATTAATAAAAATCAAACTCTTATCATTGCAGATGTGGTCAAGGGATTATTTAGAAATACCAATTGAAAAAACAGAAAAATGTGTAGTAGAAACAACATCAGAAGCAGTTAAAACTAAAGAATTGGCTAAAGAAAAACACAAAGCTGCTCTTGTTAAGCAAATGAGCGTGACAAACGTTTTGAAACTGAGAAAGATGAACGTCTGCAGAAAGGAAAACCTCGGCGAGTTGTTGATTTATTTTATAAATATTTGGTTCATTTACCAGTTTGATGCAGAAAACAGCACTGTATTCTTAAATCGTAATTAGTTAAAGTAATTTTACATTATTGTTATTTAGCTTATTGTTATTTAGCATTATATATTATTTGTATTATATATAATATCGTCGCTTTAGTAATGAAACAACGTATTCGCAAAAGTGTAGTTTCGAGATAATTGGGTTTAAAGATTTTTCGATTTTCTGATTTTCGTAAACTCGGCAGCACTACTGAATAAATAAAGATATTGGAAAAAAATTTCTACCAATTAATCTTGACTAATTTCTCCACAGCATATTAAAATTTCACATTGGTACCTGCTGGCTTTTCTACCTAAAAAGAGGTGAAAAGTCAATCAGGTACCTTATACGTTATTTCATATTTCATATACGTTATTTCATTTTGAATGGAAGTACGATTAAGTCTAAAACTACACAGAGAGAAAAAAAGGGTTAAATTTGATAAAAAAATCATCAAATTGATGATTTTTGTATATCAATATATGGACGAGAATATGAGTTCTTAAATTAATATAAAATGCTGCATCAGATTGAACTCTGGTTTATTTTTTTGAGTTGATATAAATCTACTGATTATGATAAACAAATTTTTTATTTTGATATTTTATTCTCGATATTATTCTCAAAGCTTATAAACTTGTTGTATCAAATCAATACCAAAAGTATCAATTTAAGATGGAGTTGTATTTCTTCAAGAATTTGAGCGGAAGAAGTTGAGAAACCAAAAGCTCATTTTAAGAAATTCTGATCATTTTAAGAATTTTTTTGATCGATATGATCGTATGTTACTTTTGGTATTGATCTGATATATTTCATTTTGAATCAATTCATTATCATTTTAAGAAAAATATTTTCTCAAATCGAAGATGATAATATTTAGTTTGAGAAAAGATTTTTCTCAATTTTAGTGACTTATATACGGGCGGGAATGCGGTACGTTTAGCGACACGTAAAATAGCAACCTTGGAAAAAATAAGGCACTGGCATAAAACTCTCAATCCACCGATGTTCCATTAACCTTAAACGGAATAAAAAAATCACTATTTTTAACAAATATTCTTTTATTTCACATAAATAATTCAAAAATAAATTAATTATAATTTTTTATTATGGCTTAATCTAATTATGGCTTAACATATTGTCTGCCATCTAAAAAATAATGGACTTGCAATGGTCTGTTTACATCATCACCGAGACGTATTATATCAAAAAAAATTATTATCATTTCGATCTTATACGTTCAATTTGAGAGAAAAAATATAAAATCGAGAATTTTTTTTTCTCAATTCTATCTACGTAAGATCAAATCGAGAGTAATCGAATATTAATTATTTTCATTTCGATCTCATAAGCTCAATTTGAGAGAAAAATAATAAAGCTGAGAATTTTTTTTCTCAATTTTATAAACGTTGATCAAACCGAGAATAATCGATCATTAGTTAGTTTCATTTCGATCTCATAAGTTCAATTTGAGAGAAAAGGTATAAAATCGATAATTTTTTTTTCTTAATTTTATCTACGTGGATCAAATTGAGAATACTCGCGTATAACTTATTATTATTTTGATCTTTAATTTTCTAAAAGAAACAAAAAGGATTAAAATGAAAATATTTTACTCTCATTTTGACATTTGTGAATCAAATAAATGATGGGGAAGTAACAAAGTGATGTGTACTTCTCTGTTCAATTTGAGAAATGGAAATCTTATTCTGATTCAAAATTTTCTTATATTTATACAGAAAAAATGAAAAAGTGTTTTATTTACTCAAAACAAGAATAAATGAATTTCCTATTGTTGAACAAAAACAATTCTCAACTTCAGTATTTCATTCTTCTATAGGATGATCGAATTGATAGTTTTTTCTCACTTTTAAAGTTTTGTTGTATTAAAATAATATAAATTTACTCGAAATGAGAATAAAGGTATCTTCTGTTTTTAATCATATATAATTCTCAATAATAGTATTTTATTCACTTTTTTGTATGATTGAATTGTTAGTTTTTATCTCAGTTTTAAATTTCGGAGCATTAAAATGATTTAAATTTTCTCAAATTAAGAAGAAACTGAATTTTCTATTTTCAATCATACACAATTCTCAAATCTAGAATTTTTTTTCTCTCTGTGTAATTATTATTGAACTAACGCATAAAATTTTTACAATTTTTTATTTATATGAACCGGCATATCATGTAGTAATGAATGATGCTTATACAATATTTTAGATTTACCATTTCGTGTGGCGATCGTAATGTATGTTAAGTATACGACACTGATTTTACCCAAGTCATTATTCTGTAGGAATTGAAATATCGTACATGCATTTACGCTGTTTCAATATTTAACCAAATTCAAATTTGCATGTACGTTAATTAACAATATATTAATTTTCACCCCCAGTTATAAAAAAATTGGAAAATGTTAAAATGCCACTTTATAGACATCCTTATGGGGAATGCAGCGCACCCATTATATAATAACAACGTATATATGGCATACGTTATTTCATTATTAAGGCGACGATATAATAAACGTATGTCGCGTTAAATTTAAATTTCATTATTCATTTCAAAGCAGAATAAAAAAATTCGTAAACGAGATTATTGACAGAAATCAAAAATACAGCCCATTTCGATATTGCATCTTTCAATTTTAAATTAAAAATGTATCAATTTTATAAATATAAATGATAAGTTTTTATTTTAAAACTGTGAAGTTTTGTTCTAAAACTGAGCTGCTTTAAATATTTCTTTAAAAAAAGTCATTTAAAATCAAAAATTTATTTTTTGAAACTACAAATTCCACGTTTAGTATGATTTCATATATGTTTATTTTTGAATTAAAATGTTTTTTTTTGATTTCATGTTGGTTTTTTTCTCAGTGTAGTGCTTTTAACCCACGAATCGTTTCATCTGATATGTCTAACAGTTTCCGAACATTGTCGGCACTAGCTTGAATAACTTTTGGTTGATTGAGAAATGTTCCTATAAATGCATTCACTATATGTTTCTTCCTATCATATCTATCACGAAGTTTTTAAGGGCTTCTATATAATTTGCTTCTGTAACGTTAAGATGTTTAACTAGCACTTCTCCCCTTAAATAACCTTTTAAATAATGGAATTTTTGTGATGGTGGTAAGGAACTCTTATGAATTGTGGCACAAAATATGTCATAAAAGGATTGCCAGTCTTTATATTCGCCAGAAAATGGAGTGATATTTATTTTTGGAAGCCGAACTTCAGATGGATTTGAATTAGATAGATTAAGTTAAGTATCATGCGGATTTGGTACTAGTCCTAATGATACACTTTTGTCTTGTATCATTGTATTTAATTTTGCCATGGCTGCATAATATTTTTCTTCGTATTGCATGTCTGTTTCTTCTGATGAATTGAGATTAAAAATTTTAGCTTCAATGGCGGTAAATTCATCCATCAATTTTTCAACCCGTTGTACACGAACCTTACATTCTTCTATCGTTGTATCTGTTACCGTTTGACACCAATTAACAATACCGGTTAATTTGCCCTTGTTGCTTGACCTTTGTTTTTTTAAAGACTCAATAGTCGACATATTCGATTCACAATATAGTAAATAATTAAAAATGTTGAACGTATTTAAATTATAAGTTATTTTAACAAACGATATTAAAGTTTCAGATCAACGTTAAACTAAAATAATTATTTTTTCATTAACATATATCAATATTACAACAAACATAATTTCATTCACTTTATTTGATTGATGTTAAAGTTCATATAATAATAAAAATAAGTGTTCTATACTTATCGTAAGAACCGGGTTGTTGCTATAGATGAATATATTGATTTGCTGATCCGATTATTCTGATTATTCTCGAATCATAATAATCCGGCTCGAAGGACCAAAAAATGTTGATAGTTGTCTCAATGTTGATGGTAGATTTCAAAGAAATGTTTTTATAGTTCTCCAAAGTATGTAAATTTTTCCCAATTTCAATAATCTTTTTTACACTTGTTTTATCACAAGAAAATCACACAAAACTACTGCATTAAAACAAATTTAGTTAAATATTCAAAAAAATTGACTTTAATTAACACAATAACCATAAAATTGATTTTAATATTAATATAGATAGACACAGTTATTTTAATTATGTTTGCATGAACACAAGAACTTAAGTAATCTAAATTATATAATAACATTTCATTTTTATATTTTAACATTAACAAGTTGGATGTCTGATGCGCCAATCACTGCAGTGACGGTTATTGGAGTTAATATGCAGATATGTATTTGGGAGGAAATATTAATGAATCAACAATACCAAATATTTTCTTTTGTATAAATTTGAAATATTTTCCATTTTTTTAAAATAATTGTTTTTAAATATATTGATGTTTCAATGAATTGACAACTAAATTGAAAAGCAAGCTGACGAGGAGACTTTTCGTGCGCCGCCTGGTGGTCAATAGCGCAACTTGGGTATGAAATGAAAAGTCACTGATTTAGCTCAAAAAGTTGGTGTGAGGCACACAGCAATAATATGGGATTTAATTTTAATGAAAAAATTTTAATTTTTTCGGCCACAATTGGCATTTTTCGTTAAATTTGACCAATGGCGCCATTTTATAAGAAGTCATCCAAAATTAATTTTTTTTAATCTGTACTTTTTTTATCTACTTTAACCTAAGTATAATTAAAATTATGTTGCCTTAATTTAAATGCCCATTTTTGGGCATGAAAAAAAAATTAATTTTTGCATTTTTTTGACATTTTACCATATATACGGTATTATTTATGCTAATTATCATGTATTTTGCATAAAAGTGAAATACGCGATTAATAATTTATTAAGCATGCAGCAATCTGAGAAACTAAAAATGATCCTCAAATTTTTATAAATTTGCAAAAAAATCCAAAAAATTAGGCTTTGATAACAAAGAATAAAAAAGACTAAAAATAAATTTAAAAAAAAAACACGTTGTACTAGAAATCTCTCCCCTATGTTCTTTGCTTTCGAAATAAACGGTATGTATCTACAAGACCAGATGAGGACCCGATATAAATTAGGTGTGTATAGATATCGATTTTTTGTATACATAAATTTCTATAATATTTAAAATTTAAAAAAATAAAAATTATTTTAAGTGTAAATAATAGCTTAACTTATTCGGTATACATTTATTTATTTTTACTCTGAAAATTATTTGTTGTTATTTATTGCAATTGAAAACTTGTTTTATTTTAAGCAAATTTATTTTACTATTATATATAAAATATATAATATATATAAAATATATATTATAAAATAAAGGCGCAGAATTGAAATAAGCATTATGATTACTTTGAAAACGCGAGATTGGGTTGGACAATCCGACATTCGTCTTACTAGCCCTAGGCAAAAAGAGGATATTATTACGAGTAGGGTAGGAAGGGACATAGAAACTGACAAATCCGATCAGATTGGAATCAACTAAATCATTAACGATTTTAAAGAAGAAAATTTCATCAAGAAATAGGCGACGTGCTTCTGTTCCTGAGTGCGACAATAATTATTACTCAATGTATGCAATTTTATAATTTTTTATTTATTAAAAATATTATTATATTTTATTTTTTATACTTACATCTTTGTTGAAAATGAAAAATTTTAATAAATGCAATCACTTCACTATTTTTACAACAATTAACTAGTGTCTTACAATTTTACAAAAGATGACTGCCAAGATGAAAAATCAAACTGTTTTGAGGAACAGATGGGGTAACGCTTAAATATAGGGGAAAGTTCCAATAAAATTTTTTTTTTCACAAAATATAACATTTTAGCATATTTTAATTAATAAATAATAATAAAAAATAAACGCCTTATTCTTGTTATATTGAGTTTTATTTCACTAAATACGTATTTCGAAAGCTATGCTTTCATCGACAGTAGTATCTAAAAACTGTTTTTAGATACTACTGTTGATGAAAGCATAGCTTTCGAAATACGTATTTAGTGAAATAAAACTCAATATAACAAGAATAAGGCGTTTTTTTTATTATTATTTAAATATCTTGTTACAGTTTAGAACTTTTAAAATGAAAAATATTTTAATTGAATTTTATATTAAGACTATTAAAATACATGTTTCCTGAAATTTTCATGAAAATTCGACGATTTTTCCGCCCCTTATCATAAATTTAGTAAAAAAAAAAAGTCACGCGATTCGGTTTTTTGAGGTAAGGTTACACTTTTAAAGAACCTAACACCCCTAGATGGATTCGAAATTTAATCACAAAAATTTTTCATTTCTTTTTTTTTTTATGATCATTAGAGCCCGAAATATTTCAAAAAGAGTGAAGCGACCTACTCAAAAAACACCAAAAAACCAGTTTTTTGCCATTTTTGAGGCCCTTCCGGACCTCCAAATTTGCTAAATAATTACATGCCCACTTACTTTTATGTCCCTAACAGAAAACAAAAAAAAATTTAACTTTGCTTTTACATCAATATAAAATAATAATATGACTCCACTAATAATAAAGATTTTTTAACTTATAGTGTTTTTAATATTATGGTCCTGTTTACATTATAAGTTTAAATTTAAAAAATAAAAAATTAATATTATGTAGCAAAATGTATCAATATATGACCTAATTGTATTTTCCAAATAAAAAGTATATTTTTTGTTTGAACAGTGAATGATTTCCTTCTGCGGCAATACGTTGTCTCTTTTCTATTGCATTTTGTTTATATTTTTGCCATTCTTCTTTTGTTTTAGGATCTTTTGGACCCCACACTTCACTTGACCGGAATTTTTTTAAAATTCCTTCAAATATGCTTAAATTAGAGCTTCTGTGACAAGCTAACCATACAACCCAGATGGGTATAAATATTAAGCCAATACCGAGCAGTGCCCATCCCGCAATAATAGCACTATCAGGCAAATAATTGTTACTATATTTTAAAGGTTTCAGTTGTACTATTGAATATATGAAAATAACTATTAAAAATAGCGGTGTAATAAAACCCCAACAACATCTCCAGTAAAATGAAAGTTTACGATTAGTCATAAATTCAATATCAATACAAATATTTTCAAGTCCATAAATCCACAATACTCCAACTAGTTCAAAAATTGCTAGAATAAATACTAAAAATGTTCCTCCGTAGTGGTCGACTAATGTT
>CAVNZG010000850.1:5000-36035 GCA_963693315.1 Diogma glabrata
TGAACACCGAGACGAGCTGGCAGCTGATACATTTGTCAATGCTCTTCGAGATGTGCAAATGAGAAACCAGCTTTATCTAAGCGGAAAGAAGCTACCTGCAGAAGTCTTAGCATTGGCCCTGCAAATGGAAGCTGGAAAAAGAGCGTACGGTTCAGATAGAGTACGTCAGATGAAAGTTGCTGAAGAACCTCTAAAAGCAGCGCTTGATGAAGTGATCATGCGTGTCAAAAGTTTGGAAGATAAGCCTGAACGAAATCAACGAAGAAGATCTAACAGAGTAAGATGCTGGAATTGTGGGCAGTTAGGGCAAATCAGACAAGAATGCAAAACACGAGTAGCAGCAAAAGAAGGAATAGTTTCAGGCCGGTTGATGAACCTTTCAAACAAGCAAGTGGATGTCAAAAAGGAAGGAGATTGCCGCGTCAAACACCGGAAGAGAAGGATACATTGTAATGCTGAAGATCTTTCAAGAAGACCCTGTGTTGAGGAGCGCAAGTCATATAACAGGACTGAGAGAAAGGAGGCAAATGTCAAAAAGGAAGAAGATTGCCGCGTTGAACACCGAAAGAGAAGGATACATTGTAACACTGAAGATCTTTCAAGAAGACCCTGTGTTGAAGAGCGCAAGTCATGTAGCAGGACTGAAAGAAAAGAGGCAATGACAGTGAAGCAAATTAAGTTCCAAACTCCTGAAGACTGGTGTACCGAAGCAATGAAAAGAGAGCAGCTAAAGGATCCAGCTATGGCTCCAATGTTGAAATGGAAAACCGAGGGAAGGCGACCGGAGTGGAAAGAGGTAGCACCTTTAAGTACGGAGGTGAAATGCTACTGGGCGCAATGGGACTCACTATTTATGGACAACGGGATACTTAAAAGAAAATGGGAGTCCGCTGATGGGAAGAAAGGGTTAGAACAACTGGTGTTGCCATCAAGTCGAGTGGAAGAGGTACTGGGAAAGCTGCATGGAAGTATTTCTGGAGGACACCTGGGAGTCAATAAAACCCTGGCTAAAGTAAGGGAGAGGTTTTATTGGGTAAGGTATCGAACAGACGTGGAGCAATGGTGTCGGCGATGCGATACTTGTGCAGCGAGCAAAGGACCAAAAACTAGAACTCGAGGAGAGATGCAACAGTACAATGTGGGTGCCCCAATGGAGAGAATTGCTATAGACATCGCGGGGCCATTTCCGGAAACGACAAAAGGTAACAAATACATCATGGTGGTCATTGATTACTTTACAAAATGGCCGGAAGCTTATGCACTACCGAACCAGGAAGCAGTTACGGTCGCGGAAACATTAGTCAATGAATGGGTTTGCAGATATGGAACACCGCTCGAGTTGCATACCGACCAGGGAAGGAATTTCGAATCTCAACTGATGGAAGAGCTGTGCAGAACACTCGGCATTAGAAAAACACGAACTACACCTATGAACCCGCAGTCGGATGGCATGGTAGAACGATTCAACCGAACCATGGAAGAACATTTGTCAAAGGTAGTAGAAGCCAACCAAAGAAATTGGGACAAGGATCTTCCGTTATTCTTGATGGCCTATCGTAGCGCAGTGCACGATACGACAAGTGAAACGCCAGCGAATATCATGTTCGGAAGAGAACTTCATCTTCCTAGTGACATCGAGTTTGGCATCCCTGGAGGTCTGGTATCCACGAAAACAGATTATGTGGGACAACTAAGGAAGAAGATGAATAAAATCCATCAGCAGATTCGAGATCACATTAAGATTGCCAGTGACAAAATGAAAACCAGGTACGACATAAATGCAAATAGTGGCGGTTTTCAAGAAGGAGAATTGGTATGGCTATACAACCCCAGAAGAACTAAGGGAAGATCACCCAAGCTGCAGCCAGATTGGGAAGGCCCATATAAAATAATCAAACGAATTAATGATGTCATCTACCGCATACAAAAGGGACCCCGTACCAAGATGAAAGTGATACATCTGCAAAGGTTGGCACCGTACCAAGGTAACAGCACCAATGCGATCTCTGATATTGTTCGGGACGAACAAAACTAAATGGAGGGCAATGTAATAAACTTCGTCCAGAATGGGTTAATTTTATTTACTCATTCATTAATTAAAAGTTAACTCCTTTTTCAATCTTTTACTTGTATTGCAAATTGTATTGCATAAATTAATGTAAATTAAATTTGTTATACAAATGTTTACATTACTGGATTGAAGGGAGTTACCTAATACATTTTGCATAAATTAAATTTGAGTTCGCTAATACAAATGCAAGTATGAATGAAAACAGGTGTGGCCTATTTCAGATGTACGGACTACGTAGTATTGATTTCTAGTGGATTATAGAAGTTTCGATTTATTTATTTTTCGATATAAATAAGCAAACAAAAATATCAGATAGTCAGTTTTAATTTTGCAATTAAAAGTGTTTTACAAATATTCGAAAGTATAAGGAATAATCGGTGGTATTTGAGCCTGGGTACTAATAGTAAAAGAATTTGAACTTAGTGGAATAGTAAATACAGATTTTACGATTCCGAATATTATTGATTCAAATTGTGGAAAAGCAGTGAAGTTTATGGTACATAAATTGGAGACCCTGGAATTTATTGTAAGGAAAAACGGAAGCTGCTGTAATTTGTTGAATAATAAAGTTTGAGATTCTGTTAACTAAAGATCTGTCTTTTACTGTCGTGTTTGTCCAATAATCTAAAAGAACCAACGAAGAGTCGTTACAATATATATATACTAGCGGGACCCGGCGTGCTTTGCTACACCTATAAATAAAGTTTGTGTGTATACATTTTGTTGACGTAGTAGCAATAATTTCAAAGAGTAGTAATGAGAAATGATTTTCTATTTTTTTTTTTAAATATGAATGTAAAAGGATCAGCACTCTAGTTGATCAGCAAAATATAAAAAATTAGTATTATATATAAAACAGAGGATTATATATAAAAAAAAGGCGATCAAATAAGTGAAAAGGTACCTGACAAATATGGAATTCATACAAAATATATAAAAAATAACGGGAATTCCCCTTCATTGTATAAAATGGCTTATGCAAATATAATAATATAAATATGCATATATAATAATATAAATATGCATAGTGTGTTTAATTGTTTTAAATGTTCTACAGATCGTGATATAACAGTTGGCCGATTACAATATTTAACAATCACAGGATTTGTCAACATTATTACCTCCTTCTAAGTATGGATTAATGCTGGAGTTTCGCGAAAAATTATTTTCCTGGAAAAATAAGGTAATATTGGATAAACGCAAATTTAAAATTTTTAATTTTTAATTTTAAATCTTTATATATCAATATAAATTACACACATTTTAAACCATGACAAATGTAGAATGGATATAATAGAGACAGTGAAACAACAGTAACTGTAACATCAAAAGTATTGGAATGGTTGAAAACCCAAGAATCTGTGAGTGGGACTTCTCCAGTATTGACGAACAAAAATTCTAATCCGAATCAATCGAACTCCCTTGTAAGTATTTTAGCCTATCACATTAAAAAACTTTCAATTTAATATTTTCTTTTTACATAGAATGCAGCAGATATCCTAGCACTAAGCGATGAAGGACAGCTGTTGTTAAATTTAAGCAGAACACAAACAAATTTATCTATGTCCGAACGGACAGATTTAATTGATGTAATCATCCGATACTATGTTTTTAGAAACATAACGCTGACTAAAGATGATTTTGATCAATTGAGTAAAGATATACTTACTCTATTTCCAAAAGAAAATTCGGTAAAATTATTTCCACATAAATGCGCTTATAAGCTAAACTCTTTATATAAATAAATATTTTCTATAGGAATCTTACTACACAACTGGTGGCAACGGAATTAGGCAGTCCGGATCATTGTATTTTAATACATTGACTATCGTCATAGAAAACGAAAAATAGAAAAAAAAATGAATCGCATTGTTCGCCAAAAAAAACGGCACCTTTCTGAAGAAATTCTTGAATGTGACGAGGAAATGACAGAAAAGTATCGTTGTTGGTTGCAATACAATGAATCTCCGTGGGATGAAGTTATTCAAAAATGGCAAAACAGTTATCGATATCGCAAAAATTCAATTTTAAAAAATAGCAAACCAAATTTTGAATTATTTGACTGGAAAATAGTAAAAAGTGTAAACGGACATAAACTGGTAATTTTATTTTAATTCTCTCAACTCTATTTATAATTAATATCTTATGTTTTCTTAGATTGACCTTGACTTTGCACTATTACATCCTAACAGTGAAAACCGCCTTTTTGATAGATAGAAAGAATTTTGCGCTAAAATCATTGAACAATACAAAATTTCTATAAAAGACAAGCAAAGTTTATTATTGTTAAATAAATGCTGTAAAATGGAAGATAATAGTAAGTGTAAAATACTGTTAGTAAAATAAATAAACGTTCTAATTGTATGTCTGTGCTTTTTTCAGATAATCGTGATTATATCATAGCACTTCTTTTAAATTCTATATTGGTGCCAACAAATCGATATAGTAATTTATCTGGTACCTCTTAAAAATTAAAAAAATACACTCTCAAAGAAGCAGAAGATGAATTCATAATTCATGTACATACTGTAAATGACATAAAAAATAAGACCCAGTTCATCAGGAATACGTGCAAAGAAAATAAGTCAACCTTACATCCATTGATTATAGTGGTAGGTTCTGACAATTTTAATCCCACCGAACAACTCGTCTATTTAGATGGGACAATTTACCGATTTAGTAGTTTTCTGGCTTGTTTGGATGCGTGCTTTAAAATGTTTCAATGATTTAATTTAATATTAATATTAATATTAATATTAATTAATATTAATATTAATATGGCTTCTTGTACAAAAATATTTCTATGGCATAAAAACTCGTTTTGATAAAAATGGCCCAAGTATTACTGGGTTAATCTCAACATTAAATTCTCAATATGGTCGTATGTTTCATTTGTAATTTACAATTCCAAAATACCAAAGAATGCCATTTAAAATTTGTACATCACCTTAAAAGCAACTCTACCTACCAATGTTCAGAAAGTGATTGTAACCAAAAGTTTTGTAGTCTAAAGTCATATAAAAAACATATGGAATAATTCCATGTAGTTATTAATATAAATCCTGATAATTATGAAATAAGTCAATCGAATAATTTAAACCAAGTAAATTTACAAACACTTGTTCACAATTATATTGCATTAAATTCATTGAATACGACGTGTATTCCAGATAATTTTTTACACACCAAGAATGCCCACTTGGAAGATTTTGTAATTAAATTTAATCAACATTTTATTAATTTTGGATTGAAGTTATATTCGCAAAATAATATTTCTCGAAAAGATGCTATAACAATAAACAATGAATTTCATTCACTTATATCAATAATATCAAAGATTTTATTAACTCTTTATTGTCTGCAAACGATCAAATTAAACTTAATAGCCTATTAGAGCAACTTCTCGTAACGATTAATAAAACAAATTCAGAACACAAGTTTCTTAAATATTTGCAAGCAAATGATTTGTTTATGGACCTTAAATCTGTAGTTATAAATAATAATTTTCTGAAAGTTTACAATGCGGTGTATCGACTATTAGTAAAGTAACTAAAAGTTCATTTAATGCCCCTAAAATTTCAATTTCGGAAATTTTTCGAAAAATCAGACAACCTAAAAATATGCAAGACCTCAATAATAATAGTAGATTGTATTACTAGTGCGAATGCGTTTTCCAAACAGACCGCAGTGAGTGTGGCAAATAACTCGCGTTTGGAAAACGCATTCGCACTAGTAATACACACTATTTTTTGTAACAAGGGCGTAAAATTTATAAATATTTATTTAATTGTTCATGTAATCATTTATTCATTTTGTAATCATTTATTCAATCATTTATTTATAACAAAGTTATAAACCAATTTTAGCTTTTTAAATAATTAAAGTGCGCCATCTTTGTTGTAATATTTGTAAATTATTCGATTTCGAAAATATAAACACAAGAATCCAACTAAAACAACACATAGGAATTCAACTAAGCTGTCAAAATAATAAACTTTGAAGACCTAAATAAATTGTTTTTTCTTGCAATTTCAATGATGCAATGTGTTTAAGTTGTTTTTACTATATGGTAAGTTATTTAAATTATTATTTTGATATTTAAGTGCTATAAAAATATTATATATAGATAGATATATGGATAGATTTAACTCCAAATCTCACATGCAGGCGGCGTGCTAGCCCGTGCACAAAATATTTTGTAGTCATATGTGGCGAAAAGTAGTTTTTTCTTGTATATTATAATATAAATTGAATATTTTGTACGCATGTGTTACAAAAACAAAATTTGTGTAATTTCATAAACGGTGCAATTTTCAAAGAAAAGTTAAAAAAGTTTAACGTTTAAGTTTATTTATTTTGATGAATTTGAGGTAAACAACCCACAGTCACAGTACAGTAGTCACAGTACAGTATATCTAATTTGTGGGGTATAGTATATATTTCCTACACTACCGCAATATTTATTATTGAAGCTAAGTAACAAATTTGTTGCTGGCTTTTATAAAAAAGAAGATATTAGAAAATTTCGTTATTATAATTGCTTGTTCAGTAGTTCAGTTCATCTGCTACAACAATTGAAAGAATTAGAAAAAGGTCTGGAAATTAAAATTCAAGACGATGAAGTATATACTATTCGTTTTGTATTAGGTTTGGTCTTAGGCGATAATGCAGGTATGAATGCTATTTAACGCTATACTCAATCTTTTAATGCCAATAGATATTGTCGTTCTTGTCGACGCGAAAAAAAAGATATGCAAATAGACCTTATCGAGGAAAGTTTATTTTTAAGAAATATGGAAAACTATGCATTTGATATAGAATTAGGTGATGCTAAATTAACTGGAGTAAAAGAAAAGTGTATTTTTAGTCTGTATGGAAAATTAGAATTGTTTTTTTTTTAACGCATACCCTTTAATTTTTTTTCTTTTATGTCAAAACAGATTTCATGCAATTTAAATAACAGTAACGCGTGCCGACTTGCACCTAAACATTTGTAATGAAATCGATTTAAAAAAAAAAAGTAATAATAATGAGGTGAGACTTTCGTCCAAATTTTGGTTACGAGCATCTCGTGGCTCCACTGTACTATCATTGGTGGTAGCACGAATGTTCTACCATATGATATTATTTATGAACCAAACTAGATTGGATTTTTTTTGGTTTTTTTTTTGAGTTCCGTTAAAAATAATATTGGTATGTAGATTTGGTGATGGATATTCAGTTTATTTTGAATGGTGAAAGTGACCAGTGAATTTGAAGTTAGTTATCTTAAATTGTGTAAACAATAAAACAGAAAATTTGTTTTTGGAGAGTGCCTAAGCGGGGATTCATCTCGAAAAATAAAATGTAAGTAAAACTATACAGCCTTAAAGTTCGAATTTCTTTTTGATTACCTGGTTGAAATACGTTAATGCCTTTGACATCCCAGGTCAATGTACTTGAAACGGGTTTATCACGTAGATTAAAAGGAAAATATTCTCGTTCAAGATTTGAGTGGGACAGTTCATTTTGAATAGAATACTTAATAGAGTATTTTTGACGATAAAATAAAATAAATTAAAATGAAAATTTTGGCGATTCATTACTCTTGGTAGCGACAATAGTGTGTTGTGTTAGTTCATATAAAATAGTATGTGCATTTCCTTCAGTTAGTAAATCACATTTTGTCGTAGTGCAATCGTTGTTAAAAAGGTTTAACGGAAAACGGACATCATGTAACATTCATTAGGTCATTTCAATTAGATAATTCTATTGAAAATTATAGTAGTATTGTTGGGTAAACGGGCGATTTAACGGAATGTGAGTATAATTTTTGTGACGTTGATTCATAGTTTAAATTAACCGTTTTCTTTCAGTCCGAATTTTTGAAGAGTTATAAATTACAAAGAAGAAAATTTTTTTTTACATATTTATTTTAATTATAGTGAAATAGTTTAGAAATAAAATCAATATCTTACCTTTATTTTGAAAAAATAAGAAATACCAAAATTATTAAGTTATTAGTTGTGGCAGTTTAAAAAAGCGTGTTGGTGTAAATGAAAATATTTAATAAATTGACGGAGGTGAATTTCTAAATATTAAAATTTTGTGGTGTAAAATTTTTTGAAAAAAACTGATGCTGACCATTTGTATAAAAATTATTAAAGGAGTTTCAAGCATTTTAATATAATTATTTTAATATTTCAATGATCGGTTTTATAGAATATTTCTTCTGTGATGTAACCGCTGCCGGTTTTTTTTTAAATTACTGTACTACAATAGTTTTTTTTTCGTTTTGGAGTAATAATTTATTTAAATTATATTTGACAATTTTTTTTCTAGAATTGTGAATAAAATTAGAATTGTCGAGTTTTTGAATTCTATCAGGATTTTCCCCTTCGTTCTGTGAATTTTGTTTATTTCTTTCTAACACTGAAATTGCCTTTAAATATTTATGAACTATAGTTTTACTTAACATTTATCAAAATTTAACTTAAAAGGTAATGGAATTAACGATTTCAACTTATTCAATGTGTTTTTATGTACAAATTGGCACCATAAAATTTATATACTTTTAACCGTGAGTGCTATCTTCATTGTTCAAAACGAAGCTCTTAATTTTCATGCGAAGTTAATCTTAATTTGATAATTTTAAACTTCCACCTTTTAAACATTCAACCAAGCTATCAGGATAGTTATTTTTTTTTGTTTTTTGTTTATTTCTTTTGAGGACCCACAATTTGCTTCGGCTTTCGCATAAATTTTATATCATCAACCAAAAACGATGCAAAGGAGCCTACAGTAAACGACATTACAAGAACATCTTCTTTTATAGTCATATGTTAGAACAGTAATATTCATGTTTTCCACTCATGTTATATTACCGTGTTTCAATTTCAATTATGTAATTGTAGGTTATTTTAAAAATAAATTTCATTTTTGTGTTGGTAGCAACTGATGAAAATATCATTGTAAACCGCATGTAGTAGCAATTGATAAGCTGAAGATGAGATATTAATAATGTTTTGAATAATTTTTTTTGGGGTTTAACATTCAAAAGATTTGTGAACCTTGTAATAAACACGATGGATGTTTCACACTCTCGTTTCTAAAACTCTAACGGTTGTTTAATCGATCATCCCAAAAATTTAATCCAAATCGTACTGCATGTGACAGGGGGAGGAGTGTATTGACTATTCATTTGGGATAACGGTGAATTAAATTGAAAATGACAGTATTCAAATGCAGCTCGGGACACGCTTATAAGTGGTTCGTGAAGAAGAATGTCTGTATCTCCAGATACAGCATTTAAATTTATTTCGATTAAATCTACTTTACATACAACCACCGAAACTAAATAGATGTCACCAATTAATACACATTTAAAAATTTACCCCGTGTCCTGTTCAGTAAAACTATGTAAACTTTTTTGTTAAACAGATTGCAACCAAACAATAAAACCTAAAAATATTATAGGTAACTTAGAAACGTATAATTTGAATTTAACCGAAACAATGTAAAGATTCTTAAAAATATATCCAATCAAACGATAGATTAACGAATTCAAATCTTTAGAACCATTGAACTCATCTCATAACATTTAGTTTCATTCTTAGACAATTTTTTTTGTAATTAGTATTCATGTTTTCAACATGTACGTAATTTGATATAAAAAAGTAATGACCCCGTTTACAGGAATACATTGAAAATTCGTCGATAAAGAATAATAAAAATCTAACTGTGATCGAAAGCAGGTCTTTTCCGTCTAGACAACCCAAAATCGCAGGAATTATCAGTAAACATCCAAAGCTAATTGTTGTGAGTTTAATTTGAGATTGACGATCAGAATCGCTTGGAAAATTAATTACGAGATAGAAACTTATCTATTTAATCGCATCTAAACAAAGATGGAAATTATAAGAATTTCTTTTAGATCAAAAATTTAAACTTTAGTTCTTTATGAAAGATAATTTAAAATATTATTTTAAACTTGTTCTACTTATTTTAATGCTGCAAGTATAATACTTATGTTGAATGGTTGCTGTTAAGAAATTATTGATTTGGATTTGATGCCACAGTGAGATGGAGCTCTTTATAGTTTATTTGGATTTTCTGTTTCATAAAACGAAACAAAAAAGTTTTCAGATTTCAGAAACTATTAAGATGATCTATCTTAAAACATGTTTGAACACCAAAGTTGCACCATATAATAGTAGTAAACTTTTTAAAATTTTTACCTCTTTGTCCTTGATGTTTTAGTAGATATTCTCCTTAAGGAAAACACGATTTTTGGTTCTTCATTTGATTAGTTTTTGAAATTCGAACGCTAAGTTCTACATATTATACATAAGGACAAAACCAGGGGCGTCAATTGGGTAGGGCTGGGGGGGGCATTGGCCCCCCCCAAGGATCTGATACTATCAATACATCGATTCAATAAAACCATCCAATCGTGATAGAATTATACACTATAAAAATTTCAATGCACTGTTATTTTGTTAATTCGTCTAATATTTAGAAGATTTACTTAACTGATATACCAATTTTATCGCATACTATTAATTGAAATATATCTGATAATATAATTATTACGTTACATATTATTTTGGCCCGACTAAAGTACAATTCACAGCAATATTCAAACCGTTATCGTTCTTTGTATCAAGGACTAGAGCACCACCGATACGAAAGGCGGTCGCATTGCTTCTAATCTTCTGATGAAATCAGTTTTATAAACAAAACACGATCGTTCTTCCAAAAACGCCGTAGGTGCGTATTTTGACAAAATTCTATCGTACTATAAGGTGCGCGGCATCACCGCTTTTAGAAGAACGATTGTGTTTTGTTTATAAGATATTCGTGTCTGAGCCACGTCTGAGCCACGATTTCATTAGTATAGCGTTCCTCGAGGGTTCATAGTGCAGTATTTAACATTCAAATTTCAATTGTTATTGGCCATTGGTAATTTATATAAACTTAAAAGTAAGCACATGCAGGAGAACACAACCTAATTATACCCCACTTATTTGGAGAACCCTGACTGTTTGGCCTTGTTTTTTATCTATATCAGATTGTACAAACTTTACAAGACTTTTTTAAAAACAGTTCTAAAATGTAAAATCCTATAACATATCAAAAGTTTTCTTGATAGTTGTGCTAATTTTTATAAAATGAATGAAAATAATTACGGGAGTAATTTAAATTTATTGGGCTATTTTCAGTGATTTTAGGATAGTGAATGTTTTATAATGGACAAGCAATATTTCCTAATGACACGAACAAATATTTAAGTTATGTAAATATTTTCAAAGTATGTTATTGAAAACTTGCTGTCAAATTCATTTTATGAATTTTTAATTCATAAAATAGCAAAAATTATATGTTTGGTTGGTTATAATAAAACCAAAACGTATCCTAAACGTCAATCTTTGTTCATTTTTTTTATACAGTCACAGGGAGGGAGAAACTATTATTTTTTGTGGTAGGTTTTTCTTATAGATTTAAAAGAAGCTCGAAATAATTGTACAATTTTGAATCAAATGAAAAATTTACGCACGTTTATGGGTAGTAAGCTGACAAGACGTCCTACGCTGCGTGGAAATGTCACACATTTTATTGCGTTGTCCCACGGAGAAATCTGTCCCACGAAGCATCCCACGAAACAAATATTTTCACCACATTTGCCTGCATTATCAAAATAATCATCTACCTACGTATAGTTTGCGCAATATCTTAGTCAGAGCAATGGCTTCACAGTTTTTTCTTGCAGTTTGTATAATGTTATGTATATGTTGATTTAACCATATTGAAAGAACAAGCCAGTGCAATATTATTATGAAAAATAAAATACGAAATATTTTACTTAAAAAGATGCAGCTTGGCTTATAAATTCATAAAAATTTAAATTTTTAAACCAGAGTTTACGAGTCTTTATTCGAGCACTCATTTCAATCCTTTGAAATAATATTCAAAAATTAAAATGTTCATAATTTGAATATCGTTCTTACTTGTAAGAGTAAAATTTTTGTTTTTTCGATTTTACTCCTTTGGAGCAGATTACATTTTCCAGTTCTTTCATTCGATTTGTAAAAGAAGAAAATTAGTCACTCTACGTCATCCTTTATATTCATTTTTCTAACAATGCATGAATAATTGAACGAATCAAGCATTTTACGTTGAAAAGCATCAAATTTGACGCAAAAGTAAAAGTTTTGAGTATTTGAAAGAAAATATTTATTTCAATTTAGTAGCAAGAATGATTTTTTATTATTTTCACTCCTGTATGTGGGAGTGTTATATTTTTTTTAAGCTACGCACTGAAAGGACAAAGTAAAAGTGTGATATAAGTAGCGTTTTAAACTCTGTTTAAAACACACTTTAACTAGGAAGCTCAAAAGTAAAATTATTATTTTCTAATATATAATTTTTTTTTCTCAATAAAGAACAAACAAAGCAAACAGCATAAAAACTTAATAAATGGTATAGATTTGCAAAAGATAGAACGAGAGGTATACTGTATACCTCTTATACTTACAGAATACAGAAAAGATATTAATTATTTAGTAAAATTAAAATAAATTGCTTCAATTGTTTTACAGTCTTTACTTGTGTAACAAAAGTTTGAGCTACTATAAAAGGTAAATTCATACTAATTTTTAAAATTATATTTAAAAAGTTCTCCTGCAAATCAAGACGGATAGAAAACGTTTACGTAAATTCTTATACGATATTGAATTGGACTATCCTTTTATAAAAAAAATCAAAATATAACGACGCAAAAGTTTAGTGTATTACCAGTCGGAGTGAATTTGAAAATTAACAGTGGACATTATGATATTAAAAGACATATAGATACAGATAAACATGAAAAAGCGTTGCTATAAGCCGCCAGCTCCAGTAGCTTGAACAAGTTTTGTTGTTATTTTGTTTTCTTGTTGTTATTTAACATTGACAAAAAGTTAGTTGCAATTTGCGCTGATAACACGAACACCAATTTTAGTAGTGTCATGTCAAGGGGTGAAAATTTAAAAGCAAGCTAAACTCGAATTTGAACCAGAGTGTATTGGGTATTGGATTCGCAGCCCATATTCTAAATAATGCAATAAGAAATGCTGCTGATTTAAATGGCAGGGTTAAAAAAATTTGGATATTTTAATGTCTTTACTGGAGACGTTGAAGGAGTTCTGCGGCAAAAGTAATGTCGAACATAACTAACTTATTGGATACAGTGAAACTCGCTAGCTGGCGGTAATGCCAGCACTAGAAAGAATTTAGAAAATGTACGAACCACTGCAACCACATTTCCTAACGGTTGAATGTCCAATTAAAATAAAAGAATTTTTTGAAGAATTAAATAGTAAACAAATAGTAAAGGAAAGCATTAAATAGTAAATTTATGCACAATCTAGTTAGCACGTTTTTACCGTTCCACTTTCTCGCAATAGAAATTCTAATTAGTTAGTATTTGGAAGAATGTTTGCATTTTGTCGCACATTTTAACGATTTGGCTCTGTTCAGTTTAGGGTAGACATAACTCTTTCTCTTTGAGAAAAATAAAGGAAAACAAACAAACAAACAAAAAAACGATTCGACATAAGAGGAGTCACGTAGGGATTGCAACCCCGTGGTGTTTTATTTTTCCTGGGACTATATGACTCATAAATTTTAAATCCCGGGATGCTGGAGATCTAAAAAATTGTATAGAAAAACCATCCTTTTTTCTATGCTGCACGATCTGCTGTCGTTTACAAATTCACTCTCTGAACAGTTACAAAGCAAAGATATAATAATTTCTAGCACAAGCGCTTTAATTAAAACTACTATCTTGATGCTTAAACAATGCAGAGATGATACTAAATTTAAAATTATTTTTAACAAATGAAGGGATTTTGCATAATTTTGCGGCATTCGCTTCGATGAAACAACACCAGAAGACTAGCAGAGTAACCAATGTAGCTCAGAAGCATTTTATTTTTATTTCTAAGTTGATGCATTTAAATGCTTTTAAATATATGTGTGTATAAAAATGTGTATGTTATGTTTTACGAAAAAATTTTTTTTATGTCATTTAAATTCTCGCCCCCCCCAAGATTTTGGTGAAATGACGCCACTGGACAAAACAAACTAAGATAAAAATATAATTTCTTTAAGAATGAACGATAAAGTTCAAAAGGAAACGTGGAGGTTGTGCAATAATAGGCACCTCAAAGTTGCTTACTATTATTATTATGTTTTATTCTAATTATCGACTTTTTTTGTTTTTGGTATAAACAAAAGCAACATTTATTAAAATGTGAATTTGAAATAACAACTAACCGTTGGAGCATAGTTGAAGATTAATACTTTTAGTTTTTTTTTATTACAATTTCTTGTTTAACGATCCATTTAGTAATTGCGAGGTAATGTATTTTCAGGTGATTTATTAGGGCGGTTGGTGTTTGATCCTGTACATCCTATAACCTTTGAACCTTTAGTAAAAACCGCTTCGTTTTGGTTGTCTACCGTTTTAAAATAAGACCAAACATCATATTTCTTTTGGCGATACGTTTTGAGGTTATGCTTTGAAAAGCTATCGTTTAAAATTTATAAGTTCTTCGGTTAAAAAAAAATGATGTAAAATATTACCTGTCTGTTATACTGTAACTTTATTCTTATTTTTCTTTCACTTCCGGAAAGAAAATTCAAACATTTTCAAAGAGAGAAATGTTTGCATATATTATTCGTTATAGCCTTAACTTATTCTTAAATTAGGTATATTTGGCTCCTGGATTAAGCAATTCATAAATTGTGATTTTAGTATGCATGTTATATGGGTAATGAAATAATCACATACTATGCCTATTAATCATAGAATTTTTTTTGAAGAGCAAATCCTAAATTATGCTTAACCTTTACGTTATATGACTAAGTAAAAATAAGTTTTATAACATTAGTTAGATCAAGTAAAGCCAGTCAGCAGTTATGAAAATATACGAACCGTTTCTGGGCAAAAAAAATTCACAACATGTGACTGAATGGCAGAACTTATACCAAAAGTTTTCATAATGTCGGAATTATTTTTCGGTTTATGCCTAAATTATTCATTACGTATAGTGGCGAAAATCCGAAATTCTACGTCCACGCCGTGCTACCTGGGTAACGCTAACAGAATTAGGTTGGTGTAGTTGAGAGGGGCAGAGTAAATACTGCTTATACTCAATGATTCTGCACCATGGCGAGTCATTGGCGCCATAAAACCAATGCAACTCAAGCGTCTGTTCTCTATGTTAGGGGCGGCTTGGAGCGGGCGTCTGTCTTGGATCAAGCGGCTCGCTATATAAATGTGTAGAAAGCGTCTGTTCTCCATGTAAGGGGCGGTTTTCAGCGGGCGTCTGTCTTGGATCAAGCGGCTCGCTATATAAACATGTAAAAAGGTTGTTTCTGGTGACCTTAAGATGCAGAACGAACCCATTCACAAAAATTTGGGTTGGGCGAAGGGCTAGCACCCCATTTCCGTAAAACAATTATTGTCATGAATTCTGTACACAGGCCTCGGAATATCTCGGATTCAATATTGGAACGACCTCGGAAACTGTACCCGGACTACGATTTAAAAATGGGAACCTGGAACGTGCTAAGCCTTAGAAGACCAGGAGATCTCCTAAAACTCACACAACAAGTCGAGAGCTACACATAGGGCTCGTAAAATACTCGAACATTAAGTACCCGGGTATCGAGTAGTTATTTTACTCAAATACCCGGGTTACCCGGGTAACCCGGGTAGTTGGATAATTAAAACAAAACAAATTTTTAATAGTTCATTTGTACATATTTAATTCAATTAATATTGATATTTATTTAATTCAATTAATTTAATTCTTAAAAATATGTTAAACGTTAAATGAAATCAAATTTTATAATAATATAATATTCACTATAACTTTTTGTTTATAAAATAGTATTTTAAAAATATTAAGCCGTTGAGTGTGGAAGGAGCTAACGAACTGCGAATTTTGGTTATTATATTGCCGGCTACTGAAAACACCCGTTCGCATGCCGTTGATGTAGGATTTATAGTAAGCAGTGAAGCGTACAGATTATCTAACATGTGGTTTCGCTTACCTCCATTTGTCTGCATAAATGGAAGGGATTGCTCAACATTTAAATTTTCGCTTTTTTCTTTGGTTTTAGTTATATATAATGCAAGACAATGCTGTAACTCATTATATACTGATGTTGGTTCCCGCTCTCAATCAGAAGAGCTTGAGCTTTGATCTGCAACTCTGATGTTGTTTTCATTCGAGTATAGACGTAATAATAATTGATGAGCAAGCTGCTTTGTAGAAATTTTTGTTGCGAAGCTTAAAAACTCATTGCCTTTTGAAAAAATACAATGATGCAAATATAACAATAATGTTATTATATCCTTTTGTCGACGTTCATTAACTTCGTTTTTCAAATAGTTCACGAGAAAGAGGTGTACTAATCTCGTTTATTTTTTTTAGTACGTAGAAGTACCTTCAGCTGTTATTAGGGTGGCGTTTTTTGTATTCAGTTCTTGTACTGCTAACATAAGTGGCTCGAGAATAAAAGAGATTTCTTTTAATATTTCTAAATCGCATTCCTTCATTTTGTCAGCGCCTAGCTCATCGAGTGTAGAATTAATGCAATTTTTTAATTTAAGAAATCGATTTATTGCTGCAATAAGTATGTTCCACCGTGTTTACAATCTAAAATTAGTTTCAAGTTTTGACCTTCTTGAACTTCTCCGTGCTCTAATTATAAAAATAAAAGAAACTAAACCATCGGAAAATGACTGTAGTCGTTTGTGTGGGAGTACTCAGGAATCTCTCAAGGATCTACATTTTAAGGTGATGTATTTCTAAAAAATCTAGATTCATTCATTTTATAAATCTTCTTTGGTAAAACGCTCCATGCTTTGTGACTTACAAGCTTCGTAACTATTTGACGGTCTTAGCTGATTTACGAACTTATCTAAAATACAACAATGCAACATATATTTTCTGAAATTATTTTTTGAATAAATCAGCAAAAGTGACAGTGAGCTTCATAAGAATTTTGTTTTTGTTATACCCGGGTACTCGAAGCTATTACCCGGATATTCGAGTAGTAAAATTTTTGGTTAAATACCCGGGTACCCGGTTATCTGATACCCGAGTATACGAGCCCTAGCTACACACTAGATATAGTGGCATTACAAGAACTAAGATGGCCAGGTAGTGGAATCCATGAAACAGCGAAAGGATACACTCTTTATTATTGCGGTCATCAAAACGGAGGAGAATTTGGAGTCGGCTTTCTTATACACCGTCGCGTGAATCAGCATGTTATCGACTTCTGCCCAATTAATATGCGGTTATGCACACTGAGAATCCGCACGCAAAAATTCAATGTAACGATCGTCAATGTTCATGCACCTACTGAAGATAAAGCAGATGATATTAAAGACCTGTTCTTCCTAGAACTCGAAGAAGTCATCAATAAAATCCCGCGGCACGATTTAATGCTCAAATTGGTAGGATTGCAGAACTTAAAACACATATCGGCCCTAACAGCTTGCATCATACCAACAACAATAACGGTTTTCGCGCAGCCGAGCTGGCTATGATGTATGATCTAGTAATTTCCAGCACTTTCTTCCCTCACAAGAGAATTCACAAGGCAACGTGGAAATCAAATGACGGAAGAACGGAAAATCAAATCGATCACGTCATGATCTCTAAGAGACACTCCACAAGTGTAACTGACGTTCGATCATACAGAGGTGCTGATATGGACACTGATCATATGCTTGTCATCTTTAAGTACAAGTGCAAATTATCATCTACATTTAATAGACAAGCAAAAAAGACCGTGCGCTGGAACGTCGATGCATTTAAACATCCGGAAACGCTGAACAGATATCAGGAAATAATAACACAAAACATAGAAGAGCATGACATCTCTTCTGAGATGCCATTAAACATACAAGAAGAATGGCAAACGCTTCAATCAACCATTATAGCCGCAGCACAAACTACAATCGGAAAGCGGCCACCGAAATCACACAACGAATGGTTCGACGACGAGTGCCGCCAATCCGTTGAACATAAACAAAAACTGCGAGAAAAATGGTTAACAAGGAACACCCGAAGCTCCCAAGCTGATTATCTATGCGCTAGGAAAGCCTCAACAAAACTTCTACGTAAAAGGAAGCGCGAACACATGAAGAGCTGCATTGAAGACATCAACCAACATGCGGCCAACGGAAATTCAAAAGAGTGCTTTGCCAATGCACGGAATCTGACAAAAGATTTCCACCCAAGATCTACAGCCATCAAAAATGAAAATAATGAACTTACAACAAGTGAACGTGATGTGCTGGCAATGTGGCGATCCCACTTTCAAGACCTATTGAATAGGACGAATGAAGTTCATCCTATTCGAGCAATTGCTCCATCAACTGAAGAGATTTTTGTCCCTTACCCAGCAATAGAGGAAGTGGAAGCTGCAATTAAAAAACTGAAAAATGGCAAATCACCAGGTTTCGATGGAATTCCCGCAGAACTACTTAAAAACGGAGGAGCAGCTCTGGTCTCACGTATATACGATCTGAATCTTGCAATCTGGGACCAAGAAGAACTGCCTGCTGAATGGAAAACGGCTCTCATTGTTCCGCTACATAAGAAAGGTGACCGTCTAAAGTGTGCGAATTATCGTGGCATCGCACTGTTGAACACTGCATATAAAATACTAGCTAATGTCGTACTTGCTCGACTCATCCCGTTCGCCGAATCTTTCATCGGTGACTATCAGTGTGGTTTTCGTCCCAACCGCTCAACCACAGATCAATGTTTTACATTAAGGATGATTCTGGAAAAATGTTGGGAGTACAACATCAGCATTCACCAGCTCTACGTTGATTTCAGGCAAGCATATGATAGTATCATCCGCAACAACCTCTGGTCCGCACTCATATGCCTTGATATCCCAGAGAAACTTGTTTCTCTGTGCAAACTCACAACATCGGGATCAAACTGTAGAATAGTAATCGAAGGGTCAGTCTCTGATCCTTTCGATTTAACATCAGGTGTTCGACAAGGTGATGCACTCTCGCCTGTACTGTTTAATTTGGCGCTGGAGTACGCGATAAGAAAAAGCCGAATTGAGACGCAAAACTGCATATATAATACATCTAGTCAAGTTCTGTAATAACATCGTCAAATGACATGCAGGCAGATATCAAAGCCCGTGTCTCTGCCGCATACAGAGTTTTCTACGCATACTCAAAACTTCTGCGATCAAAACATCTTTCGCGGTCGTGTAAACTCACACTTTACAAAGCATTAATTCGACCTGTGCTTACATTTGGAAGTGAAAGCTGGACACTGACTTCCTCCGATTGTAGAATTTTATCAACAGTCGAGAGGAAGGTCATACGAACAATTTATGGTCCATGTAAAGTTGCTGAAAATCAGTATAGAATCCGAATGAATCACGAAATCAGACAGCTCCTTGGAGGCTGCGATGTAATCGGATTCATTAAATCTAACCGGATTAGATGGTTTGGTCATGTAGAAAGGGCACCATTAGATAGAATGATTAAAAAAGCGTCCCAACAACAACCAGCTGGTGTTCGTCGAAAAGGGAGACCTAGACAACGCTGGCGTGATGACATCATCCAAGACCTTCGTGATATAGGATGTCGAAACTGGGGTCAACTGGTCATGGAACGAGATGATTGGAAGCTTATTGCACAGACGGCAAAATCCCTTCATGGGATGTAAACGCCAGAGAGAGAGAGTATAGTGAAAAACCTTCTCATTATTCAGGAATTAATAAAAATTATATCACGATAATATTTATACATTTACTAATATACCTATAAAGATCATAATTTGAGAATAGAATCCTTCGTAATATTAAAAGTGTTTATTTATCATTAATAATGTACATATAGTTGTATATTAACAAAAATGATGTCAACTAATTTATTACTAATAGTGCAAGTTTATATAATCTGTTTAAACTTGAAACTATAACAAACACTTTATGAAAATATCTTAATACTTTTATTTCTGTTATTTAAACTAAGTTCAAATATAAACTTCTTAATTTTAATTTTATTATTAATATGCAAATATTTTGCTTTTAAACGTTTCTTTATCATTGACAATAAATAGTTATTCATTTATAAAACTTAATTCAGGATTTCAAATTAATGCTAAAACAATCAAATATTTCGTTTTAAACATATTTTTTTTGGAGAGCTTACCTTTTTGATCAATGCATTACATAATATAATTTACTTTTTAGTTCCTTTTTCTTTTTCTTGATTATATAAGTAAATATAAAAAGGTTACAAGCTTACAATAAGTAAAATTTATTTAAATGATATATACTCATGTAGTTCATTAATACTGTAAAGCACTTATTTTTGCATTATCTCCATTATAAAGTATTCTTTTAATATTTTATTTTTTAATACCTATAAAAGGAAAAAAAAAATTATATTTCTCGATAATGCCACAATTGGCGAAATATGGTATTTAATTTAAAAAAAAATTTTAATAGCTATTTAAATAAAGGGTTAATCATTCAATTTGCGAACAGGCTGACAAAAGGGTGTCATTAGATATTTAATTAAAAATAAATATTTTCTGCCAATCGATACCAAATTTTAAAATTTATTCAAAAAAGTCCAAAACAATTAATTAAAAACAAAATCTGTGTTCAGTTAAAACTTGAAGTTAACGTGAGGGTGAACTTAAGAGGGTCCTTGATTCATGTGGTTGATTTGCTTGTTTTTTTTTTATCCAGTCGTTCTCTCCCCAAATTTTTTTTCCCTTTTTAATTTTATCTTGTCTGCTCAACTGATGTTAGTATAGGTAAGGCACCATTAGTAAATAATTATCCACGACCAATTTCACCTCTGGCCAGAGCAGCCGAAGACCAAAATAGCAGCAGACGTGTGCCCGGAAGCGAATGGTTAATTTTTTTTCAAAACATTTTCTTTTTTGTATCTGAATACTTCGAAACGAAGTAATGAATACCAACTATACTACACATTTCAATACTTGATTGTGTACTATAGCGCGCATACCTGTTTTCATGTGCTTATAATTTCTAAATGTCTTGTCGGTTATACGAATTTTTCTTGAAAAATAAATATGTCTGTCGAACTACGTAGTTCTAAACAAAAAATATACCTAAAAGGAAACCCAAAACTTCCTTCAAATGGACAAGCTCTCGTATAGTATTGTTGTATAATATATTGTTTTTTAATATAACACATTTCATACGAAAACAATGAACAATTGTTGTGCCAAAACTGAATAATTCTATAGACACGTTTGGAGTGTTATTTTAGATTGAAAACTCAAGACAAAGTGCAAATTCTCTGCTGTGATACTATATAACTGCTTCGAATACACATCGTATGTGTGCGCGTTGAAAAAAATCAATATAGAAAAACTTATTTTCGCTTGCAACCATCACATGTACGAGCTGGTGTTAAAAAGTCTTTTTGAAGTGAAAATAAAACAAGTGCCTATAATAAGCCCGGACATTCCACTTTTTAAAAAAATTAAAGATCATTGGCAAAAAGTTGATCATCATAAAATAGAAGGCTATAGAGAAAAGGTGGAATGGTGCCTGTTTCCAAAATTGATAAATTGAAAGTAGATTAAATAATAATAGAAATATTAATTAAAAAGGAGATATCAATGCTTAGAGCATTTCAGCTGTATGGTTCATATACAGCTGAAAGAGCGGTCTAATTAATGCAGGACTTTCATTGTTTAATTACAATTGAGGCAATATTTGTTATGTTGCGTACAAAAGCACAAGATGTTATATCCGGACTGTAAACAGCAAACATTGAAAAGAAAATATACTTAGTAATAGTTGTTGTAATGGAAAATAATATTAAAATATGGAGGGACTGAAATCTCAAGCTCTGAGATATCAAGACTTCTGTCTGGGTTAAGGATTTTGATATAGTATTCGGCAAAAAATTTTTATGAGGACATCCCTACCGGCAAAATCATAGTACGAATTTGAGGACGATTCAGTTATATTGGGGACTCAAGATCCTATTAACTTTGGGAAAAAAATCCAACAATGGATTGGATTGTCCTTAGATTTGTTCAATGAGTTTGGTCCAAAATCGTCCACACGTCCGATGTCCAGACATATGTGCATACCATCCTTAAAACTGTCCAATACAACTATTGAAGTAATAAGTTGTAGACGAAATCAGTGAATATCCAAAAATAAATACCAATATATTGAATTATTTACAAAAACTTTTATTGATAAACATATGGTTATTCTAGGATATATTTACATGCTTTCCTAAAATTTAATCTATATTATATCCTTAATACAAAAATGACAGCAAAAAGTATGGACAAATTCAAGGAATATCCAAAAATAAATACAAATATATTGAATGCATTTTTAAAAATTTTATTCTATATATATGAAAAAATTTTAAGAATAAAGTTAAATTACATTATGTTAAAAATTATATTATATATACAATATGTATTATATGTACAATACATAAAATAGACAATTAATATCAATTGATTTATAAACAATAATAGCGCCATGTCGATCGTCTTAGTATAAATTGATGTTTTAGATGTTACAGATTAATTATTTTAAAATTGTTTGTGTTAATTTATTTGTATCATAGATTTATATTCTTGTTTAAATTTATGTCAACACAACATGTTTAGCATATTAGGACCAATTGTTTTTTAAAATTATGAAATAATTGTAGTAAGAACACTGATAAGTAATCCCAGAAATATATGTGAAAAACAATAAAACGAACAAATAGTTCATTGATCTAAGGCTTTTAATTGTTTTTATTTAACTTACAACGGTAAGAAAAATAAAAACAGTAATAGACAGTACACGGTATTAAGGAAGATCAGATTTATAATATTTATAAATATCATAAACGCCTATCATTAAATATATGTGATATTTTGTTTTAATTATTGAAAAATCGTTATCAAATGCAAATAAATAAATTCAAAAGATACAAAATACTGCAATATCAACTCATTATTATTTTACCGATAGATCTATCGTCTGTTCAATTTTTTCTGTTTTGTATTTTTTGCATTTGATTACGATTTTTTCGAAAATTACTATCACATTTACATATTCATTAAACTGAGGAAATATATAACTATTTATTCGCAAGCATTTTTTCGTATGTTATTAATTTAAGAGCTCCTGATCATTACTTTTATACTAATAAGTTAATGAGGTAAACAAATATATTTGTGAAAGTTGGTTATTAAATGATTTGGTCAAAATAATGCTAGAATGCATTGCCTAACAATAAATAAAAAAACATGTTGGAAGCTCCACTAGTGATTTTCCTTTATATGGTTGTTTTTTAATGAAAGCGCTAACAGACAAATAGATAATTTAAAAAATCACTTAAACAAACAGGTTAAAAATATTCAGTTGACTCACAAAAAAGAAATAGACAACAAACTCAACTGTCTGGATCTTACAATACAAAAGAACAACAATAACTTCGAATACAAGATATGCCGAAGATCTACCACAAGTAAAGTAACAATCCATGTATTTCCTCATCACCTGTTGTATACTTGAAATATATATATATATAATGTACAGGTATTACAGTATAGGTATAGGTAATATTATGTACCGGTTTAACATTTTTTGAAATGCAATTTACATACTTTAAGTTAGTTGAAATAATGCAAGCGATTAAAACACACGGTTCAAATAAATGAATATAAAATAATTGAATTCTTAAATAAAGATTTAAAATATTTGAGTTATAGTGTTTTGTAGTTTTAAATATATTATACGCTAAGAACGTATAAAACATGGCGCAGTTGAAGTGAAATAGTAATTTACAAAAATAGAACAATAGTATTATATAGAAAATTTGATCCAATTAATATAAAAATAATAAAAAATTAGTGTTACAATCCATGTGCGATTTGACCTTCAACGGTAACTTGTGATATATATTTTTTTTTAATAAATAAAATATTACGGCTGATAACATTGTGGTACTACCAAATTAAATTAAATATAAAAAAGAAATACATTATTATAAGATACAAAACAAGCTGTTTTACGCTGTTATTACACTCTATTAAATATGTCAGTAGATTCATTCTTACGGTTTAAACAACCAGATTCGCTAAACCTAACTGGAAATTTGCAAGCAAATTGGAAATCTTTCAAAGATTATTATGAAATATACGTCACGGCAACTAAATCAAATAAAGAAGCTCCTGAGGTACAAGTAGCACAATTTCTCGCGCTAGCTGGAAAGATGCTATCGAACTATTTAAAAATTTAACAATATCTGATGCAGATCGAAAAAATATTGAAAGCGTGTTAAAAGTTTTCGAGGAATACTGTAATCCTCGCAAAAACATTGTTTACGAGAGATATGTTTTTTACACACGAAGTCAAAGAGAGGGTGAACCATTCGACCATTTTTTGAATGATATTAATAAATTAGTAAAAAATTGTGATTTTTCGGATCCGGACGACATGCTTCGCGATCGTATTGTTTTGGGAATAGCCGATGAAGATCTTCAAGCCAAATTACTGAAAGCCGACAATTTGGCATTAAAATTAGCAACTGATACATGCAGAGTAGCAGAAATTACAACCGCTCAAGCGAAAGCTGTTGGGCAAGGCAGATCAATGCTGGATGAGGTAACAAACGTAAGTTTCTACTCATTAAAATTTGTGCTGGAGAATATCCAAGATTAGCAACCGGTGTACTACGATATTCTAGTAAAGAATAAACTATATCTTTGTCTTCCTCAAATGCTTTCCTTAAGATTGACTTTGCAATACCAACTGCCTTCTCAGCCAGTCCATTTGATTGAGCATAGGTTGGGCTAGAATATGAATAAGTGAAATTGTATAATTCTGAAAATTTTCTGCATTCAAATGAATTGAAAGGTTGGTTATCACAAACTATTATTTGAGGAATTCCATGAGTAGAAAAGATGTGCTTAAGTGTTTCGTTTACAGCCACAGCTGTTTTATTACGAAGTCTTACAACTTCTATCCATTTCGAATAATAATCCATTAAGATAAGATATGGCTCACTTCCAAAGTCCAGTATGTCGCATCCGACTTTTTGAAAAGGGTACTCTGCAAATTCGTGTGGAATTAACGGTAATTTTACGTTGGCATGTCGAAATTTTTCACAAATTCTACATTTAAATATCATTTTTTCAATGTCGACATTCATGTTAGGCCAATATAGTAGGTTTTTTGCACGAGCTTTGGTTTTGGTTATACCAAAGTGAGACTCATGCAACAAATCTAGCATACTTTGTCGAAGTATTTCTGGTACGACTACGCGATTTTCGTAAAAAAGTAGACCGTCTTCATAAAAAAATTTGTCCCTTATATTGTAATAAAATTTAACGTTATCTGGAACTTTTGTTTTATCGGAGGGCCAGCCATTGTTATAATAATTTATTAGGCATAGTAAAGTTTGATCTTTTTGAGTAGCTTCTCGAAAAAGCTGTTTTTTTGGTTCGCTTATTGTAACTGAATGTATAACTTCAGAAAGAGATGTTTCCAAGTTGATACCTTCATCTGGTATTGCATTTCTTGACAGTAAGTCTGCAACATGGAGCAATCGTCCAGGGACAAATTGTACGTCCAAATCATATTTCAGTAACTTAATACGCATTCTTTGTAATCTATTGGAATGAATATCACATACCTGCTTTTTCATTATAGAAATTAGCGGTTTGTGGTCTGAGTATATAACCACTTTGCGGCCATAGATATATAAATGGAATTTTTTACACGCATATACAATGGAAAGTAATTCTTTTTCGACCTGCGCATAGTTGCACTCTGTTTCAGATAAACTTTTTGATGCGAAGCAAACCGGTTTATCATCTTGAAACAGGCAACATCCCAAACCATTTTTTGAGGCATCACATTGTATAAATATAGGCTTTTCGGTAGAAAAAACTTGAAGTTTTGTAGTTTCGATTTATTATCAATTTTTTTATTTTTTCTAAAACTATTGTGTGGTTTTGATTCCATTGAAAAATAATGTTTTTGCGAAGCAAGGATCGAAGTGGAGTATTTATTTCTGAATAATTTGGAATAAAATTTCGCAAATAATTCAAAGTACCTAAGATTTTTTCTAAATCGCGCCGATTCTTTGGTGGATTTATTTTTAAAATTGATTTTATTCGTTCGGGATCGGGTTCCAAACCGTTTTTTGAAAATTGATGGCCGAGATATTTTATTGTTTCTGTACAATATTGTAATTTTTTGGGATTGAATTTAACGTTTATTTCTCTTGCTTGACTAATTACTAAATTCAAATTATAATCGTGCTCTTCCCTTGAGGCTCCTCCGACTATAATATCGTCAATATATATGAAACATCCGGGAATTTCTCCGAAATATTTCATTACTAGTTTTTGAAACTTTTCGGGTGCAATGTTCAGACCAAATGGAAGGACATTGAACATGTAGCATCCAAATGAAGTATTGAAAGTTGTGAGCTGTTTGGAATCTTCCACAAATTTTAATGAGTAGAAACTTACGCACAAAGATACCAATTAGAGATGAACTTCTTGCATCCAAGGTAGTTGATATAAAATAAAAGTTAAAACAAAATCAACAGAAGCAAAAATTACATTATGATCTAAGTTCTCGTGCCAATGAACCACAATTCGCTGTGGGTGATAATGTCGTTTATCAGCATAATAATAGATGGGAACCTGCCACTGTAGTTATGCCCCATGCTAGTCCAAGGTCGTTTATAATTAGAAATGAAAACAACAACGAAATCCATCGCAATGTCATACATTTAAGGAAATCAATGAACCATCCACAGTACCATCAAAATCACGAAATGCTTCAAAATGGAAGTCCAATCAACTCTCCAGTGTCAAGACATGAATCAGTTAGTCCGAATTTATCTTTACCTGTAAATTCAAATGCCACATATATAACACGATATGGACGTGTTACAAAACCCACTAGTTTTTATAAAGCCTAACAAGATTTATTTTATTTTGTTTTATTTTGATAAATAAACTTTTATTATATTATAATTTAACATTTATTCATAACAGGGAGATGTTGTATACTTGAAATATATATATATATATAATGTACAGGTATTACAGTATAGGTATAGGTAATATTATGTACCGGTTTAACATTTTTTCAAATGCAATTTACATACTTTAAGTTAGTTGAAATAATGCAAGCGATTAAAACACACGGTTCAAATAAATGAATATAAAATAATTGAATTCTTAAATAAAGATTTAAAATATTTGAGTTATAGTGTTTTGTAGTTTTAAATATATTATACGCTAAGAACGTATAAAACAACCCACACCAACACAAAATGTCCGCTAACAACTCTTTCATCAATAGACACTTTAACACACCGGTTAATGGAAATGACTACAACGAAGAATTCAAAACTATTAAATATACTGCAAAAACTAATGAATACAAAGAGGAAATGATTTAAAAATTAATTACAAAACACAAAGCACACATCAACAACAAAAACAAAACTGATCCTAACCCAAAAGATATTACTAGCAGTGTAAACAATGCCCATATCACAACGACATAGATAGCAGCGGTGGAAGGAAGTATATATTTATTCCATATACCAATTTCATCCCATACGCTCTATAAAACATCGTAGAAAAATATTATTATAACATTTCATGCAAAACTATAACGAGAACTTACAAACAAAGTTTAAAAACCTCAATAAAACAGAAACCTTTCTACACAACTAAACCGGAGTACACAAAATAGAAAAAGAAAATACATTCAATGCATACTATAGAGGCCAAACAGGGAGATCAGACTTGCACGAAACCTGCTAGAATGCAAATCAAACTAAGCAAGGCGCATACGTGAAGAAAACCACTTACACCCCAGAATAGAGATTTCATATCACTACACCACTGCAAAAAGGAACATTGGAGGAGTTCAAAATATGCAAAGCATCAAAAATCAATAATGAAAACGTACTCAACTACAAACTGACTTACAAAATTAATCCCCTGCTGGACACCATTTAAAAAATGCAATAATCCGCACGAAAACAACAAAATATAACAATAATGTAATTTCACGCAGCCATAGCACCACATTCCCTTCATCCACATTAAAGAAAGCAAATTTAAGTTAAATAAATAAAATCAGACTGTAACAAATACTCAACGTATTTCATTATTATTAATGACCACAGGTCGAAACCGGTCTAAGATATGTAATTTTAATTTGTTAAGTTATTTTAAAATTAAAAATACTTTTATAATAGTTATCAAAATTGTTTAGTGTTTTTTTTTAAATTTAGCAACACGGCGAAAAGTTTTGAAAATAAAAAGATGTAAGATACTTCATTAAACTTATATCGAAAGCAATTTAGCTATTTTTGTTTTTGCCTGCACTCAGTACGGTCTAAAGAATATACTATTATAAGCTTCACTGAAATATTTCAACAGAAATTTCAATGTGCTTTTACTAAAAATATCATACACAAAACTCAAAAACGATTTTTCCTCTATACTATTTCTTCTTTATTGACCAATAATCCAAAATGATTTAAAAAAGTAAAAAGAATTCAACAAAACATTCTTAAAAACCTAGTGCGGCTATATTGTGATTAGGTTTCACGCAGTTTTATAAACACAGAATTTTATAAATATTCCTTATAATATCCTGAATATTTTATAAAAACAATGAGCCAAGCGAATTTATTTTTTTTTAACATTAATAATACAATAATAAATTACTTCTAGTATAGTATAACAAATAACCTCAAACATAAAATGATTAAAATCATTTGTGTGAAATAATATTCTAGATATAGATATTATAAAATAAGGTACTTACTTTTTATTCTAATTACTGCTGAATTGTCAAATTTATATATGTATATCATTACACATATTATAAATAACAAACACAATTAATTACTATACTAAAACTTTATAAAAATTGTATTAAAAACTTTAAAACGAATGATGTTAACATCATTCGTTTTTTATATTTAGCTTTTACGTGAAAATAAATATTTGACACAAGCGCAACCAACGAAATAATTTCAAATTGAAAAATATCAATGAGAAACAAAATTAAGTTTATTGATTTTTGGTTTATGCTTTACTCTTCTTATTGAAAGACAAAAGTCCAACTAATCCTAGATTTTGTCCAAAGAGTCCAATCCATCCTTATGTTCATCATATTGGACCGATGTCCGAGATCCAAGATTAAATCCACACGTTAGACAAAAATCCAATGAAGTACAGAATTTATCCAATGTGTCCAATGTATCCTGATGATCGTCATATTAAGGTGATGTTTGTGATCCGAGATTAAATCCACACAATGGACAAAAATCCAATGAATCCATAATTTTGTCCAAGTAGTCCAATGCATCCGAATTTTTGTCCTGTATATTTAATACATTTCGTCCGATGCGCTTGCCCGTAGGGATTGCTTTTAGTTTTGGGCAGCGATGTATATCAAACATAAAACTCTTTGTTAAAGTATAAATATTTTTTTATTTCTGTTTAGAAATTTATTACAAAACTAACACGAAATATTAATAAGTGACGGAAAATTATAACAGATCATAAATTAATATAACTTAGTGAAAAGATGAAACACCCAGCAAACTACTCAAAAACCTCTCCATTTAGCGTTTCATGAAAATATTACAAAACCAAATATTCATGGTTCTTTCAAAATTCAAAAAATATTCTAAAAATTAAAATAAAATAAAAAATTTAACTTTTTTTAAAGTTCGAAAAACATTCCAAAAATTATTACAAAATCAAAGATTGAAACTTTTTTCAAAAATTCAAAAATTTTTAAAATATTCCAAAAATTATAACAAAATCAAAAATTTCCATGTCCAATTTCATGTTCGATAACATTTCATGTCAAACAAATAATTAATTTCATATTGTTCCAAAAAATTAAGTAAAATTAAAATCATTCTTTTGACACACTTGACAACATTTTTTTGACAAACTTATAATACAATAATCTAGATTTTGGTTTCACATACCAATATCGACCATCAAAATTTCTCCAAATTCAATGTTCCTATTCGTAATCACTTAAAATAAACGTTTTTAAGCAAAAAATAGGCAAATTTCCTTGATTTAACACACTTGACGATTTTTTTTGACACACTTCCCGTACAGTTATCGAACACATCGACTTTTGGCTCTTACAATTGAGTAACCCTATTTTTAGAAACAAAAATTTTTGAGATCCCTTCCATCGGTTTTCTAGATCTCGTCGGTTGTGACGGCAGACAGACATACAGTTTTTTTTAGAATCAGTGAGTCCTAAAACGTCGATAAATGCCGATAAATGGGGTAAGAATTTCATTTTTGGCTCCAGAATGTAATACGTAGGACTTTCATACCGAAGTAATATATTTTTCTAATTCATTGGCGTTTTATTTAATGAGAGTCAAATAATTTCTCACATAATAACACAGTAATCGCAGTAAAAGCTCGTATGTTAAAGTTCAACTTCAATTTGGCACGGGTTGTCGTCATCCAATCGCAGTAAAACTTTTAATTTAAGTTTATTTTAGATTTTTGAGATCAATTAAACTCAAGTAAGTAAAGAAGTAATTGGAATTTTTTCAATTCAAAGGTATGGTTTGAAGTTTTTCAGAAAAAAACTCCAATTCACATTTTTCGTGTTTCGGATCGGATTCGAACCTACCCTCGTCAGTGCCTGGCTCGAATCCTTGGGCAGACACGCTATCGATTACGCCGTTGAGGCGATGACAATTTCAAAGTTGAAACTTCTTCATCACTTATTTATTTTACTTAAGTTGAATTTTTCCACTGTCATTAGACTCCATATTACACTTGGTCAATTTGTAGTTCTATATTGTATTTTAATCTATATATATAAAATTCTCGTGTCACAGTGTT